>CAHIKZ030005305.1:3195000-3272500 GCA_903632075.3 Acanthosepion pharaonis
ATGTTTGTTTTTAATTTATCAATGTGGACTATTCTATATTAGCGTCAATGGAAAAATACCATGGAGATACGACACTAAAACATTTAAAGTAATAATATACATCTTACATTTTAGTTTGAACACCAAAAACAAATAATTTGACCAAAAAATGTATTAAATAATCGGGCATCATATAAAATTATTACAGGAATTTCAAGTTTTACACACATATATATATATATATATATATATATATATATATATATATATATATATATATATATATATATATATATATATATATATATATATATATATATATATATATATATATATATATATATATATATATATATATATATATTACTACTAACGTTATTTTAATTGTATACCCATGTTTTAAAATTACACCACGTTTTTAAACAGTATATTACCTCTACCGGCTTACGCATTCTAGAACAGGAAATAAATAAAATTACCCTATGGCAGTGTTTGAACCTACCCATGTTTAAAAATGCGTAAACATATATATATATATATATATGGTGCGGCGTAATATATATATAAATGCTTCCGTACATCATAGTAAGACATTAATTAGATAAAGGCACAATTGTTACTAATGTCTTGTTATTTCTGTTATTTTTGATTTTATATATATATATATATATATATATATATATATATATATATATATATATATATATGGTGTCAGAATTATTCACCTACCCCCGTTCAATATTTATGAATAAAACTCTAATCTCTCCAAGATTCTGGGAAATTTCATGTGCATTTTTCAAAAATTATGAAATAATCGACCTGAAAGAATGTACAGCATCATCATAAAGGAAGCGATCAGCTAAGAAGAAATTAAATTCTTGCATACGATATTAAGCCGACGACGATTATCCTCGTCTTTGTTATAGTTATCATCACGTTTCGACCGTTGTACCCTGCGGCTTTCATCAGTTGCATGCCGATCCGGGTAACCTACATGAAATTCCGAACTGAAATCTTCCTTTAATCTACGTCAATAGACTGTTCTCTCTTCACTGTCTATGTTTTAGAAATATCTCATCTAGTTCTTATTCTTGGTACGGGTCAGTTATTGTTCATCTTGTTTGCACTGAATCAAGTTACACACTGTGTAATTCGGACTGCGACATTTCTTTTAGAAAAATCTGTAACAATAAAAAAAATAGATCGACACTTCTAAAAAGAAAATCATGAATTATTCAAAACTAAATACGGAATAAACTATCTGCGGCAAATTCCGTAAGTACTTGCAAATATTCACATTCCCTTTGAAAATAGACAAATATTATGTGAAGGTGAATATTTTTGACACCAACTGTATGTGTCTATTGATAAATATGAACAGAGATAGATAGATAGATAGATAGATAGATAGATAGATAGATAGATAGATAGATAGATAGATAGATTATTCACAGACTTA
The DNA here is from genome assembly GCA_903632075.3 of Acanthosepion pharaonis. NCBI lineage: Eukaryota > Metazoa > Mollusca > Cephalopoda > Sepiida > Sepiidae > Acanthosepion > Acanthosepion pharaonis. Next base: position 3,196,439 of record CAHIKZ030005305.1, read on the forward strand.
AATAGATAGATAATGGTCGTATAGTTTATAATTTGGAGTGTTAATTAGTGTCATATTACAACAGATCCGAGCCCAGTAAATCAAGAGGCTTCAATTAGGACTTAATGAAAAATTATATTCGATTCTTTAATGGTCAGGGACAAAATACGAACACCTAACAAAGCAAATAATTAATGCCCCTAAATTACTCCCTTATAAGCAACTAGGACTATTGCATAAATAATGCTTGAAAAGCATTTGTTTTGTTTGTGTGTGTGTGTATATATGTATATATATATATATATATATATATATAATGGCAGAACTACCCACTAATGTCCAGGGTTTAATTACAAAATATACTGATTCGCTGACTGATTTCCCTACGTTGTGCATCAGCCGGATTTTTAGCTGCAAATATTAGGGCGTAACTGACTTTAACCCTCTTATTCCAATACAGAAACGTTTTCTACGAGATGGATCTCCGTTTATCAAGAGAGAAATATATATATATATATATATATATATGTGTGTGTGTGTGTGTGTGTGTGTGTGTGTGTGTGTTGTGTGTTGGTGGTTAAAGTAATGTTTCTTTTCGTCTATTCGTTTGTTAAATTCTTCCAGCCGGTAAACAGGAAAGGGAGATAATCGGCTTTCCAACGTCGTCAAGCTTGAAAACATTGATAAATACTTGAAACACTGATAATAATTTTAATGTTTTCACCACATTAACTCAGTCACAATTATTATTACTTTTTTCATAATTCTAAATCAGGACACTCTTCAAGTTTCATCTAAATTGAAGGTTTATTATCATTGCGGCAAGAAATAAGAATATAAGCATGGATTTTGCACTAATCTAACAAATAGAGCCAAGCTATCCGCTTCGAAAAATCATCATCCAAAACCACAGTATTTACCTCAGCTACCATATGCGCCAGTAACAAGCACGCGGAAATATATATATATATATATATATATATATATATATATATATATATATATATAAGTTCCGGATTAAAAATATTAGTTGCAATCTTAATTTAAAAATCATTGTTTCATACATACCACGATGCCAAAATAAAATAAATATGCATATATTACAAATTCTGAGATAGATAGATAGATAGATAGATAAAAATTTGAAACATTGATAATGATGTCTGAGAAGGATTATTCATAATTTGGATAAGTCGAACAGTAAAATCAATCGACATAAAATGTCAGTTGTCTTTAATAATATTTACTTTAAACAACATATTATTAAAGACATTTTGTGCCGATTAATTTTATTGATCGACATTTCAAAATTACGAATAATGAAACTCAGACGCGGAGAACATTCCATCTGAAATTGTCTGAAATTTACTTTGGAAGAAAAGTAAAAGAAATATGGTCCAAGCTTTCGACTTTCTTAATTTATCCTCAGGGTAGGCAGAGACAGTGAGCTAAGTAGAAGTAGTGAATGTTCTGATGAAGGCAATATAGTGACATAGACGAGCTGTGACGTGTGTTGTTTATATATATATATATATTTGAGGATGTGTGCTCTTCTAATTTTTAATTGTTGTTTTATTTATTGATGGTTGTTTTTGTTGTATGAGTATTGTTTCAAGTATCCCTGGTCTGTTTTTATTACTTGATTTAGCTAGTATTTGTTTGTGTGTCGCTGATCGTTTAGCTCGTGTCTAAGTCTGAAAAGGAAAATTCAGTTTTAAAACATGCACTGTGTGTCACTGTTCGCAAGTGCATCTTTGTCTTCTGAAAAAAACTTCTGAATTTGCAACGATTTATTTCTTAACCCAACCGTGGTAGAGATTTTAATTTTTGTTGTAATGGAATGTCCCACACTCCCTATCACCTATGTGGACTGACTATATCAGTAGCTATATATAGTGAGCACAAAATATATCTGGGGGCTTTGCTTCGGGAATTACTAGCCTGCCACCCGATTTCCTGTCTTTCAGTAGTGTATTCTCCTTTACAATAAACCTCTCTTCTTTCATCTACGCGCGTGTTGCTGTTCATTCACTCGAGTACCACCTTTGTCTGTTTGTAACTTTCTTTAAGGATACAACAGATTCCATGTCAAATAAAATTGTTCACACATTTAAAATGTATTTTGATTGGAATTTAAAATGATTAAATATAGTTATTTAGCAAACTGAACTCAGTTTTGCATTGGATCAATTAGGAATAGAAATTTTGCATTGCATGAATCAAATGAAGACAACTTCAAAATCTTTCCGTTTGAAGACACGGACGAGAGTGGATCAAATACGCCTGGTGTGGCATAACGGTTACCAAGCTTGTCTTGCGAGATCAATTACGATTGAGCATGGGCAATGGTTAGACAAGTTTATCATGCTAGACCACTTGCGACTGAGTAGTGAGTCCGATTCTTACTGGAAGCTTCATGCTTTTGGCTTTGTGCCACATCTAAGCTAACCTTAGCAAATCGCTATACAGATAAGGGTGTTATCAACTGAATTTTGATTTGAAATTTTCGCCGTGTAATGTTTCCTCTATCCGAAGGAAGGAGACTATGTTGGAAGATACGTTTTCCTATGCAAAATATAGTTTTTTTTTCATCATTAGTCTACACATTTATGTACAGACATTCGTGTGTATCTTTCTCTCTCTCATATATATATATATATATATATATATATATATATATATATATACACACAAACAAATTTCATCAAATTCAACCGACAAGTCTTTTTTCATTATTTTTTTCTATTTTTACAATTTTCCAATAAGATGTTGTATATTGGGATCGAAATGGGAATTGTCCAAGGTTCATGCTTGTTCTGTTGCTTTTGTTCAAGTACTTTCGACCGTCTGTCATTTTCAAGAACCATGTGCTGTTCGTATGGTGGGCATGATTCCGAATATTCAAAAGATGAAATCTTAAAATAGCCGTCACAATTGACGCTGTTGGTTGAATTTACCAAAGGGTTTTTCTCTGAATGACTGCTACATAAATATACCTCATATATATATATATATATATATATAGGGAAATAGATTAAATCCGATAAATTTTTATTTTATATATTATTATTTTTGAAATGGATATTCATATTTGAGGAGATGCACTGTTTTTATTTATTTATCTATCAAACTGTATATTTATTTATTTACATCTACCGGCCTGAATCTACTCAAATATGAGTACCCATAAAATAACGTTTAAGCATAAAATTATATATATATATATATATATATATATATATATATATATATATATATATATGTGTGTGTGTGTGTGTGTGTGTGTGTGTTTGTGATTAGATACTCGCCACTCTAACGGTGAAGGCTTTAATTATAAAAGTCCTTTGTAGTGGAAGACGTAACTGTTCATTCTCCCAACTTAAACCAATTTTCGTACATGATGTCCTGGAAAACACCAGCCGTTTGAATGCTGATATTCAAGGCAAGTCAGCCTCGTTTTATATTACTACATGGCCCACGCCTATTAATGTTACTTTTACTCGACTATGCTAAGCTTGAAAATAAAAATCTACCTCTTTGATAGGCTTGAAGATGAAAGAATTAATGAAAGAATTTTGGTCTTCATTTGCAATAAGAAAACATCACGTTGTCCAGTCGTAAGCATTGGTTTCTAACAAGAACGTGCACACGTGTAAACTAAAACACGTTTTGATTCCTTCCCAAAAGAAATGGTTAACAAGTTTTTCATCAAACGAATTTACCTATTAAACAGTTAATCGGCATTAATTAACGTCCCCTTTTTGGAATACGCAACTCGACTTCGTTTTGTTTTTTTTCGAACTTTCCAAATATACAGCATAGCATCTGAGGAATCCCCGTTGTTCTACACTTGGTATACAAACGACTGTTCTAATTTAGTATTTCTGAGATATGCTGTTGCCAATATTCTTGTATTGACATAATGATGACCAGAGGGTACTTGGTCAAAACGTTGTGTCTACAATAACATCTCTATCAAACAAGATGAGATAAATTGTTCGAAATAATACACGTCTACTGACAATTACTCATCTCAGAAATGAAATATTGAATTACGATTAGAGATACGAATCCTCCATCGTAACCAAAGGTCAAAACCCTTCTGACATTGAATATAAAAACATACCACGAATGTCCTTCGGGACGTTGTGTTTATAGTTAGTTAGATAAGTGTAAATGTCATCGAGTGTGTTCAATCCTTGGATCAGGTAGTCAACCACCGATCATAGGGACAAAATATCACAATAATCAATAGATATTCTAATCAATCAACTAACACCTGATGATGACCAGGGGATACTTGGTCGAAATGTATCTATAATAACATCTGTATTAACCAAAATGAGAACAATAATTTGAAATAATACAAGAATAACAACTGTTTTAATTTTGAAAACTTTAGAAAAGAAATCCAATATTTGTTTCTGGACAACGTAAAAATTTTCATGCTAGTTTGGCAAAAAAAAAAAAAGAAAAATGTTATTGCTGTTAAGAAAGCAAAATAAAAAAAATGGTAACGTGCAATGTGGTATCATTCAAATAATAACCATTCCCTTAATCTAAAAAAGATGCAGATATTATTTTGCAGAATCCATCTCCCTCAGCGCGGCAAGGCAAGTGACAAAAGAACGCGGTCTTACTTGTAATGTGTCCAAAAGATGGTAATGGCTGCGCATACGATTGTACAGGTTTCAGTTCGGTCAGGTTGCTGGGGGCCACCGAGCCCGCCGGGGAGCCCGCGCCCGGGTCGGCACCGTTACCTCCAGCAGGGCCGGAGCCTCCAACGGCTTGCTTGGGGGGAGACTGTGGAGAAGTTAGATTGTTCGTGCCGTTGGCCCCGTTGCTACCACCACTTGAAACGGCTGTAAAGGGGTACAAAGCATGCCATGCAAGAAGCGGGTTGAAAAATAAAAACAAAATTTAGTTTCATGCAGTGCGAGAAACTTAAAATGTAAAAATATGTTTTAAAATATTCTATAGATCAATAACATGAAAAATGCAAAAAAAAAAAAATAAATAATCATAAATAACGTATATTGCAGTCGTATAAATGGGATAATGTCAATAGTAATTCATTTTTTTTACAGCTAAATTTTTGTATAATTAATTTGTAAGTTTAAATTTGATATGTTTTGTTACATTTTTTTTTGTTAAAAATCTAGAAAACATATAACTTAAAGATCAAATGCAGATCAAATATGGAGATCAAATATGGATCAGAATCTGACAGGATGACAAGATGAAGAACAAATAGGAAAGTTTTATCAATCTAAAATGTTCGCTTTTATTAAAGCTTCGTCAGTCTGTTTTCTGTCGATCGACAGAAAACAAAGCTTTTTGACGAAGCTTTAATAAAACTCTTTACATTATTTACATTGTTCGGACAGTTGTTCTTATCTTTATTGCCGTATTCATCATCTTTCGGTCGTTGTACGCTCTGGTCTTCTTCAGGGGATTGGAATTTCGAACTGGACAATTTATTTTAGATTTTTCTATTTACATGTGCCATGCCTCTTCTGGGTGTTGCAGTTATCTCCCTTTAACTCAATTCTCCAAGTTTCTGTTCACCACTGCATTAGCCAGGTATTGAACTCAACACTCTTTGGGTCAAGTCACTGGCTCCAACCAACGCTTTTATCCACTGCTCCATGTGTCCTAAGACATCCAAAAGAGGCATGTATAAACGATTCAGTTCGATATATATATATATATATATATATATATATATATATAATATATTATATATATATATATATATATATATATATATAGATAGATAGAGAGAGAGAGGAAAAGTATAACAGTGTGAACAGTTTTCGTGTTATTATTTTAGAACTTCATCGAAACGCGTCACACGAAAAAAAAAACCTTTTCCACTTTGTCAAAGATCTTCTCTCCCCACTATATATATATATATATATATATATATATATATATATATATATATATATATATGAGAGAGAGAGAGAGACGGAGGGAGGGCTCACTTTCATTAATAATTAACAGATAAAATAGTACAATTTATACAATACTTTCACACATAAGATAATTAATAGTGCTTTCTAGACATGGGAATTTAGATGGCATCTTTAAAAACATTAATATTTATATATGAAATTAGGGCCCCAGGGTTGGTTAATGATTTGTGAGCTCGTCTATCTGAATAGAGTTATGATTTCAATCCACATAGTGTGCTACTGTCTAAATTTACATGTTCTAACATAACTGCATTATATATATATATATATATATATATATATATATATATATATATATATATATATATATTTCGCCTCCAGTGAAACATATGTGTGTGTTTTATTGAATATGACGGACAAAGAACATTTTTATTTTTAATAAGTTATCTTTCAATTAAGTTTCCTGCTTTCTTTTATGAGCACGGATAGTAGCTACGAAACAGAGAGGACCACACCGTGATGCTACGCCGTCTTAGTTATCAAGACAAAGAAAACCGATAAGAACATTGGAAATGCTTAATAAAATCTCGTGAAATTTTCCCTGATTGTCAAATTCAATAAAACCTGTGTGAAGGAAAAATGTATATTTATGGACATGCGCACATCTATACTTATATAAACATATATACATATATTTAAAATCTGTGTCTTTAGGCAGCAAACAACAGACATCTTGTGTCGATTACATTTAATGATCGACTTTTCCAAATTACGTATATTCCTTCTCATACGAGAAAGAAACTTCGTCAAAAATTACCCGAACGTTCATTTATGGAAGAAAAAAAATACAAGAAATACGGTCCAAGCTTTTGACTTTCTTAATTCATCATCAGGGTAGGTTAGAGACAATTAGTGAGTTTCGATGAACTAGTAAGTGTTGTGACGTAGGCAAAATATGTTGTGATGTAGGCGAGGTGTGACATTTAGTCATATATATATATATATATATATATATATATATATATATACACATTCGTTTGAAGATGCTTACTCTAATCTTATAATTGTTTTTATTTATTGATGGTTGTCTTTGTTGTATGAGTGTTACTTCTTGAATAATAAGTTCTTATGGATAGGTAGAGATAACTGGTAATTTTCGTAGAACTAGTCTTTGTATGATCGCAGACACAATAACAGTTGCCGACTAGTTGATGACTGCGTGAAAACGCGGGAAATCTTTTTTAGCTGTGGTCGGTCATTGTTCACTGGAAATTTATTTACAAATATATATATATATATATATATATATATATATATATATATATATATATATATTCAGAATTTATAACAATACAATGAGAAATTAAACGACAGACAGACGGTTCTTTTTTTTTAATTTGTTCTTTTTAATGAAAATTATATATATATATATATATATATATATATATATATATATATAGGTTCAGAGTCACACCTAGGGACATTGTACTTAAGAAAATAAGTATCTTGCCCGTGTGTTTTGTTCGGATAAGACATACTCTAATCATGACAAAGTCACGTACATCGACTTACAAAAAAGAAATTTGTCTATAGTTGAGTCACTCAAGCAGCAAGTTGTTGTATATAGTGTTGTGTTCAATCGGAAGGCCGAACGAACAGCCATAACAGAAATGGCCAAGTTAAATGGACAGAATAAAATTACAAAGACAGTAACCGGTTGTGTTGCGTGTTGGTGACGATAAACAGTCCGTGTCAAGTTTTTAGGTATTTTTTTTTTTATTATTTTAACTGCTTAAAATGAGGAGCAAGTTTTACAACAACCAACCACGCAATGGACTTTTATTTGTTTGGACGATTTGGATGTCGCTAAGAGAAGGTGTAGTTATTGTTACAGCATTATCAATGGCGCCTCTTTAATCAGCATAGTGGTCAGGTACAATTCTCTTCTCGTTTAGCGTCAGTCCGTTGGAATACAACCCGGTCTTTAAGTGAGGACCCACTCTGTATGTAATATATATATATATATATATTATAATTATTTTTTAAAAATATGATTCCATCGTAACATAAGAATTCTCATGTTTCAAAAATAGAAGCTAAAATCCAGCACTATTTCATCCTCAAGCGAATTTTGGAATAACTAATCTTAAAATTTACGGAGCTTTTTAAGTATATACATTCGTAATATTAATTACATGAAATTAAATTAGGCTATATATATATATATATATATATAAACTAGAATTTTTTTATACTTTGAGTATTTAGTATTGTTAAAGTTATCACTAATTTTTTTTTTGGCGGGGGGAGCATTTAAAAACGCTACACTCCCTCTGCTGTGTTTATATTTACAGTGCTACAAATGTGCATAATATTTTACTAGAATTAAATAATATAGATAAAAACTTAAGCAAAAAGATATGCAAAAAAAACAATATTGCATTTTTAGTAAATAAGTATTTAAGTTATTTTAATCATTAAATTGTATTTTTTAAATAGTGGGAGTATATTCTATGTTAAATAATAAAACTTTTAATTTCCCCCCAAATTATTGTATGAAGCTATGCACCTTAGTAAAACAAACTTTACTTTGTACCTCCTTATCTGTTTGTAATTCTGCCTAAAATTTGGTCATGGCTATTTTCGAGAGTGTGACGGATGCACTAGTAGAAATGACAGAATTTGATTTACATATATATATATATATATATATATATATATATATATATATATATATATATATATATATATATATACACTGTTACATTAGAAAATAAAAGTTACTACTCCAAAATTGTACATTTTGTTTATATGTACAATTTTGTAGTAGTAACTTACATGTTCTAATGTAACATTGTATAATAAATATTTATTGCTTTACTCTTGTATTGAGCCCTGTGTTAAATTAATGTTTTGAATGTTACAATTTTATTCTTCGTTCTTTTGAAGATTTGTATATATATATATATATATATATAAAATGGACACTTCCGGCGTCTTCGACGTATAAAGGCCAAGCAGTTCAGTCCTTGCAGGCGAACAGCCAGATTACATGCGTATATGATTTGATCATATTAGTAAAGGTTTACACAGAACCAACCACATGCAGGAAAAAAATGAATACAGAATTAACAAGACAGTATTTGATAATGTCTCAAAAGGTCCCTCCTCAGGTTTTGCTTTCAGAGTTTTTCTTTCTTAGACTCCTTGTCAACCATAGCTAAAGAGGAGAGTCTACCCTACTATTCAACCCATGACTAGTTGGAGACGAAGAGATGGATCCACAGCTTTCCTAAGTGTATTTGCGCATGTGAACATAACTAAGTCTACTGGAAGCCGAACACGGCTACTCAATTTCTCTTTCTTAGCAGCTGACAATTATACCACCCACATATCCATATTAAACCTCCTGATGAGTGGACGAAGCAACTCGAAAATTGTTCGTCTACGAATATCCGGAGTTCAGGTTTTGAATATAACATCAATCAGCTAAGTGACAAATTTGATATTTTTTAATCATATATATATATATATATATATATATATATATATATATATATATATATATATATATATATATATGTGTGTGTGTGTGTGTGTCTATATATATATATATACATGCATATATATATATATGTGTGTGTTATATATATATATGTGTGTGTGTGTGTGCGTGCGTATGTGTTTATTTATATATATATAGAGAGAGAGAGAGGAGGGAGAGAATTAGATTTCACGTGGAGAAAGATGTCACTTAACTGAGTGGTGTTATTTCAGTCTTGCATTTTTGTAAGGCAATAGAAGCCAATAGCCTTGAAAAGTGAAGGCATTACAACAATGCGCTCACGAAACTTCGAAGTCAGCATGACTGAAATAACACCACTCAGTTAAGTGACAATTTTCTCCATATATATATATATATATATATATATATATATATATAATAATACTATTAACGCTCTGTTATTTCCTTTTGATATCGAGTACTTTATGAGAAAAACCTGCCTGTCTAAAAATGTCTTTCCACCAGTAAATAAAGGGTAAAAGAACGAGTAATGTTGGCACCTAACACTTTTAAAATTCAATTCATATATATATATATATATATATATATATATATATATATATATATATATATGTATGTTGTTTGTCTGTCTGTGTCTGTGGGGGTAAGAAAATACAAAGCATGCCATATACATATATGTATATACGTAAAGTAAATACGTAACATAGAACTGATCACTTGTTCGCCCTGATTTTAATATCCTACGTTTATGAGTCCATCCCTCAAATCTATAAATCAACTATCCGTCCTTGCATGGAATATTGTTGTCATATATGGTCTGGTTCATCCGCTGTACGTCTTGAGATCCTCGACAAAATCCAGAGACGAATATGCAAGATAATAGGTCCTGATCTGGCATTTAGTCTACAGTCGTTATCCCACAGACGTGCCGTAGCCTCCCTCTGTCTCTTCTACAAGTATTTTCACGGCAACTGTTCCGACGAGCTACATTCGCTGGTTCCCGGACTACATGAATTTAAGCGAGCTACCAGGCTGGCATCTTAGTCTCACCATTTCACTGTCAAAATGGTTAAATGTCTCTTCAACTCAAACAGCTTCTTCACCCGCACTTCCGGTCTGTAGAACTCCCTTCCTTCCTCGATGACTATAATTTTCAAGTGTAATGTCAATCGACATCTGACGCTCTGGGCTTGTTCCCCATTCTCCTCCGTGTCGTTTTTCCAAATATACCTATACTTCCGGTCTGTAGAACTCCCTTCCTTCCTCGATGACTATAATCTTCAAATTTTCAAGTGTAATGTCAATCGACATCTGACGCTCTGGGCTTGTTCCCCATTCTCCTCCGTGTCGTTTTTCCAAATATACCTATACTTCCGGTCTGTAGAACTCCTTCCTTCCTCGATGACTATAATCTTCAAATTTTCAAAGTGTAATGTCAATCGACATCTGACGCTCTGGGCTTGTTCCCCATTCTCCTCCGTGTCGTTTTTTCCAAATATACCTATACTTCCGGTCTGTAGAACTCCCTTCCTTCCTCGATGACTATAATCTTCAAATTTTCAAGTGTAATGTCAATCGACATCTGACGCTCTGGGCTTGTTCCCCATTCTCCTCCGTGTCGTTTTTCCAAATATACCTATACTTCCGGTCTGTAGAACTCCCTTCCTTCCTCGATGACTATAATCTTCAAATTTTCAAGTGTAATGTCAATCGACATCTGACGCTCTGGGCTTGTTCCCCATTCTCCTCCGTGTCGTTTTCCCAAATATACCTATACTTCCGGTCTGTAGAACTCCCTTCCTTCCTCGATGACTATAATCTTCAAATTTTCAGTGTAATGTCAATCGACATCTGACGCTCTGGGCTTGTTCCCCATTCTTCTCTGTGTCGTTTCCCCAAATATACCTATTTACTCATGTTCTCAATCCTCTTTAAACCCTTGCTTGCTAGTGGCACTCCCGCCTTGTTTGGGGTGAATTGGTTTTTAAAAAAAATGAGCAAAACCGACTTCCCACTGACTTCTATTACTATGATCTAAATTGTCATTTCTTTTCCGATTTAATCACGTACAAATCTCAGATACAGACAACATGATAGTAACTACAGAGAATATTCTTTCGGTAAAATCTCGAAGTTAAGATATTGACCTCGGCCAACTGAAGATGAGCAAGTGCTGCAACCCATGTTACTCGCTAGCCAAATACAATGATGTTAAAACGTTATTCCCACCCAGTAATTAAAGAAGTGACAACTTACAAAGATAGATGAACAGTAACTTAGTCGGCCGGCCAGACGTCCACTCAGCGGAATCGTTTTTCTTAATCAGGGACCGAAGAAAGGGGCGTGTCATGTAAGTGCTGCTGTAATGTTATCCGTGGTAACGAACCTAGAAGGTGTGGTCGAAGATGGGAGAAGGTCGTTCGAAGAAGAAGGTTGGAGAAAGTGAGTTGGGTTTCTCAAATTGTCTACCCTTGACGTGACATTATGTTTGACTTAATGGCTGGTTGCTTAATTTAAGTTGAGAAATGCGAAGGTGAAACGAGCCGGTCCTTACAATCGAGCAGAGTGGATTAAATGGAAGACATGCATGCAAATCCCTAGTCTTTCTTCTTGTAAAATTTAAGACCGATCGCAAAGGTGAGAGCATTGCAACGAAAGGAGGGCCTATCACGAATGCCTCTAGAACCACGGTTTAACCAACTGCTTAAAAGCAAGCAGGGGGGGGGACGCATATCACGGACGCCGCTGGAACTATGATTTACACGACTACATTAGGGCAAGCGTCCCGACAAACAGAAAACTAGAATATAGTAGAATAGAAATAAGTCCGTCTTTGTTTTTTTCTTACGAAGGTTTAAGGGAATAGATATACAGTTTTTCAGAGGACTACTAAATATATACCATAGACGGAACACGAATGAAGTTTTAAGAAAAACGACACTTGTATTTAGAATCAGAATGTGACCATTGAAACATTGGGGACAATGAGAAAACAAAGCTTCAGAATTTGACCCTAACAGGACAGGCAAAAGGGAAACTCGAAAACACCGAAGAACAGTAAAGTGACAAGTATTATTACAAATTACAGAGGAAATTGTGGAGAGCCATAATCGCCCACATTCGTTCTTAGCATAAAAGATGAAGAAAACCGTGTCCTTTCTAGATTTGTCATGGCGGCTGAATCCCAATTTTCTGTTGATTTCTAGTTATTATCATCACTTTACAGCCGATCGATTCATTCGACATCTTCATGCATGTCATGCCTGACATAAATATAGCACAACTACAGTGAAGACAGAGTTTTAGCAGAAGGTTATTGTTTTGAACAGGAGAAACTACATACATTTTTAGCCGAATTTTGAAGAGCCGGAAAAATTGTTCAGTCCTATCATTACAGTACTGTAATCATCAAACTGTGCCAACTGATATTGTTGTTTTCTTCTTTCTTTCTTTTTTTTTTTCTTCTTTTTTTTATTACAATCAAATAATGTTTTCCGGTGATGGGTCCCTTGGAACCAGGCCTCACATAAGAAAAGAGAGATTTTGCGATAAGTTGACGTGAATTTAGACACTTTATCTGTGGCTTAGAGCCAGACTAGGCTGAGCAGAGAATTTTTGTCAGATTCCAAAAAAAAAAAAAAAAAAACAGAACGTTCAACGCGTTACAGCGAAACAATAGTTAGCAAGCTAGTCACGCACACAACTGATATTTCTACGAAAGACGGCCCCACTACCTTGTGCCCAACGTTTACAACAGTCATCCAGATTTATCTTTAGTGTGGCACAAGGAGAAGAGAATTTAAGAACCAATGAGGAACAAAGTTATTCGTCTAGAAGACAAGCTTGCTCAGCGGATGATACTGAGCCACAGGAGAAAAGCAAAAAAAAAAAAAAAAAACTGAAGGAATCAAAACTGAAAATCTTACCATAAGGGTCAGATTCCCTCCACTTATTTTGACCTTGAAAGAAAAATTTGCATAATGATTCTCCACCATCCCCGGCCCTGCCGAAAACGATTCACCGCCTGATTAAGCAGAAACTAATTAGGTAGTCAATGAATATAAATTCTAACCATGCAACCATTGCACTGGCCTTGAATACGCAAGTTATCCAACCATCACCAATTGGAAGAGAATGTCGACAGGGATTCTGGGATGGTAAATATTAACATTCCGACACTGTCACAATCGCTGGCCTACATTATATTTTCCTAAATGACACCTCTTTCTCATGTCTGTAACCATTTTGAATTTAAAAACGTTATCAATTAGGTTTTGATAGTGTTTTATTGTTTCTATTTATTTATTGATGCTTCGGGGGGTACTTGTCAGCACCGTAGAGCAACCTCCAGTCACGATTCGAACCAGAGACTCTAGATATAATAGTGTTAGAATTTATAGATAAAGCATCGTGATTGTTGTCAGCTTTTGGCAAGTGTTTCTTCTACCTTAATGTCGTTTGCTTTTGATCGCAACATCCGGAGTTTTTGAAAGCTTGTCAGCAGGCCAAAAGGTCAAGACCCGTTTTAGTTAGCGCTTAAACACCGTGTCACAAGTCTGAAAACATATTTCCATCATATTTATTTATATACGATAAAATGTCTCATCTTATAAAAGAATACAGAGATGAAAGGAATCAAGAGTCGGACCAGGGCAGGTTGCAAGGGTCTCGAGTCGCCCACCTATCTATGATACCCGTGACCTACTCCGCTACATCTCAATTTTCATAAGGTAGTATTCATATAAAATACAAATTTTATTGTAACCTAATTATGGATCCTAAGCAATATAGGTGAACAAATCAACTAGAAAAATTGGAAATAAATAAAATGTATCTAAATGCAAATTAGAGACATGTCATAATAGATTATTTCATTTTAAGTTAATTTTTTGCAGCATTTTTTAACATCAGCTTAAGATTTTTCCTGTTAAAATGTTAAATAATATTAATATATTCAACATAATCGATAAAAAATAGTGAATTTTTCTATAGTGTTTGTTTGAGACTTAGCAAGTGTAAAACAAATTCATGGATTTGGACGGGAAAAAACCCAGAATGAAGTCAAAACCCGCAAAAATTTTTCATCCTTTAATAGTCAGTTGTGCTTAGTTTAATCTATAACGTATATAAAAGTAGGTAGAGTAAATGTTGATAAAATAGTGAGGGTTACAAAGCACTATCCGAGGCCCCTGGTTTGGAGTAGAACGCAGAGTGATGCACAGATGGTTTTCCTTTAATAGAACGAAACGAAACCTTTATTCTGTCTCTCATTTTTATATATATATATATATATATATATATATATATATAGAGAGAGAGAGAGAGAGAGAGAGATCCGTTTATCTCCTTGTTTAGTCAAAATTCAGTCCTTTGGGGATGAAACTGGAGTGACCGCCCAGGGTGCAGGCCTGGGCGATGGTAAATGGAGACCAGATTACATGACCCCACCACGCCGTCTATCTCTGCCGTAAATGCCCTTTGGAATACGGTGCATTACATTTGGGGACCACTTGGCTGCAGGTGTTGCCAATGTTGACAGCTAACCGCCTTTGGGGCTCCACTCCCGGTTTTCTACCTGGATTTATTTCCATTGTCTTTTACGTGTTTGGTTATGACTGCAAGGCAGTGGAGGTTTAAAATCTGAGTTATCCTTACCCTAGATGGACTGCCTCCCTCGGTTGTCAAACTCCATCTACCCAAAATACATATGTAGCTAGCTAGATTGATATGAATAACGGTAAACGGAAAAAAAAAAACTTTTCTTTACCAACTCGTTTCGTCCTCCGCAGGACTTTATCAAGGCAAATATAAGAATTTTTAACAAAAGCAAGGCGATAATGCCACTAAGACACAAGAGGTTACTAGAGGGAGTGAAAGTAAATGCGAAAACTTTTAAAAACATACAAGGGATAAATATCTACTCTGTTCAAAAGATGGGAAAGGAGAGTGAGGAATTGGACAGTAGACGAATATATCTACTTCTATTGCAAAGAAAGAAAAAAAATAGTGAAATTTGGGAGTGTGGGCAGAGACTTCAGAATATAGAGTTAAACTAAGTGCATGTGTGATTCAAATGCATGCCTTCAGGTAGGGACAGTTAAATATATAACCGCGTTCCTTAATGAATTTTAACTATATATTTAGATTTTTAACATAGTTTAGTTACAAGTTTATAAACATATATGAATCAAGCACAAAGAAAAACTATCGTTTGTCATTTTATAAAGAAACAAACATGAAAAGAAACTTCTTTATTCACAAACTTATAAAAATGTCTGGACAAGAAAATTTAAAATAAACGCATAACGACGAAGAACTGTAATTATAGATTGTAGAAAAAATAGCATTTTCCTGGTATTTCTTTCATTGCTGACAGCGCTTAAATTCACTAAAATAGATTGAGAGCATCTTCCATATTTTGTTAACTTTTTTTATATATATATATTTTTTTTTTTAATAAAGTTCTCACCACTCAAATCCCTTTCTTTATAAAATGATAAATTATTTGGACAAAAATCTGATGGCATGTGTTTTGCTTGATTCCTGTTTTATTTATTTATCTATTTATTTTTCTGTTCAGGCCTTTCAAATAACAAATTAGGCTCACAGCGCACTATATTTACAAGACATGTCACGAAGCGCTCCCACAAATTCTCGCCTTGCCCTACGAACTGAGTCATCTATCTTGAAGTACTGAGTACCTGCATTTAAGAAATTTTTTTTATTAGATTTTACACAGAAATGCAAAATTATTCAGCGAAATACTTCATATCTAGTTCACCTCAGCCGTCCGTAAATGACTGCTATTTAAGTAATTATGGAATTTCCTTCACTTGTAGACTATCACACATTTTATATTACTCTGCAATTTCTTCTTTATAGCCAATGTATCTCTAAGCAAAATTAAACAAAGATAATTGATTATCCACATTGTCTCCAGGCTATAAAAATGAACAATCAGAGTAAATGCAAATTATTATTTTTTTTAATATAAAGAAATATTTAAAACATAGGTTGAATTTACTCCACAGCTAATCGCAATTTAAAAGTTGACGCATTGTCGCCACTTTTTCATCTATTTCCACAATCACTTTAGGTAGGTTATTTGATGTTTCCGTCTATACCCCACCCGTCCTTCAATATGCCCTGTGAGTGTCAAATTTTCTAAGCCCTCTTTCCTCCTTATGGGTCTTAGAAATCCCAAATGTCTCTTTCTGTTTGTAAATATAAGCGTCCGTTTTTTGTACCCATTATCTTTAAAACTTGCCCGCTTCTCACATGCACTGTCCATGGTATTCTCAGCAACATCTTGTCTGAAGTTTCTTCGTCATCTGAGAGGAAATTGCCCAACATTCATTGCTATATAGGAGGACTGATATTGCATAGCAGTTGAGCACTCCTTTCTTTGTTTCTAATGAACGTTTCCGTTCCTTAATACTTGTTAAATATTTAACTCTAGAATGAAATATAATTTGTTTCATATATCAAATTAAGTTAAAATATTACTTAATAAAATATTTTAATATTTGAAACGGTTTGGGTTTCATCTTTTTAGAAAAATTGATATAACTCCCTATTTTATGTATGATGGACTCTTCCTTCTTGTAAAAACTACAGTTAGACAAGTCCATTATACATAAAATAGAGACTTACTTTTCAATAACACTCTGTGTCTGTGTGTGTGTGTATATATATATATATACACACACACGTGGATGCCATTTATTTTTTTGAAGTTTTAGAAATTTTTTAAGCTGAAATTGAATAGCTTTCAAACTCTTCCATTATTAAAAAAAATTATTGTCGAACAGTGTAGTTTATTGTTTCTTTTTTAAATTTTTTCGACTGCAATAGACGTCGTAGAATCTAGCCATGTTTATTAAATTAGTTTGGAAATAAATAATAAAAACGAAATACCCCGCTCTCCCGCCTCTCACCCAATAATGGTGCTGAGGTAAGTGACCTCAGAATTAATCGGCTCAATGAATGAAATAACGAACATTGTTTTTCATTTTTAAATGTTTACTCTCGCCTCTACATCCACCACCGCCAATACCAGAAGATAAAGTGCTTTCAACCACCACTGACATTAATTTTATATATATATATATATATATATATATATATATACAGAGTGTTGGGTCAAAATTATACTTTTTAAAAAATTTCACATATTGCATAAAATTTGCAGTATCAATTGAAGTGAATTTATTTAAAGTGTCTACAAGTTTTTACGCCTTGCATATTCATTTTAAAATTATTTAATTAGTTATTTTATACCGATTTAATTAAATTGTAAAATTTAGAATCTAATTGATATTAATTCATCGCACCAGTACCTTATTTTGTCAGGGTTGTTGGGATTTTTATCTGTGGATTTTTCTATTTATTTTGCCTCTCTGGATTTTTTGTACGCTTTGCATTTGGCATTGTACAGGAAATAATTCGAATGCTGTAGTAGTTTGAAAGTTTTTTTTCCATGTATTTGTCTTCCTTGAGCAGGAATTGGCGGCTACAAATTCTAAGACTTCTTACGTAAAAACCTATGATTTCTACGCACAACAATAAGAGAAAATCCGAAGTAATCATGGGTTTTTACTTAAGTACTCTTAGAATGTGTAAGCCTCTAATTCTTGTTCCATGAAGAAAAATACAGGGTGGTCCGAAAGTATTGTCACCAAAAAAAAATAATGACAACAATAGAAAACGTAATACAGCAATACAAAGCACGTGTACTGAAGTCCATTTATTTCCTTTTATTGACGCTGTTACACATCGAGGTCTGTATGAACATCATTTTCGTTGCAGAAAATGATACGATGTCATGTCCTGTGTGATATTTTACGAAGCTGTGCTTCGATGATTGTTGCAAAGGCTCTCAGAACGGCATCCTTTAATTGATTGGTATTCTGGTATCGTTCATGTGAAACTTTCTCCTTGATAATACACCAACAGAGCGTTGAAATAGAAAATTATATTATGTAGGGATGACAAAACTTTCGGACCACCCTCTACAATGAAAACACGTACACGTTTCTACACTATTCGAATTCTGTCCTGTATATTGCTAAAGACAAAGCCTACAAATTACATAGATGAAAAATAGAAAGATCCACAAATAATAATCATTCGAACATCCCTGACAAAATTAGGCAAATAATTCAACTTTCCAATATTGGTACCTTTAAACAGAGCGAAATGCAAATTCTGGGATTGCAATTTGTTTCAGTCAAGAAAAAAAAATGTTTAAATTTGAAACTATTTTTAAACAAAAATAAGCATGTCACTAATGCTTTAGCAAATTAAAATTTAGTAATAAAAACAAGAAAGTGGTAACCCTGTGAAAACAGTTATATATTTTTTTAAATTTTTTTACATGCATTTTTTCTTGAATAAGGAACTCTTCACAATATGTGAAATTATTATTCAAAATTTTGACCCGCTCTAATATATATAGGAATAAAGACAAGAGGAAAACTTATCTTTACCGATGCGTTTCGTCCCCTAATAGAATTTATCAAGGCAAATATAAAGATTTTGTTTTACAAGAACTATGTATAAACAAAAGTAAAAGAAATGTTAGTTTTTCAAATTTTTTTTTTTTAAATTCAACTTTATAAATACTGGCTACAAAATAAAATCGTTACATTTGCCTTGATAAGGTTCATCAGAGAACGAAACGCGTCAGCTAAGATAGATTGTCCTTTTCTCTTTATTTATATTTTTCTTTCACGGATATATATTTTAGCTATATCTGAAATTTTAAGTGTATATATATATATATATATATATATATATAAGGTGCATCTGTTTTTTGCTAGAAAAAAGAAGAAAACGAACACACACAAAATAAATAGATTTTTTTTTTACATACCTACCATACTCCCGCACAAAATTATTAGGGATTCTTTTGATTGCTTTTTTTATCGGTATATCACTATTCCAGCCGATGCATTCTATAGCCTTCTTCAGATGTATTAGATATAAGGGATTCATAGTATTCAGTATCATTCCACGAGTCGATTTGTCTATTGTTCTTATACTTTTTCTCGTCCCTATCCTTATTACATCGTTTCGGTCGATCTAGTGTTCTGTCTTATCCAGATGTATAATTCGTATAGAAAGAAGAACTTCTCGTTTTTTGTGTGTGTGTGTGTTTTGTGTCAAATTTTGTTATTATTAGGTTGGTGCAAAAATAATGACGTAATAATGTCGTTTTTGAACGTATTTTTTAACGTCAAAAAACGACATTATTACGTCATTATTTTTGTACCAACCTAATAATTAAATAATTTATTTATTTTTGTCAATACAGCCGAGATCTCAACCATTCTTTCGATATGATTGTACGTTTTTCAGGAAGGACGAAGAATGATCGACTGAAACATTGTCACCGCAATAAATTCCTTTGCCCGAACAACTCTAAATCCACGCTTTGCCATTAAATAATTAATTTAGAATAACTCAAAGCAAATATTTCTGTAAAATATTATCTTAGATTATCTTTTTAAGAAAAAATAACGCTAAAATCTTAATTTGCTCGCAGGACAAATATTATCGACTTTAAATTAAAAACACATTTTATATTCCCGTTTTTCCTTTTATGCTTTTATTATGTATAATACAAGGTCTTTTTATTTCTATTGCTTATTTCCACCTACTAGTTTTAGATGTAATAGTATGATAAATGAATATAGCTATTTAGTTTATATAATCGACGTCTCCAAACAAAGTCTTCGAAACCTAATCGGTAAGGTGTCGTCACTGTAAGACCTGCTCCCAAAGGATACAATGGTTCACCTGTCGTCCATGGCGTATTCTTTATATCAGTACTACTTTCTAAACGGTTGTAGCGTAACGATTTGTGGATGGGGATAAAAAGAAACAGAAAAAAGATTAAACAATTACCACGTTAAATATTGATAATAATGACAATGTTTCATCTTAGAAATACAAAAACCCTCATAACTAATCCTCATAAGACGAACGAAATACGATATTTTATGGCACTTGAGACTTTCCATATTTAATTTTAGACTACAGAGCTACGGTAGGTGCAAAAACGGTACTTTGGTTTCGTTTCGTTTGTTTTACGGTATATCAACCTCAATGGGTTATTTTAATGCCGACATTTTTTATTGCTGGTAATATTTTTTTCCAAAAATGTATAGCTGGTAATAATGTATTGCCGGTAATAATTTTTACAAAGTATTTCTGTTATTGAAACCTGTTTTTACACTTTCATTGTAAGTATTGCTAGTAATGTTTATTTCCTTTCAAAAAATCTATTACTGGTAATATTTTTCTTCAAAAATCTATTGCAGGTAATATCTTTCAAGACATGTATTGCTGTTAATATTTTGTTTGTAATCATTTCCTCTTAAAAATGTATTGCTGGCAATATTTTTTCCTCCCAAAATGTATCGCTGGTTATAACTTTCCCCTCAAGCGAGTATTTTATTAATACCTATTTTTACACCTCCACAGCGTTTTGGCCCTATTTGGGGGTCAACTATTTGCCCATAGCTGGGACCCTAACAGATGCTACCACCCCAGGTCAGGATGGACCTGGGAACGCCAACAATTAAGAGGTGGTTCTACGCACATCGAAACCTTCTGATTAGAGAGGCCTTGCTGTTGGACGTAGTTTATTGTCTAGAACTGGTAGTTTAGTGTCATTAACTTCGCTGATGTGCCGCCTCCCTTCGGGATATGGGTGGTCGTGGCTCTCCAAAACTTCCTATCCGTTGTGTCCCTTAGCGATTTTTCTTCCTTTGCTAAGACTAAAGCCATCACTCTACACAAGCTCCTCAGGTAGGTGGTTGGCTGCCTTCCCCTATCTCTGCTGTCCTAAATATGGCCTGTGAGAGTTTTGAAAGCCCTCCTTCCTCATTATGTATTCAAGGAATTTCAGCCGTCGCTTCCTGATTATGAGCATAATTTTTCTTTCAGTATCCTTCTGTAGGCCCACATTTCTGTTGCCTCCAGTGTTCTCCTCATCCGTGGGAAGATTGTCCAGCATCCACTGTCATATAAAGGGATGAATATCACATATCTTTTGTGATGTCAACGAACACTCGTTGCCACTTTTGTGATACCAACGAATACTCGTTGTCGCTTTCGTAATGCTCGTTGTAGTAGAGACTTTGTAATCGCAGATACAACTATAGTAACGCCGTTGAACAATAGTGTTGTCAGACGCCTTCGAATATCACTCGAACTGATAATACTTGCTCGAATAGTAATCCGTGTAGTGATCCGAATAGAGGAATAATATAGTGAATAGAGTAGAGAATAACGGTCAGTATAGTAATAGAGGATAGACTAGAAATGGAGATCCGTATAGTATAGAGGATAGACGAGGGTCACAGATCAATTAGACACACGCTAACTCCCGTATATGCGTTTTCCTCTATGGTCACGTGGTCTACTTAATTCAATTAGGGGATCGCCTGTGTTTGCTCACTGTGGGGGTCTACGTTCAAACTCAAGTGTCGGCAGCGACACTTTATTCCTATAGAACAATATCAATCCAGCACTTTTTCTTTGTTTCTAACGATTTTTTTTCTGTTTCTCGACATTTTGCATAGCTTTTGGAATGCCTTTTTTGATAATCTAATAATGATTTTTCGTGGGGTACGGTGTCGCATTTTCCATCCTTTTTTAAAAACACTTCCCAGATATTTATACTTCTGTACTTGTTTGAAGTCGACGTTTCTAATTCGTAACTCGTATCTTGGGATTTTTCTCTTTCTGATGATCATACTTCATGTTTTCTTGGGCACCTCGAAGTGGTGTAATGGTTAGCAAGCCTGTCTCGCTAGAACCACTGCAACTGAGTAGTGAATTAGATCCGCACTGGCTGATCCATACTTTCAGCCTTGTGCCACATCTAAACTGCGCTTAAAAAATCATCACACTTTATGTCTTCTTGCAGTTGATACCCAAGCTCTTTTTTTTCGATGCATCTCTTCCATTTACATTTCATATTGCAATATGTCCACAGTATAGCGTTTAGGTAAAAATTAGCATAATACAAACTTTAACTTCGCATATAAATCCAGGAGATATTGTGTGTCTTTTTTCGAAACAAATGCAGGCTTTGTATGCTATCCGACACGGTATTATTCAAAAGTTAATCATACTAGTTAAAAATTGGTCATAATGGTTCAATAAATAGGAAATCTTTATATCTACTACTCGGCGTAAAGAAAGAATAGAAATAATCCGAAAATATACTAGCCAAAAAAAATGAATAATAATTGGTAAGGATTCATCTAATAAATCCTAAGATTATTACATCAACGAGTGGGGGAAAGGTAACAGTCATGAGATGAAAAAAAAAAACGCCAAATCGAATATTAATGAAGTCTCATCTAAGAAAGACGGAGACGATTACAGAACATATTTGCTTTGTGATGAAAAAATGGAAGATAATGTTTTATCGTTTTGTAGCGAATTTTGAACAAATAATTATGACAAAACAACAACAACACAGTAACATTTTCAGCCATAGTAAAAAAAAAATAGTTAACATCCGAAGCACAACTGCTTCATCCAGTGTACCTCTTTCTGCCGATAAGTGAAACCAGCATCACCCGATTACTGCCTTCATTAAAATATTCTGCTGCACTTTTTGAATAAATCACAGTGTAAACGGACCTAAACTGCAAATTTTCTATTACAGTTAAACAGCGGATATCACAAGTAATATATATATATATATATATATATATATATTGATGGATTTATTTTAATCTCAAATTTTTAGTTCTTCAAAGTTATATTTAATAGAAAACCGTATTTGAGATAAAGACACCGTTTTATTTCAACATTGTTTATTACATCTATCGGACACTTGAGGAATCTTAAAGAAAATATGCCGGAGTAAAACGTTTAAAGTAATATAATATATATATATATATATGTATATTAAGAAAGGGAGTGAACGTGGATATCGGGATCGACACTGTTCTGTTACTATCGGTTTCATGCTTCAAAGATATCTTTAAAGTAAGTCTTAAATGTAGATTGTATTGAAACGTGAACCTGATAGTGACCAGGCAGTGTTTATCCCCATGCTCGCAAATTCTATATCTATAAACGCTCTATCTCCGATATTGAGCACCCGTATAAATATCGCAATTTTTAACAAATATATATATATATATATATATATATATATATATATATGATAGATACATGGGTGTGTGCGAGTTCGTCTAAATAACCCAGTCACTTAATATTGATGCCTTATTTCTCGTCAAAGTACTCCCCTCGAGATCTCACACAAAACTCCCCCAGCAACACTTCTCTTTTTAAACCAAACTGTAAAGTCTTCTTTAGAGATCGGCATCAGCTGACTTCTTGTGTTCTCCTGCTCGCGACGTGAAGAATGCGCAGACGAGATATTCAAAAGGGCTGGATACGATAGGAAATAATGAAAGAAAAGGAAGATAGAGGAGACGATAACGTTCTCATGCGTTTAACGTCTGCGTCAATGAAATAGAAAGCCTAATCCATTTTGAATCTTTATTTCTACCCTCTTATTTCTTTAAATCTTAATTAGCGTTTATATTTATGATTGCTATTGCAATATTTTTGTTAAAGTGGCTATGCTTGTATATGAAATGATGGAATACGTGAATTTAAGATTTTATAGTCGTGGAACTCGTAAGGAGATTATTCAATCATTATATTAAGAATTAGGATTCCTAAGAAAATTAAAATAGAAAACCATGATATTTTCACGGTGACTGCTAGTGACGTTTAAATTTAGGACGAAGTTATTACTGCGAATGAAACTTGAACTTGAGTCTAGATAGTTCGTCAGGACGTGAGACAACGTCTTCCCATTTAGGCCAACAGAACTGTTTTTATTATTATTATTATTATTATTTCTAATCTTTTTTTCCTACCGACTTTCTGATTTTATTCCACCTCC
The DNA here is from genome assembly GCA_903632075.3 of Acanthosepion pharaonis. Taxonomy (NCBI): domain Eukaryota; kingdom Metazoa; phylum Mollusca; class Cephalopoda; order Sepiida; family Sepiidae; genus Acanthosepion; species Acanthosepion pharaonis. The sequence continues at coordinate 3,220,806 of CAHIKZ030005305.1, forward strand.
CCAAAGACAAATATGTCTATAGTTTATTTTAATTAATTCCAGACATTTCCCCTGGAATATTTGAAGAATTAGAGACCCAAAAATGTTTATTGCAAAATCCTGCAATGTAATAAATACGACTTAATAGGTCTCACGAAATTATACGTCTCTCAACATTTGTAGGAGAATGCATATATATATATATATATATATATATATATATATATATATATATACTGTGTAAGTATGTTTAATATATATATGTTTTATGTACATAAACGTACATATACACATAATATGTATATATATATATATATATATATATATATATATATATATCTCCAGACACACATACAATAAACATGTATTCATATTTAAAGACGCATACACATATACGCACACACATTTTTATCACTATAAACGTTATTTTTAGTGAGTACCCATATTTGGGTACACGCTCTATTTCTGTTAAACGGCATTTTATTTTAGTGTATATATATATATATATATATATTTTATATTTTAGTGTATATATATATATATATATATATATATATGAAAGAGAGAGAGAAACATAAAATAAATTTGAAATTGCAACTGGAGTCTTTAAGAATAGTTCTTTAGTGTTACTTTACCGGTTTCAAAATTTCTTTTTGTAAATTGAGATGTGGCTATGTCGTGATATGTCTTGCAGATGAAAGTTAAAGTTACTGTAAATAAGACCTTTTAATGACACCAGTTGATTTTTAAATTGCTTTTGTTATATCTTTATATCGTGTGAGATATATAACTTACATTCTGTGTGTGTGTGTATATATATATATATATATATATATATATATATATATATATATGTGTGTGTGTGTGTGTGTATATGTGTGTATTTATATTTATATTAGCCCATAATTATAGAATATATTAAAATATATTTCCATCATATATAGAATATATATATATATATATATATATATATATATATATATATATATATATATATATATGCCAGAGTAAACAAGAACCCCACCTCACGAGGCGTTAACAATTACACCATACGCTCACCCAAACATACAGCACCTGGTATTCCCAAGCGCTGGCCACACTCGATGTTGCGTGACATCGGTGATCGCACTAGAACTGGTGTTTCAACATAATATTGCCGTAAGCCGGTGGTGCCTAGAGCCCCAATGCCTGTATTGAATTTTAATGCAAATAAAACTCAATCCAGAGCTTTTATGACGTGCATCCTTGAGTGACTCATTTTCGATTGCAAACCTCTTTAGCCACTTTGGAGCTGTAGTTTGCTTTTCCGAAACACCCGACATATTCGATAACATATCTCTGATACTTTTGTTCCAAGATTAAAATCATTTCCTAGACACACGTTCCCACAATCATTTTGGAGCTGACATGTTAATTTCACGCGTTTCTACAGTAGATAAAGTCTTTTGAAAATTATCCGGTCGTAAACGATGTGTGTCCGATTTCCTTTGACCGGAAATGATTTTGACACAAAGTCAGAATTGAGAGAATGACACTAAGCGAAGATCTCATGCTGCTACCATTATCTGGTTTGCGAACTGAGATCAATGTGTAGTATCGGACAGTGCGCACCTCAGTTGCTTTGATATGAGACTCATGTTTTAAAAGGGTATTTTAAGCTTTAGAGGGTATTTTTTTTTATTTTTAAAGGGTATTTTAAGCTTTAAGCACGCGATTATAACAGCGTATTAGACGCGGCGTATGTTTTTTTTTTTTTTTTTTTTTTGAAATGTGCGTTTTATCTGCCGGAAAATAGGGTGAGCATTTTCATCAATCCCTTAGACATTTGGTTTGAAAGAAATGATGAAATCAGTAAACAGCTGAACAAGCCAAACGCAAGAGAAATGATGTTGTTGGCGGTGAGGGTGAAAGAAAAGTAAAAGGCGATTCCCTCTTTTGAGCTCTCTTTGTCTGTCAATCATTCTTTTTAACAGGCTGCATATTTATTTTTTAAAATATATAGAACCGACAGCCATATTTTTATGAGCACAAATGTAAGAGTTTTATGTATATAGCTGTTGGCTATTCCAGTGTTATTTCCCAGTTTCCTTTGTTTATTGCTTTTTTTAAATATATTTTTTTTATTTCGGTGACCCGACATCAATACAAACTATGACCCACATAAGCTTTTATTCCATTCCTTACCGTCCCAACCGACTCAAGAAACTCTGATACACACAAATGTCTCCAAACATTACATGAGGACTGATTTGCCTTCTAAGCTTCCTCCTCCTGCTGTTCATATTTCCTCCGACTCTTCTTCTACTTTATTCTTCTTCTCCTACTCTTCCTTCTCTTTATTCATCTTATCCTACTCTTCCTTCTCTTTATCCTACTCTTCCTTCTCTCTATTCTTCTTATCCTCTTCCTTCTCCTCCTACTTTTCCTTCTCTTTATTCCCCTCTACTCTTCCTTCTCTTTATTCTTCTCCTACTCTTCCTTCTCCTACTCTTCTCCTACTCTTCCTTTTCCTTCTTCTTCTTATTCCCTTCCTTCTCCTACTCTTCCTCTTTCTCTTTATTCTTCCTTCTCTTTATTCTTTCCTTCTCCTTCTCTTTATTCTTCTCCTACTCTTCCTTCTCTTATTCTTCTCCTACTCTTCCTTCTCCTACTCTTCCTTCTCTTTATTCTTCTCCTACTCTTCCTTCTCTTTATTCTTCTCCTACTCTTCCTTCTCTTTATTCTTCTCCTCCTCGTCATATTCTATTTTCCTCACTCTTCCTTCTCCACACTCTTTCCTTTTTATGTCATCTTTATGCATTTCCCTACTCTTCCTTCTCCTCCTTATAATTGCTATGTTTCTACTCTTCCTTCTCCACATTCTTCTCCTCCTATTTCATCGTAACTACTTTCGCCACTCTTCCTTCTCATCTTAATTCCTCTTCTATTTTTCTATTCTTCCTTCTCCTCCTCTTTCACCTTACCCTCTCTATTTCCCTACTCTTTCTCTTCTTTCAGATTCGTCCTATTTTTCTTCCCATGCCAAACCTCTTCCTAATTCCACTTCATTTTTCCGATTTTCCCACTAATTCCCTCTCATCCTACTCTTAATACCTCTCTTTCACTTCATTCTTTTATTTCAGTTTTCTTACTCCTCCTTTTCTCATAATACCTCTCTCCTATTTGTCGTCTTCTTTCATTTAATTCTTCTCCCTCTATCAATTTTCCTCCTCCTCCTCCTAATACCTCTCCTCTTCCTTCGCGTCTTTCTCCACCTCCTATTTGATTCCCCACCGTCAATTTTCCTTCATTTTAATTTATCCCTTCTATTTTTCTACTCTTCCTTCTCCCCATTCTTCTCATTTTTCACAACTCTTTCTGTTTTCACATTTTACACAATTTGTATTCTTCTGACCCATTGTTCCACCATCTTCACCTCCCCATATTTGTCTTTCTTTTTTTCTCTCTTCGGCGCCAAATTCCCACTCAAATTCATCTTTGTTCTAGACATCGTCCTCATCCTCTTCATATTTCATCTGTTACTCCTACTCCTCATATAGTATAGGCATTCCTCATCAGATTCCCTCTTTCCTCTATTTCTCCTCCTACCCAAACTCTCAATGCCTCCCTTATATTTCAGCTCTTTATGATCGCTATCCTTGCATTGATCGTCATATTTAATTTCTTGTCCTCTCCATAGTTTTTTCATCTTGTTTTATTTTTTCTTCTCCGACTCATTGGCTCCTATCTCTTTTCCTCCAACTGAACATCTCTCTTCTTACTTTACACCCTTTCATATTTGCCTCTCCTTCTTCTCTTCTTTATTCTTATGCACATCCTCATCTTCTTTTTGGACCCTAAAGTTTCCTTTTACTTAAGGAAAAACAAACAAACAATAAAAAAAAAGCCTAGTCTGTTTTTCGTTCTAACCACTCTTTGTCTCTCCACATACTTCATTTATTTGTCTTCCTTTATCGCCACCAATTCTTCGTTAGCTTGCCGAAGTCCCAGTTCTCAAAGTTGATGGATCTGACAGTGGTGTGTAAGACATGCTTGACTGACTACCGAATCAATGGCCGCCTATTTGATGCGAAAGTGGCGGGAATATTTACTTCGACTTTTCTTCCAACCCCGTAACCTTCCCCACCCGTTCAAGTCTCACTTTCTTTCGTGATATTCTTACAAGATCGGCCGAACTGGCTCCGACCTGCCTACACCACACTTGTCTTTGCGCTTTATTTGCATCCTTTATAAATATATATATATATATATATATATATATATATATATATATATATATATATTGACTTTATTTCTTTTTGTATGTATGCACACACTTAAATCTCTTTCTATCTCCCTCACTCTCTTTCCTTCTCTCCGCCTCAATCTCTCTCCTCTCTCTACATACACATACACACACACACATATATATATATATATATATATATATATATATATATATATATATATATATATATATATATTGCAGGCAAGGTGAAGTAATGGATAGAGATTCGGATTGGAAGAATCGAATTCGAATTCCAAACGAGTTCAGTCCATTTACTTACGTAAAAATACAATTTCGAAATGTTTGAATCCATTTTCCTCCAGTTATGGATAAATAGCAGACGAGACAAGCGTGGGTGTCAAACGGCCCCGGAAAAAGAACAACTCTGAATTCAAAATGTTTGGGGACCTTTTGCTATATTATATGCACCAGTTCTCTGTACTTGACTCTTCCAAAAAGTGTGGCTATAGTTCTGCACAAACCTTCACCACGTTAATCAAATCATATGTGCGAGTAAGCTGGCTGTTCGTTTCTAAGACTTGAGATGCTAGACCCGCATACGTCGAAAGCCACGTGTGAGTTCATATAGATAGACAAACACACATTTGTACATAGTATAAATATGCACACATACGAGGGGTGCTGATAATTTCTCAGCTTCACCCATTTACCAGAAACTAACCAAGCAACAAAATTTTAATGGGGGATCCTTTCTTGGTTGCGCTGAGAAAGTTTCAGCAGCCCCACAGAATACAAACATAGATACACAACTAAATAATTTTGTATTCTCATGCACAAATAATTCAAAATAGTGTCAAATATAATAATTTGATGAAGCTTTCCACGCATATATATATATATATATATATATATATATATATATATATATATGTGTGTGTGTGTGTACGTATATACACCGATATCTATGCATATTTACATTCTCTCTCTCTATATATATATATATGACACACACAGATATCTATGCATACTTTCATTTTCTTATTTGTATATGAAAGTGGACATTGAGGTCAACACCCAGCAGCGACAGTCTGTTTCATGCTTTAACGCAATAGTTAGACCACAGATACACACAATATATATATATATATATATATATATATATATATATATATATATACAAACTAAAAAGAAAAGCTCACCATCGATTCGAACAAATACATTATTAGTTTCTCGAGTGATTAAAAGACTGAACCGTAACCGCATGGCTCACCCGAAGTTGACGAGACAAAACAGCTTTTTCCTGTTCCTCTCCACAAAAGTGTGTTAAATCAATTTTAAGACGCTACCCACAAAACTAAATATCGGACACTCAATTTACAGCAGTGAAAAAAAAACTCATCTGAAAATCAATGTTCATTTTAGCTTTTCATATATATATATATCCCTCCCCCATCTTACATCCTACAAGAACCAGCTACAGCCATATAAGCTTGATGGTATACAGAAAACGCCATGGATATCGAAGTCATTGGGTTCATTGCTCAGACTCCCTTTCAGAGGTCAAAGGGAAATTCACTGCACGAACAAATTGTCCCTTACGTCCCTCAAATCCTAGATTTTTCCACCATTTTTCTGCTATTAAAAAAAATATCTCAAATCTCCCTGCGTCTTATACTAAGAAAACTGAGTTTTGGGTTACATTACAAACATCTAAACAATACTGTTTGTTTACTGATTGCCTAGATTAAAAATATGTGATCTTAAAAAAACTAAATTATGATAACAAGTCAAAATAAATCTGAAAAATTAAAATAAAATTACATATAAGCACCATCACTTTTCGTTATTTATGTGTGTATCATACGGTGGTCCCTATAAAATGGCGGGATATATCGTAATTCTGTCAGCCATTTTGTTTCATATCGAATAAAAATACACCTTGTTAAATCATGTTTCTCTTTAGAATAGTGTTTCTTCTTCATACAAAGTCGTATACTGGTGATACTGGTATGACTACCGAAATAACAGCATGAGTAATTATATTTTTATTGTTTTTAGTCATTCTCGCTTTGCTTCGAACGAGAATAAAAGATTAAACGAAGTATTCGTCTTTTCCTTAGTGAAATTATCTGATGATTGTACAGCCGGTAGTATCCAAGTAAAATCTCTCATATTACTGCGGAAGTTGATGCCAACATGCCATTTGCCGGTTCTACTCTTTCTGGCTCAGTGCCGGTCGGTTGAATATTCAATCTCGATTATCTCTCTCTATCTCTCTATCTTCTCAGTCTGTCCCTACCTATCTCGCTATTTATCTTCTCAGTCTCTTCCTATCTATCTCGCAATCTATCTTCTCAGTCTCTTCCTATCTATGTATCTATCTTATCAGTCTGTTACTATCTAAGTCGGTATCTATCTATCTATCTATCTATCTCAGTCGGTTCCTATCTATCTATCTCAGTCGTTTGCTATCTATCTCTCTCTCTCTCTCTCTCTCTCCCATGTTCCTATTTATCTTAGTCTGTTCATAATATATATATATATATATATCAGTTTGTTACTATCTATCTCTTTCAGTCTGTTCCTCTCTATCATTCATTTCATCTTCCATTGGTAAGAAAGAAGTCCCATTCGGACAGTTTTTTCCCCAGTTGCCGCTACGGAAAAGAATCCTGAGAGGATCCTCTTAACAAATTCTAGTTTAGGGTCAAATTTTACCTACCATACGTATCCTCATATTTCTGCATTCCCACTCCTGTTAATACAACAAACTAATGCAGTAACACTCTACCTTGAGTAGCTCTTGAGTCTCGTATTGGGCTATGATCTATCTATCTCTGACAGGGGATATAAAAAGCTTGGGTGTGTGTGTTAAAGGCAAAGAGAACGCACAAAGGTCAGGAAGGAAAACAGAAAACTAAAAGAAAACAAAAAAAAAACCGAATAAATGAAAAAAAGAAGAAAGTGAAAAAAAAGGATGCAGAGAAAAAAGGAAATAAGAAAGAAAGTGAAAAGGAGAGAAAGTAGAAAGAGAAAAGAACGGAGAGAATAAAGAGAAAGAGCGGAAGAAAAAGAGGGAGAAGAAAAAGGAAAAACGTAAAGAAGAAGAAAGAAAAGAACGAGTAAGCGAAGAGGCTATGAAGAAAAAGAAAAGAAGAGGAAGCATGAAGAGTAAGTGAAAAGTGGAATAGGAAGAATGAAAAACGAAAAGAGGGAAAAAGAAATAAGCATAAAGAGAGAGAAAAGAAAGAGTGAGAAAAAGACGCTGACAAAGAAAGAAGAAAAAATTGAGAAGGAAGAACAAGAAAACGAGAAGGTATTGAAAAGAGAGAATGCAAATAGAGAAGGCCGTTATCAAAATCAAGGAAATATTTAATATTTACAAAGCCTTGGTCGAATCACTAGAACATTGATTAAAAAAGTAAGAAAAATAATGCTAACGTAACTTTTCAACCAATATGACATTTTTCAGGTGTACTATCCATATGACAAAAAGGGTCCTTTTCAAAGTTTCTACATTTGGAACGAATTAATGAGGCTTTGAATAAAGAAGTTTAATTCTTAAATACACACATATTTATGTATGCAGACATTCTTTAATATGTTTTTCTTGCGAAGGCTGATAGACAAAATAAGGACTGTTTCAAATTAACTGGACATCTACTCAAATACAGGTATCCACTAAAAGTAATATATGTCGAATTAAAAAAAATAAATGCTTTAGAACTTGCTTCCTTTACGCTTCGGATACGAAACTGAGGAGATATGCGTTTCGAGAAAAATATGAAAGAATGAGTGCGATTTAAAGGCAAACTACTAACTTGCTTCATTGTGAACCTCTTCATAGCCGAGCGGTAAAAGCTCGTTGGATTAGATGGCGATTCCTCTTGCAAAGGTGGACGCCGGTTCGAATTCTGCCGATTCTCTAATATGTTTTCTCAAGTACACAATCCAGTAAACGAAATAAATACTATTGAAAATAATTCGTCTTCTGAAATAATAACGTTTATATATATATATATATATATATATATACGTTATATATATATATATATATATATATATATTGAATTAAAATATCTATAAATTAGAATAAACCTGTAGCATTAATTGCCAAGGTTAGGCGCTGACAATCAATCCCATCTCCAAGCGGCCGACAAACAAACGCCTCGACACATTTGGGTCTAAGGAAATATTTTCAAACATGTTAGGCGGTACATCGAAGAGACCATTCAACAAGACTTCACGTCCCCTCGAGCAAACAATCGCATTTGGGGGCGCGGGGAGGAGTATCGCCTGGTATAGGGAGTTAGGACCTACAAATAGACTCCTGTTCGTTTACTACTGTGCCGACAATCCTTAGATCCCAATGTCTTTGCCTTGTTGGTACATGGGCCACCAAGAATTTAGAAATAGTATCACTCAGTAGGGGACATTTACCGAAGTTATTTGTTCAGTTAGGGGGCAAGGAAAAACGTGAGAAGGTGGGGTAGTCGAGGAGGATTCTGGTTAAGTAAGAGGAAGTTTAGAATATGGGTGTGCTCGGAGAGAAAAGGGGAGATGGAAAGGTTTGGAAGGTAGAAAGAAAGAGGGGAGAGAGAGAGGAGGAGGAGGAGGAAAGGATAAAAACAAATCGAAAGAATGAGAAAAGGAGGGGAAAGAAGTGAAATAAAAAGAGAAAAAGAAAGGAAGCAGGAAGATTCGGGAGGAGAAAAAGAAAACTAAAAGGAAATGAAAAAAAAAAAGAAGAAATAAATAAAAGGAAATGAAAAGAGGAGGAAGAAGAAAGATAAAGAAAAATGAGGAAGCAAGAAAGACAGTGAAAAGAAGGGAATGTAGAAGGAGAAAAATAGTTTGGGAAAAGAAAAAAAGGAAGAAAGATGGAAGAAGAAAAGCGAAATGAGAGAGATAATTAAGCGTAAAACAGAAAGAAGGAAGAATAAGCAAAAAGAGGAAAAAGAAGAAAGAATAAGCAAAAAGAAGGAGAGAAAGAATAAGCAAAAAAAGGGAGAGAAAGAATAAGCAAAAAGAAGGAGAGAAAGAATAAGCAAAAAGAAGGAGAGAAAGAATAAGCAAAAAGAAGGAGAGAAAGAATAAGCAAAAAGAAGGAGAGAAAGAATAAGCAAAAAGAAGGAGAGAAAGAATAAGCAAAAAGAGGAAGAGAAAGAATAAGCAAAAAGAGGAAGAGAAAGAATAAGCAAAAAGAAGGAGAGAAAGAATAAGCAAAAAGAGAGGAGAGAAAAATAAGCAAAAGAGGAGAGAAAAGAATAAAAAAGAAGGAGAGAAAGAATAAGCAAAAGAGGGAGAGAAAGAATAAGCAAAAAAAGGGAGAGAAAGAATAAGCAAAAGAGGGAGAAAAAAGAATAAAAAAAGGAGAGAAAGAATAAGCAAAAGAGGAGAGAAAGAATAAGCAAAAAAGAGAGAAAGAATAAGCAAAAAGAGGGAGAGAAAGAATAAGCAAAAAGAGGGAGAGAAAGAATAAGCAAAAAGAAGGAGAGAAAGAATAAGCAAAAAGAGGGAGAGAAAGAATAAGCAAAAAGAAGGAGAGAAAGAATAAGCAAAAAGACAGAGAAAAGAAAGAATGAAAGAAAAGACGGTGAGAAATAAAGGAGAAAAACTTAACGGCAAAATCTATGTTCGAAATCGCTAGACGGAATTTATATTAATTAAATTGATCAGAAAATTCTACTTCTATTTTCAAATATTTATTTTTTTGAATTTGTAGAAACACCGAAAAGTTCTCGAACTGACCAAAAAGAGATTAAAAATAACAGAATTCTTATTTTTTTGTTCATTTGCTGAAAATTTAAAAAACGGATCGAACCTATAACCTTTCAGCATCCTCTCGTTGTAACGTTGTTTCCGGTTGTTTAGTTCAAATCAAATCAGATTGACTGTTGACTAGATCTCATGTAACATGCGGTTAGATCAAACAGTTACAACACTATGCTCCCAAACACAGTTGCATACACCAAGATATTTAAAAACTCTCAATGAAACAGCAATTATGAATAGGGGCCAAGAAATAGGAGAAAATTTTGGGGAAAAAAAAAAAGAAGCATAGAATATAAAAAGTATCAAAGAAAGAAACTAAGAAATATTAAAACTCAAAATGGCAGCACAATAAATTCTTCTTCGTTTACGTGTCGTGTCTCTTCAGAACGTGGGAGATGAAGTTTTTACTCAACTCTAAACAAATTCTCGACTACCCACCCTGCATCCCTACAAGTCCAAGCTTGTTAGGTACATTACACGCCGTATCCCTCTGACCATCCTGACTCCAATATATCATGTTAGTGCAACATTTATCTAAGCCCTCTTTCTACACTATGTGTCATAGAAATTTTTTACCTTCGCTTTCTGTATGTATGGGAATATAAGAGACTTTTGTTTAGTTTTATCTAAAAAAAATTCCTCGGCGCTAACATGACCCAGTCTCAGGTGGTATTAGCAACCCTTAATTAGGCAAACTTCAGAACTTAAAAAATTACGTACCTGTGCATATTCATGTTAAAATCGTCATCTTTCATTCGTCCTAAATTATTTATTTAGCTTCTTTTATTTCTTTTGGTTTTAAAGAGGCGTCAATAAATGAAACGTTAGATATTTTTCCTCATTGTTGTTATACATCAAAGCTTCATTAACGAGATTTTTGTCAAAAGGAGACTTCCTTTTTGTATACATTAAACCATTTGGTCGCCAACACACACACATATATATATATATATATATATATATATATATATAACTTCGTTTTGGGGTGGGACGCTGCATAACGCTTGACACGTGTCGTGGGCACGCGTAAACTCAGAATACAACCTAACAAAAATGCCAATAAGTAGTAATGGCCGCTTAGATTAAGCGCGCATGTGTATTGTACCTTGTGTGTGCGCGCTCTCTCTCTCTCTCTAATCAACTCTGCATAAGGTTGTAAGCATGCAGGTTTTTCTAAGCCATTATTCGATATGACAATAACTCTATAAAAAAAATGAAGGGCTTTAACACACATGTGGCCTTAACATCAAAGAAAATTGGTTATTACCACTAACGTCCTTGATATTAAAGGCCAACTAACGCCAGCTCAGCCGACACCCTACAGTGAGGTGTATAGAACCCGGAGCTGAACGCAAATGCAAGAAGTGAGAATGAAGAGATGTTTTTTTTTTTGTTTTGTTTTTTTTATTATCCATATTTTTTCAATAATACCAATGTCCTTTTATTATTAATTTCTCTATATTTGCTATTTTTATCATTATTATTATTAGTAGTAGTAGTATATCTCTCAATAACATTTATTTCAGTAATAATGGAAACAAAATATTAGTTCGATGCAAATGTTCATGGCGCAATCGTTTACGCAATATTAAGGAAATCGCAGGAGTGTATGTGAAGTAATATTAGAAAGAACTATAATATTTAGTGGACTCGAAAAGTCTAACTTCCAGAAAATCTGACTTAAGTGAAAGATTTTATAACTTTCAATCGAAAGTAACAATGTTGCTTCTGTGGATTGATGTCAACACCCAGAGGTGACAGACTGTTTCATGCTCAAATGACGTCGATTGCGCTTAAGCATGAAACACACTGTCACCTTTGAATGTTGACTCCCAGAAACCCCTTGCATCTTAGTGGCATTATTGCCTTGCGTGGGGTGAATTAATTAAAAAAATATAAAAAAAAATCCGTATCCTACATAGATGCGTGTGTAAGTGAGCACTCAAGTGTGTTTGTTAATGGAACCTTAAAAGTGTCTTTAAAATGTACACACACAATGTGTGTGTGTGTGTGTGTTTTGTAAACAGTGTGGAGATAAAGTTCGGCATCGAATGGCGATAATTAGTTTCATGAATGAACGCGGGAAAGAGACCGTCGCTATTCGGTGTTGATCTTTGTGTCCACACGTCTTATATTGCCACACACTCTATCCCGGATTTTGAGCACTTTTACCCTATAAATATAGCATAGCTTAAAACTGTATTTTATCATATCATAAATACACAAGGAAACCTACCAAACTGCGTCCGCAACATACTCATAGAAAATACAACTATAATGGCCTCGTCCACATTTTAAAAAAATGTCTAAAATAATGGAAGCATTAACAATAAAAAAGTTAACGCCAACACTCAATATCAACTATGAACACGGCCACAATGTGCTGACCGTATTTGGAAAAACATTCCCATCACTATAGATAAACTGTTATAAAAATCTACATATTAAGCTAAAAATTAAATAAAAACTTTAATAATTCCTAATCGAATAACCGAATGCTATAAAAATAAATGTATATGAATAAAATATTTAATAAAAGCTATATATATATATATATATATATATATATATATGAAAAAATATATACGGAAAAAACAAACAAAAATCCTTATATACAACTATAACTATTTTAATACAATATGACAAAAGACGTTAATGTCTAATAAACCATCTTTAGGAATATGTCCTGAAGATAACATTATCAATACAAAATGTCAAAGACGATACGTTGATGTATATTAACATTAAAAAAATATAATTGTATATAAGTATTTTTGTTTGTTTTTTCCGTATATATTTTTCTTCATACTCTCGGATCTATATCCATATATTTGCTTATATATATATATATATATATATATATATATATATATATATATATCGCAAGAGAGAGAGAGAGATTAGAAATTTCAATTGTCAGAAACGTTAACTATTCGGTTAATAAACACTGAATGTTCGCCTGTATGGAAACGACTATTTTTATTATTACTAATTGTTTCCTAGGATACCTTGCCAACTATTTCGACTTGATAAACTTCAGGATAAATGACAGTATTCCACGAATCCACAAATTGTTCTGTTCTCAGCCGAGAAATTTTTGGCTTTCCAACAAGTCAGGACACAGGGAGAACTGAATGAAGTTCGTGTATCTTTTGTTAAGCTAATAAAGAGATTAAAAAAAAACGATTACTAACAGAGAAGAGTTTTATCAAGCAAAAGAAAACACGTCTTTCTATTGAAGAGGGAGAAGAATCGGCGTAAGAGTTCAATGACTTATCATCGTTCTAAAAAGCCACGACGTAAGTGAAGCGTAATATAGTTTTTTTTTTTTTTTTTTTTTTTTTTGAAAATCTTGTAAAATAAAAGTCAGTAAAATGAGGACAAATTTGGTGGACAAAAACAAGATAAAATAAAATAAAGCAAATAAATAAAATTTTTTTTAAAAATTCTCATACTCTCCTGGTGAGTTCAAAGTACAAAAGTGTCACCCAAGTGTATTATTTTCTAGCCATCCACCCACCCACATCTATATTTAGTTAAGATTAGCACAAAAAACTTTAGAGTGGAGAGAAAAGAATTGTTTTAATTTTATTTTATTTTTATTTATTTATTGTTATGGGAACTTACCTATAACGATAATGGACTCTTCCTGACACTATAAATACTGCGCCTCTCAAGAGGTATAATGAATGAATGGTGCAACCAGCACCAGTTCATGACTGTTAAACTCTCCGCTTTGGTAGAGAGGAACCCGGACGAAGTTTTGCCGAAGGGTAAGGTTTCGTCTTGGGAGGTAGACAGGCCCTGAACCCGTCTAGGCGGGTTCAAAGGGTATATTTTTGACCGAGCCTACGGGCTCGGAGAAACCCACTTTAATCTCGGCCTCGTGCCACATATATTCCTCGTGGGTGGGATATTAAATACAATGAATGGTGTAACGAGTCGAGACAATATTCACTCTAAACCAGACAGACAGTCATTACTAACACCTTCAACTTCTTGTACTATATTTCTTTTGTAATATATCTGTGTTATTCTACTCTTGTGTTCGTGTTGTTCTTCCTTGGTTCTAACCTTGACCATAACTGTGGTGCAAGGATATTGGCCCATAACATTTATTTATTTATTTTTTTGCTTATTGTTATTAGGTTTTGAATCAAACTTTTCCATCTTCACAATTGTACCAGACATCATAACAAACGATTCACTAAAAAAATCTATCACGGTCAACTGGTGCATGTATCTGGAATTTGATTGGTCAAACAATAAACCTTTATAACAATGATTACATAATGACACTGTATCATAACTACAACTTGTGCCGCGAGTTTATTCTCAAACATCCACATGATAATATAGAGTCCGCGTTCGGAAACAGTTCCAAGGGCCACAAACCTACTTGCCGATGGAGTTGGATAATATGTAATGTTAATATGAGTGATTTAGTCCCGGGTTTCTTTTGTAATGTACAACGACAGGATTGTTTAGCGCTAAGATCTCTAATGAGATTCATTCATAGCTAATGCCCCATACTTGCAGTCTTGAGCTAAACTAAGTAAAAATAGAGCACCCACTACAGAAAAGTTATTTGAACTTAAATCACAAGAGTGAGGTTATTTAATATCAAATTTTGTATGCAGCACTCGGCAGTGATTGAACTTACTACTAAGTAAGAATGGCTAATCAGATTGTCAGATTGTTAACCATAACGCCCATACCTAGACGCCTGAGATAGATAGATAGATTTCAAGATAGATAGAAGGATATAAACAGATAGATAGATAGATAGATAGATTAGGAGGATATAAACAGATTTAGATAGATAGATAGATAGATAGATAGATAGATAGATTAGAAGGATATAAACAGATTTAGATAGATAGATAGATAGATAGATAGATAGATAGATATAAACAGAGATTGATAGATAGAGAGATAGAATGATATAAACAGAGATAGATAGATAGATAGAATGATATAAACAGAGATAGATAGAATGATATAAACAGAGATAGATAGAATGATATAAACAGAGATAGATAGAATGATATAAACAGAGATAGATAGATAGATAGAATGATATAAACAGAGATAGATAGATAGATAGATAGATAGATAGATAGATATAGATAGATAGATAGATAGATAGATAGATAGATAGATATAGATAGATAGATAGATAGAGAAGGATATAAACCGATTTATACAGATATGAACAGACTGAATTAAACAGAGAGAGAGAAATGAACAGACTGAGATAGGTATAAGGACAGACAGGCAGATGCGAATAGTCTGAGATAGTTGTTAATAGAATGTAATACATTTGTTTATTTTACTAATTGTCAACCTTCTTGGCGTGTTTAATGGCGAATCTTGTCTGTGTCATCTAATGAATGTCAAATACACTAGTCAACACGACTAGGCATGTTAACCATTACCCCCGTAGCGTAGATGTTAGCTAACAAGTCTCATAAACCATTACTACTGTATAGTGATTATATATATATATATATATATATATATATATATATATATATTTGTTTAAAAACATGATTCCTTCGTTACATAAGAGTACGCATGTTTCAAAAACGAGAGCCGAAATCATCCAAATAATTATTAAAATTAAGTTGAATTGTGGTGTTTAGTTCAGTTTCATCTTCAAGCGAAATTTTAGGAATTTAAATATATATATATATATATATATATATATATATAGCTATTTTTAAAATCGATTGATTTTTTTTCTTCAACAAGATCGCTCGTGCAGATCAGATGACCGCAATCGGTAAACAAACACCTCAAATATCGATCCAAGACATTTTTAATGCAATTCAAATTATTCAGAATAAAAGGGTGCCTAATTCCACAACATTTATTTTTCAGTTCGACTCGTAGAATAAAATTAGTTCCACTCAAACAAACAGAACTGAAATTCCCACGTTCGACACAGATATCGCTTAAAAGGACGCACCTTCTTTTTGATATTATATTATAATTATAACTCATAAGTAATTTCCATTTTTGGGGAACCAACTGTAGTGATGAATCTACCAGCCTAACCACTAATCCTATATGGTAGTTAAGAAAAAAAAATAGGGGTCACTTTTCCAATGGCATTAGTGCCAAATGAACGACGAATATATATATATATATATATATATATTATGAAATGGACAAAATCCGACAATTATTTTAAGACATTTTTTTTATGTTTATACGTTCTTTTTTATAGGCACAAATATTTAAGTAAATGCTCTGTTTATAATAAATAATATTAACAACATTTACCGGCCTGAATCTCCGAGAAATTTTCATAGAAAATATGCGTCCTCCGACAGGAATCGAACCTGTATCCTATACGGAACCGTCATATAGCCTGACGTGCTTTTGCCGATTGAGCAACAGAGGAGCGTTTCGGTTAGCAAGGTCGAGTTTACTGTTTTTAAACTACAATTTTCCATGATTTTCTCTCATACATTCATATCTTCTCGACGCGAATCCAAATGTAAACAAATGATGTCAAGCATTATAAAATGGACAAAGTCCGACAATTATTTTAAGACATTTTTTATGTTTATTATAAACAGAACATTTACTTAAATATTTGTATCTATAAAAAAACGTATAAACACACACACATATATAAGAATACTACACCGAAAACCTGTTAAAATATATCCTAAACCGGAAACAGGGAATACATCTCTAATTCTGTTTAAAAGACCAGGGAGGAGACTGAATCGAGCGATAGGCTAACCTACAAAATTTGGTTCTACAGAAGGATGCTGAGAATATCAAATGTGAGCAACAACGAAGTTTTTGAGAAAATGCAAACAAAAAGGACACATATTTAACATCAGCAAGAGACAGCTGAAATTTCTGGGGCACACAATGAAGAAAGAGAGCTTGGAAAATTTGATACACACAGGTCAGATTGAAGGCAAGTGGGAGAGCGGAATAAAACGTAAAACCTACCCAGCGTGTCAAAAAAAAAAAAAAATATATATATATATATTCAATAATTGTTCACTGGACTTATCTCATTGACCGACTCTTTGGTTTCGCATTAAATCGTACTTCAAGGTCTGATGTTTGAGATATACATCTGTGACAGATCATGGTGTTTATTGGTTTATTGCTTTTCGCATGTCTATGAAGAGAATGTGGTCAGTCGACTGGATCGTACACGACCTATTTAAACAATGTTGAAATAATTTTAACACGTAGATGATAAGAGAATTCAGATGGCGACACCTTCTGTTGTGTCTATTAAGGGATATGTCGACATTTTGTGACTTTTCACCGCGTGGTATGAAGTACTTGTCGAACCCGATATCTCCGTCAAATGCTGACAAAAAAAAGGAAACAGAATAGCCACAAGCTTCTGCGAATGTTTATTTGGCTCTCAAAATAATCCAATGCCCGGATGTAACCTCACAACGTTTTGGATTACTCAACCAATGCTTGGCTGAGTAATCCAAAACCATGGATAAAAAGGGTCATGAGTAATCCAAAAAGTGGCCTGACCTAAAGAGTTGTGAGTTTAATCACCTGACCACAGAAGAGGCAACAAAATCTTGGAGAGTTGAATTACTAAAGGGAATTAACTGATACCAAGGTATCCAAAAAAAAAAAAAATGCGATGGCACGTGGAATGAGAACAATCTACGTGGATTAAATAAAGTGTTCGGTTCCAAATTCCAACGTACATCAGCTGAAGAAGGCCAGGGCGTACAACAGCCGAGACGTCGTGTATATGGCACTAAAGACGAGAACAAATAGTCCCAACTGTGTAAAAAGTTACAATACATCATCTAAGAAATATAGACAGAATTTTCTTTTATAATTATGTCATCGTTTCTTGAAATTTCGGCTCCATCGTTTTAAATAATATTATTAGTAAACGTAAAAGTGGTTTTCCAAGCGTAGCTTAGATGCGGTACAAGGCCGAAATTATGAGGCACCCAGTGTGGATCGAACTCACAACTCATTCATAATTGTTCTAGCGAGGCAAGCTTGCTAACTATTACACCGCCTCGGGGTGCCCTAATGATTTTCTAAGCGTAGTTTAGATGTTGCCCAAGGCACGCAATGAGGATCGAACTCATTACTCAGTCGTAATTGTTCTAGCGAGACAAGCTTGCCAACCATTACGCCATCCCGAGGTGTCCAATTAGTAAAAGCAAAATACATGGAATATTTAAGCAATAACTTGTATTTTAAAATCCTTTTAACACGATTATTCTTTTCACGTATTTAATATGGCTTCTAATTTTTTTTATATAATCGGACCAGTTATCCGAACAAAAGACGACCCACACGCCGTCTCTTTCGAATAAACGACGATCCACTGTATTTACAGACAAACAGACAGACAAATTGTCAAAGACAGGCGACAATATTAATGACCTAATTGCAAAATATTTTATTTTTTATTAATTGTATGCTAATGTCCCTATTAGCTACACTACAACTATAATGGTTTTGAATATAGAAATATTTCTTGGGAAAGTTATTTTTCAACTCATGGAACGATTCCATTCGAGTCTATGTGTACCGCTATCAGTTTTATCTATATTTCGAGGTTGTGCAACCCCCCTCCCTTCTGTTGCTCCTGTCATTATTGTAGTTAATTTTATTCTGCATATTTCCATTATTGATTCGAAAATATTTTTATTAGTTTGCGCTGACCCAGGGTTTCTTTTTGTTTTATTATTCTTGTTGGTCATTATTAAATTCCTCGCATAATACCCGTCAAAGATGACGATGTTATTCAACAATGGACTAGCAATTCTGCCTAGGATCAAACCAACAGGTCTCTCCCTCTCTTTCTCATTACACACACACAATATATATTATATATATATATATATATATATATATATATATATATTATATATATAATATATATATTTATATATATATATATATAAATGCTCTGTTTATGATTTTAGTTTTAAATAACATTTACCGGCCTGAATGACGGTTCCGTATAGGATGCAGGTTCGAATTGTCAAAGAACGAATATTTTCTATGAAAATTTCTCGACATTCAGGCCGGTAAATGTTATTTAAATACTGTTTATCATAAACAATTTCATATCTTAAAAATCGGACCTTGTATCTTATATATATATATATATATAAAATAACAATATTAAATATATAAATATATATTTAATAAATAAATTATATATATATATATATTATATATATTTCTATATATATATATATATATATATATATATATATATATATATATATATATATATATATATATATATATATATAAATTTATCACCGAGATGATTGGTGTTAACTTCAGCATCCTGACTCTAAAGTTTCGTAGACGAACCCACCAGCAAACATCCGTCGATATGAGTAGTGAGTTCGATCCTCACTGAGTGCCCCTTACTTTCGGCCTTGTGCCACATCTAAGCTACGCTTGGAAAATCACTATAATACTTGGAGAAGGTTAGTCCCAAGTGATCACTCATACTAAACGCTTTCGTTTCACAGCTCATCCGATATTGAACAAATGTATATAATCTGTCTAAATTTCTGTGATGAGGAGTTATCATTATTTACATATCAACTATTATTCCTCGGGTACCTCGAGGTGGTGTAATGGTTAGCAAGCTTGTCTCACTAGAACAACTACGAATGAGCAGTGAGATGGATCCTCACTGGGTGCCCCTTTCATTCGGCCTCGTGCCACATACAGGCTACGCTTGGAAAATCACTATATATATATATATATATATATATATATATATATATATATATATATATATAGAGAGAGAGAGAGAGAGAGAGTGAGAGAGAGAGAGAATCACACTTGTTTAAGAATGGTTGTTTGACTCTTGTTATTGGCTGGTTAAAATCTCCGTTTTGGTTAAATTAAAAGGAAATCTAAATGTTTTTGGCCATTTCCCGCGTCTTTGTTGATTATCATCTTTATATTTGATCGCTATCAACTTCAAGTAGACTGTACAATATTTGTCAGCGAATAATCTCCAGTACCATTTTTTTTTCAAAACCACTTTTGATATGCTTGAATATTCACAGTACCTTCTTCAAAAATTGTAAAAATAGTTTTATTTTTATTTTTTGCTGTGTTTTGCGTTGCATTTTACAGCTCATAAATTAAGCAAAGTAATCTGCTGAAAATTAACCTTTTTTTTTTGGGTCTATCATCAATTTTCCAATTAATAAAAAAATTAAACTAATTTTGGTACTTTTTTTAAATTCATGCTGACACGAAAACAGTTCAAATACAATCAAAAACTATCTTTTTGAATTTTGTTAAAACTAAACACTACTAATGCCATCTGACGACACAAACAGAATCGAATTTTGCGTCATGTGTTCTTTAATGCTTATCTGTACTAACATACCTTATCGCATGCGATTGAAATTAGATTACAGCAGTTTCTCTTTAATATTTACTCTCTGGACCGGAATAGATGGGCCTAACCGGCTATTTAAGTTGAGCAGGAAGGCTATATTCAATTTGAAATATTATGGCTGCTTAGAAAATCAACGTACGAAATCTTGGATGTTTCGCTAGCCTAAATTGATTGCTTATTTTATTTTATTTTTTTTGTTACTCGTTTCACACCAAGAAAGGCGATAAGCCCAGTAAAACGCAAGTGGTTTCGGAGAAAGTGAATGAGGAAGACTTTAGCCGAAGGAACCGGAAACGAAAACCTAAACCGAAAACAAGGGATAAACCTCTACTTCTGTTCAAAAGTCGGGAAAGAAGTGTGAACCGGGCGACAGGGGAACATAATTATTCCTATGACAAACTTTTGTTATTTATTATCTAGAAAAAAAAATGGATACATTTTTATGCGAGGCACATAATTTACTTGCTAGAAAACAAAAATAAATGCACGAGCTCGACTTAAACACGAGTTTCTACGGTAAGTCTTTTCCTCCATTACTTTTTTCAAGCGTGTTATTATTTATATTTTAATCTATAGTAATGTTGTTTTTGTTCTTGTTGTCATAATCATTATTTCGAGTATCGTGATAAAATATTTTTTTATTCAGAATTAATCAAAATTATTTGTGTTAATTATATTAATGTCAAAAAATAAATAAATAAATAAAAAAACGAAAAAGATGTGACACAGATCGTGGAGCGAGTATTTTTAAGTTATTTTATGTGTGTTCGTTTTTCTTTCTTCCCAGATTCAAAAAAAAGATAAAATTGCTTTCTTTATGCAATAAAATATTTATGATATTTCTAAATAAATAAATATAAAGCATAGTGCAAAACAGATGTTTAAAAATAATTTTTAAAAATGGCAAAATTGAATCTTAGCATCGGAGAACTAAAAATATTTTTTAAAATATAAAACAAAACAAGATGCAAAAGTAAAAAAAAAAAAGTAACATGCAAGATAATGCAAAAATAATAATACAAATAAAAGCATGCATAGAAAAAAATGGCTGGAAAGAAAGTTCATTCAGATAAAATATATTTTTTTTAAATCTGTGTAAAATAACCAAAAAAATATATAGACAGATCCATGCAAGAAATGCAAAGAGCAACGGAAAAAAAGAAAAGTAAACCAAATAAAAAAAAATGGAGCATCACAGTGGGCAGAAAGCAAATCACGAGAGATCTCCTGTTGTGAAGTTAAAAATGTATCGTTCAGGGAGTTTGTGCTGTCATGGCGAATAACCGCACAAAAAAATATAACAGTATCATAACAAAATCAAAGCCTTTTCCGCCAACCCCTAGCAAAATGCAGACCAAAATTTTTCTTTACGTTTATTTTTGTGTAGCAATAATGTTTTATTCTCTAAAAGCAAATCCAGATTTACCATTTTCGATAATAACATCACCATAATAAAAAGTAAAAATAAAACCGTCCATGAATAAAAAAAAAAATACGAAACAATCAATTTAAGTGATTAAACATTTCATACAATATCTTTTATTGTTCGCAAATCTACTTAATATCATTGAACTGCCACTAACATTGATTGTTAAAAAGAATAGCTTATTTATTTTACACTGATTTGGATTAAAGTAAAGAAGTTCACAGCTCGAAGCACTTAATTTGCTGATCTGAAAATGGAGTTTGAATAAAACTCTCCGCGACATATATGACACTGGTATATAGGATTCACTCTAAATTAAACGGAAAATATTCTAGAAAAATATATCTATATCAACATTGATATGACGTATCTCTTGAGGAAGTAGTAAATTATGGTTTATGGTTCTCCTCAGCATACTTGTCCCTTATAGATTTAAGCAGCTTTTGACTCTCTGTCATCTTTTCTTATGCCTTCTCTGCTATCCATTCACACAAACACATTAGATAAATTACTCGCTGTTTCTCTCTAGCACCCATCTTGAATACATTTTGTGAGTATTAAATTTTCAAAGCCGTCCTTCCTCAATATGTCCCAGACATTTTAACGGTCTCCTTCTGGTTTTAAACATGGGTGTATTTCTAATTGCCATAGTCGTCCTGAAATTATCAGGATAATGAAAATAAAAAGATTTGTAGATGGGGTTGCTAACCGGCCTATACTGAAAAGGAGAATGTGTAATTTAATTGTTCCTTGTCCTTTGTTGAATTTGGAAGATAAAAACAGTGACAGTTTCAATTATACTGTATAATAGCAGAAATTAAATTAAAAATGTATTTATAATTCAACTCTCCAAATCACAAACACCATTGCTCACTCTACAACTCAAACACTGGACTTGGGTCAAACGTCGTCTATAAACAGGATTACCAACACTGAAGTTAAAATAAGACACAAAGCAATATATATGTTTCTCTTACTTGACAGAGTTGATAATCGTATTTGTAGAAATTGTTTGAAGCAGGCCCAAAGTTTACTTTGCAGAAACCGCAATATGGTTTGTGATTTGGAGGGTTGAATTTTAAATAAAGTCGATCTTATATTTTTAACATTTCCAAAAAATTAAAATATCACTTTATCATCTAAACTACATGGTTTTCTTCATTTTAACACCTGGTGAGTGTTCGCTATATCACATTTTTCAATCTGGAAGCATTTCGTTCGTAAGCCAGAGAGTGTGATTTCTCATTCCCAGCATCACTACTTGTTTCCAAATATGGTCAGGTTCACTTAGGTGACCTCGGGACCTACAGATTCAATACGTGATTTATACCGGAACTATGCTCAACGGACCTTAGTTTCAGTTTTAAACTACTACAGTATAACCCGGATGTAAGAGAGTTGTCGGGACCGGAGAAGTCTCTTATATCCGGGTTTGGTCTATTTTATATACATTAACACAGGCTCTAATTTGGGACCAGAGAAAATCTCTCTTATATCCGGGTCTCTTATATCCGGCTTACACTGTACTAATTTTTCGAATTGGAAAACCAAGCGTTGTTTTGTTTTCATTGGTTGTGTAGATGTCACGTTTTTATTTAACAACTTCACTCTATTCAATTCTCCCAAAACATATATGTGTGTGTGTGTGTGTGTGTGTGTGTGTGTGTGTTTAACTCGACCTTGGCTGTTTACACATTACGGTACAAAAGTTAAGTAAAAATTTCAAACATCCCGTCTATCACGTTTAATCAAATATGTTTATGTTTATGTTGTCACTGGCCTCTTAATGTCATCATACACACTATATATAGCATTTTTTTTTTTTTTTAATGTAAAGAGTGCAAATACGTAGAAATTGATTTTATTGATAGATATGAAAGACATAGAAGTGGAATATAGAAGAAGAAATCTACGCGGGACGATCGTAAATGTGTTCACTACACGCATCGGTTTGCGTGTGAGTGTGCTACAAAACCAAGTCACGTTTGTTAAGCTTTTTCGTCGTATCTCTCTACAAACGCACGGGCGGCCGACTGACTAAGTGTGAAAAAACCGAGGCCCCAAGGCAAGATTTGTTGATCGCAATCTCCTATTTACAGAATCGGGCGCTAATTCAATTTACCACTTTCTTAGGGTTGCCAATTGTCCGTACTGTAGAGAGCGAGAGAGAGAGAGGAGGGGGAAGAGAGAGAGAGAGAACAGCCGAAGTTTCTCAGCTGTCCATTCGAATGCAGAGTCGAAGCTCTGAGAGCGAGCCCTTAAATAACATTAGCCAACTAAGAGCCGCCGTTTCATTGACTAGTGACACCTAGCGTCAAATCTGCTGCAGTTTGGAGCCAACTAGACCAAAGCCAATAATGGCTAATTTGCCTTTTTATTCTAGATTCAAGGAGCCAATGCGTAGAAATAGATTTTGTTGACGGTCTGACAGGCAAACTGACTACATTAAAAGAGAACATGTGTTTCGGCAGACTGAAATTGATTAGTTTGTTTGTTTCTACCCAAATCTCCTAGATGTCGAACACTTCCTCTGTATACTAAATATACGTAACAGACAGGTTTATAAAGGGTGTTCCAATAACTTGGACCGATTTTAAATGTGAATTAAGTTTAAGCGTCTAATGATTTTTTTTCTTTTTCTTTCAGATTTGGCGGACATTTGGGCGATATTATTATTCACACATAATTCCCATGACTTAAATAACATGATCCAATAGAGAAATAAATAAATTTTCACCAATAACACTGATTTATTTACTGCTGACTTTGATCCATCTTAATGAAACACCCTTATTTATAATCCGTCTAAATGAAACACCCATTATTGACATATAACAGTCTGAACCTCGATCATAACAGGTACCCAATGAGGATTGAAGTCATTACAGCAGAAATTGTTCTTGAGAAACACGTACTTACTTTCAGCCTAAGATAGGCACCCAATCGGGCTCATAAATCAATGCAAATATTCCGAACGGTTTTTTTTTAAAACTAGTGACTTATTTTTTTAATACTATGTCCTTTCCAAATATAACTGACCCTGCCTCCCCACAGAATCTTTTTATTTACTGTCAATTGACACGACTTCATGGAAATTTAGCCGAATGTTTTTTCCGTTGCTTTTTCCACGTTTAAACCTCAGAGTAGTCCTTAACCTAGAATAGTACTCAAGGTTAGAGAGTTTAGTCTACTATACGAATTACTCTATAGATGGTGGTGGGGTAGAGAAGAGATAGCATTATAACTTATCCCGAGGGTATTAGGTCGGAACTTGGACTCAGGCCCCTTTCTGGACAAATAACTGTTAAGTTACCTGTACAACCTACAGATTTATATGATATGAACTAAATTTGGTGGGTAAATTTGTACTCGTGGCACCTCTGATTTGAAGGTGGATCCCATTCAAAACGCTTTTTTTCCCGTAAACTTTTGCATGATCAATATCTTTTTTTTTTCTTCTGCTCACACATATTTAGTGGGGATCAGTTTTAAAACTTAGAACATGTTAAAATGAGTTCCATATTTTTCAATGGACTTATACCCTAAATAGGGGACTTTACTACCATTTTGAAAACCGAAAAATTTCGAATACAAAGATTCCAAAATATGTTTAGTCTCGATAGTTTTGAATAAGATTCTCCCAGATCATTTTATTTTTTATTTTTTTTACGATTTACAACCGAGACATATTTTCGGTTGTAGGAATAATTCGATTTTTTTTTTTTTTTGCGAGTGGCTACTGCATTATCATTTTATTTTGGAAGTAACAATATTATTTTCTTGATACACATCCTACTATTTAACCCAATGCTGGTGGGGACATGTGGTGGATATTTGCGCTTGATTGAATGTAACGAACTCGGCTGAAAGATGTAGGGGAATTTTTCTTTTAATATCCGATAACTGCCATGATTTCTTGGGAGAAATAGTGTAGTGCCACTTCTCAACTTGCTTGCTTTCTCCACGGTTTGAAATTTAGAATCGTCCTTCGCTTAAATTGGTTGCCACCCAAGGATAGAGACTTGTCTACTATATTTAACCAGTAGCTGGGGGAGTTATATTCATACATTTCTCAACTACATCAGTCCGAAAGTGAACTCAACAGACAAGGCTGGAATTGGAGATATAGCGTCGATAGCTATTATTATTATTATTATTATTATTAGCTAGATTAGTATAGGAAATAAATTTAACTGCAGAAAGGCGATGTAATTCTTAAAAAAAGTAAGCTAACTAACTTATAACAAAATGAGTTTAATGGCTCCATTCGGCTGGTGGCTAGTTTTAATAATTGTAAAAATAAATGAATTAGACTTTTTTTTTCTTTGTAAGAGCGATAAAACTTACCAATGGGCGGACTGTAATTCGAACCTTCAACGCCACCACCACCCGGCGAGGCCAATGACCCAGGTAACGGCATTTCCTGCTTAATTGGCTGATAGTCTTTTGGTATTTCGTTTGCTGAGGTATTCGGAACAAAATTATTGAAAGCGGGTTGATACACCGAATAATTCTGTCCGTTCGAGTTGGAATTGGGATCAATACGTGAAACCTTGGGAGGAATTACGGTATGTTCTGTTGGATAAATCATCTGAAAAAAAAAAAAAAAATTAAAAAATGACAAGTTGAATATTGATAATACAAATAGTCTCAACCTAATCGAGACTGGTATTTTCAACAGCGGATAACTGAAATCACGTATCAGACGGGAACCCATAGTTAGCATGTGTAGCGTTTGATTAACACCAAGAGATGGAAATTTAATATCAATAACGAACTGAAATGAATTTAATATCAATAACGAATCTTTGTTCTAAGAGAAGTTTGATCTGTTGTGACCCCAGATTTACCCCTAAGAGATACAGAAATACATTTTGCACATAAAAGTCACGCCAACGGATCAAAATAGCCAGGTGCATCAGAGCATTGACCTGAAAGGTGATCCCATAGCAACCAATGATAGTGGTTGCTCCCGTTAACAGCTGTGCTTAGGTTGTCCACATTTCGGACAACTGGATGACAGGAACATATATATACACCTAACTGTAGAAGAAAAAAAACAGAATCTCTCAAATCGCACCGAAAAGAAGAATCCACGTTCGGAGAAAACTCCCGAAGCCACACACCCGCTCGACGATATTAACAGATGAATTCCAGAGGAGAATCAACAGTAAATTTACGTATCGGGTATCTCATCTCTTGCTCTTGTGGGATTTTACAACGATTACATTAAACTATTTACATTGTATGAAATGTTGTCCTCATCTTTACTGTCAAATTCACGACGTTTCGACCCGGCCTTCTTCAGATGATATTCGTTGGAATTTTGAACCGGACCCTATATTCTATCCTCGGAGATAGATTGTTTTAATTCCACGTAACATGCCTTCAGTTATCTCAGGTTTTAGTTAATTCCCCAAAGAGTTGAGAGTTATCAAGGTGAATTAACTAAGCTGAGATATCCAAAGGCAAGGCACGTGGAATTAGAACAATTTACCCCCGTGAGATAAATAAGGAGCTCGGTTCGAAATTCCAACGTATATCACCTGAAGAAAGTCGGAGCGTACAGCAGCCGAAACGTCGTAAACGTGACAGTAAAGACGAAGACAGCGGTCCGAAAAATGTAAATTGTGTAAATAGTTGCAATACCTAATCAGAATTATCAGAACAACCTAGACAGATATATATATATATATATATATTTATATATATATATATATAAAATTCACTCTCGCCTGGTCATGTATGACGTCATGAGCTGTGGTGCGATTTTCGCTTCTAGCGTCTTATATGCACGTGTTTATCGTTGCTAGGAAATCATCCATGTAAACAATCACAGACTATCATAAAGAATCTCCTAGATTAATCATCATTTCCCACATACTTTTTTTTCATTCCAAGCCAAAAGACATATAAAATCAGTGTTAAAAATGTTTATGAATTGTTGGAAGGAGATCGTTGATATCAAATAAAACCTCTGTTAATGAATAAATTTAAATTAAGCCTGATTTTTTTTTTTAAATATTTGTTATTTTTTTTCTTTCATGGCGTTATATTCGGACATTACTTATGGAATGGCCTTATATAACTTGTATTTGCTGGTAAACGGGCAAGCAACTGAGATGTTCGCTTGTTTCATTCGTGATGTGCAAAATTCTCTTGGGCGTTTCAGAGTAAAAGCTTTTAATAAACTGTCAGTCGATAAGCGCGGGTGCATTGGTCCGGCCTCAAGAAAGAAGCCGTAAAAGAGAAAACGGTCACAAGGGAGACAACATTGTTATTAGCGCTAACATTGTCAGTAAAATCCTTATTGAAAATAAATGAGAATTACATTGGTGGGATGGAACCTTGGCATTTTTTTTTTGTTTTGTTTTTATTATTGGCAATCATGACTTCGTTATGTCCCCCCCTGTTTTTTGTTTGAAATGAGAGAAATTCGTAACCTTTATTCTCTTGTAGTGATTTCACTAGCTTTGTTCAACAATTGAGGGTGAATAAAATCAGAAGAATTACCCCGCCTTGTTCATCCACCCCTCGCATATTTTGAAACCTGATTTGTATTAGTATAAATAAATAAAGATAAATAAGATAAAATTATCCAAAGGGGGGATAACTGTGGTAACCACAAAAAAAAAAAAAAAAAAAAAAAAGATCACTCATCCAGCAGGGATTCAAAATTCATTAACATCCATCCCCACCAAAAAACAAAAAAAAAAAAAAAAAAAAAACACAATCGCAACAGGGATTCACCTCATCTACGAACGAGCAAAGGAGAGGTGTTCACGATGAGACAGGAGAGAAATGGATTGGGAAATCGGGGAGTTACATAGGGGGGAATGTAGGAGCCACACTGAGACGAACAGTGAATTCGAGACAGAACTAAGGGAATGAATAAATGAACGAATGAATCAGAGGATGAATGAAAGAAAAGGAATGAAATGGAAAAATAAATAAATAAAAAATAGAAGGAAAAATAATAAAGACAAGACTTGCGCCCACAAAAACCAAAACGAAATTAACTTTGTAAGTGTAAGCGAAACGACCATCACTCTCTCTTTGATTTTCAATTTTGTTTCGTATCAGAACAGTTGGGGGCAAGAGGGTGGAGGCAGTGGGTCAAGTGAGGGGTGGAGTTCAACGAAAGGAATCAAAGATCAATAGAAATCGAAAAACAGAGAGAGAGAGAGAGAGAGAGCGAGGAATCAGTTCATTTTGGTACGTGTTCAAAATGGGTGGAGCAGGTCGGCTGAGGGGCAGGAGGCTGTTGAGGAGGGGGGTGGATGCAAAAGAATGGAATATTAACCAGAACCTTACCCTTACCACTTAGGTGATTGAAAGACTCCGGTGGAGATTCTAACAGCAAATTCGCGCACGAGAGCGCGAAAGAGAAATAGAGTGAGAAAGAAAAAGGCCAGAGAATGAGACAGAGAGGAACGGAGAATGGAATTTCGTTTTGGTCAGAAAGAGAATGAAGACAAAATTAAAAAAAAAAAAAAAATGATCCTAAGGGCGGGAAAGTGTAAATAGAGAAATAAGCAGAAATAATTGTATTAGTTCAGAAAAAAATGGAATGGAAAGAGACCAAAGGAGCCGGCTTTGTATTATCTAATCAAAAAAAAAAAAAAAAATGGCTCTTTTCGTCTCGACTAAATTTGTTGCGAGTTGTGATGGCGGGAGGGGTTGAAAAGAGTGTACAAATTTCATATGAAACCCAGAATTAGTAGTTGATACGATTATTTAATTGGATGAGGTTTTGAACACAGGAATATTGGGTCGAAGAAGAATTCAAAAAAGATGTTCTCTTCGACTCTGAGCGTCAAGGAATATTGGGTCGAATTATATAAGAATTATAAAATTATATTATATTCTCTTCGACTCTGAGCGTCAATATATATATATATATATATATATATATATATATATATATATATATATATATATATATATATATATATATATATATATATATATATATATATATATATATATATATATATATATATATGCGTGGCCGGAGTGGTTACTATTAGTACGTTCGCTTTCTGGCAATGAATGAGACTCGGGTTCGAATCTCACCATGGTCGATTTGTCAAGAAGGAGACTTCCTAATGTTATCGGACTGAAAGGGGCGATCCCAGCGTGCGACACCTTTGGAAAGTGCATGAAAGACATACCACGTGTTGACCCAAGGCTTATCAGTGAAATTGGGTAGACGGAACACTTGGGAACCGTCGATAGGTGTGCTAGCACGAAGCCACAAGTCATCGTGACCGAAGTTTTGAGTGTGCTGGTGTTGTTCAGATTGCTTATCATTCTAGATAACATGCTCTCTCCCAGAAACTATAACTAAGGTCTGTTCAGCATAGTTTGGCTCTCTGTGGGTATTGAACAAACACAAATGTGCCTGAGCGAGAGTCTTCATTAGGGATTGGCTAGCCATTCCTAGTAGACGGGTATCTTCGAATACGAGTGGCAAGCTATTATATATATATATATATATATATTATAGGAGGCACGGTGGAATAATGGATAACGTTTTGGATTGAGGAATCGGAGAGTTCAAATTCCAGTGGGAAAGGTGTGAATCCTCTTCTTCTCCCTGGACATAGACAGGACTTGGATGGCAACTGGTCTAGGAGAAGGACAACTCTGAATTCAAAACCTGCGTAGGGTCGTTTGGGAACCTCTGTATTCGGCCCTTCAAAAAGTGTGGATGATCCTGCACGAAACCTTCACCACTATAATCAAATCTCATGTGCTGTTGTCGGGCTGTCGGTTTCCTAGGGACTGATCTGCTTGACACTCATACGTTGAATTCGAGAGAGAGTATAATATATATATATATATATATATATATATTGTAAAGGAATATAAGTAACCTGAGATGGTGTGTGTTTTGAAAAACAAAACATTATTTTTTTCAAGGAGGTTGCAAAACCGAGTAAGAAATATAATTTCTCACTTTACTTTTTAAATGATTACTAAATAGCAAAAGTAAACTTGATAATAGGTGTTGTAGTGTAATGGATATCGGCTGAGAACTCGGAGAGCCGAGTTCGAATCCCAGTCGATTTCTTTAGATTCACTTACGCATAAATAGTCTTGGGAAACGGATGAATCCATCTCTTTTTCCCGCTTCCCGCTATGAGTCGAATAGCAGGACAGACAGAGTTCTTTACCCTTGTTTGGCAACCAGTCTACCGCACAAAGAAATGGCAACCTACTGCGGGAAAAAATCTGCCTCGTCAGTCATGTATCGATAAATACATGATCGCCCAAGCGTGTATTACGTATAGCATTTAACTGACTGTAACTTGATAATGTATGCAAAACATCGAATATCATTATTCCGATCAAATATTCTTTGTCTTGACAACGTGAAAAAGATGTCAGCCATTTTGATTAAATGGTTGAATCATTAGCGAACACTGGATTTAAGAAATAAAAATATTTTAGCCAGTTGATATAGAACATATTGAAACTTGCATATGCAAGTCTTTCTTGTGGTTAACTGTAAGGGCAACATGATATTTTTAGATTATTTTAATAATTAAAAAAATAATTTTTTTAAATTACCTGGTCATTTTGTGTGTCTGTTCTGTTTTCTGAATCTGCATGGCCATTTTGCACTGAAATGAAAATTAAAAACAATTAAAATTTTGTGTAACCCATTAAATTACAGCTATTTTTTCCAGATATACATTTTATCGACAGAGCCCTATTCTGAAAAACTTTCTTCTATAGTACCTAAACTTTATGAATTTAAGCGTAGTACTAGATTGGCAACAAGGACTCATCATTTTACAATTGGTTGGCTATATGTAACCGTAAGTTCTATGCCAACAGCTTCTTCTCTCACACTTCTCGCTTATGGAACTTTTTTTCCAGATTCTTGCTTTCAATCTTCATAAAATTAAATGCAATGTTAATCGTTATCTTCTGTCTTCTTAATTCCTACTTTTATTGTTCTCGTTCCTTTTCTTATTCTTATATTGTTTCAAACACAGTAATCCCTTGCGTCATAGTTGCTTTATTGCCTTGCTTGGGGTGAAATGATTTTTTAAAGTCCTGAAACAAATACACTTATCTAATATTTAAGGCTGAAAGGTTTGTGCGTCTGTTCGGTATGAGTCCTGAAATTTAATAAATTTAGCTGTCTGCCATTGTTTTCGAGAAAGAGAGGTAGACAAATATTATTTTCTACCGAAAAGGTATGTATTTAATTTCTTTATTTCGTTTTCCGGTTTATGTATAAGTTGTCACACATCCGGATGGGATTATGAAGAATTAATCCAAATAGAAACGCTGTCGGTTGAATGTAATAAAACCTGTTTGGTATGTGTGTAGAGTCTCCAAATTTAATGAATCCAAAAACATCCAATGAGGACAGAATACTGTTCACTATTAAATATCTCACTGGCGTACTAACAACCGTCAGTAGCTACACTCATAAAAATAACACGACAAACATATGCAGTTATTTCTATAATAAACAGAATTTAAACTGTAGTTTCTAAAGTTGGCTTTCATTACGTTCTCGATAGACCAATCATTTGGTCGTAAAAGCAAAAGTTTGACATCAAACTATAGCCTGTAACAAGAATCAGCTTACGATATAATATAAATGGCGTCAATCATCTACTGGCTAAGGCGTCAGCTATGTAAAGCGAGTTCTCGAGAATTTTCCGTGAAAATTTATTTGAACATTACCAAAAGAAAAAAAATACAATCTACTAGTGAAGTGAAAGCAATTATGACATCCATCCGGAATCTACCAGAAAAAAAAAATCCAGATGTGGAATTAATAAATACAAAATACTTCAAATAACTCTGTGTACGGAATAGTTATGACAAATTTAGTACAAGAGATAAGGAAATTGAACATAGAATAGGCTGCGCTAGAGACAGTTTCACCCAACACCGCCAATTGCTGCAAAACCACAAAATTAACCTGAAAACTAGAGACATGTTCTTAAATAGTCTCGTCAGATCAAGATTTTCATATGGTAGGAACAACATTCCTTGGTTCCGCCAAATTCTAATCTTCACGGCTAGGACCCACCATGCCACTTACATTGTAGCAAAAAAAATGGGAAGATGATGCGTTATTCATTGTAAGGCCAGTCATCATTGACGCAACATATCTTTCCAGTATGTCATGGACCGGTACCACAATTGTGCCATATAAGTATATAATAACGATCCGAGAAAGTATTATTTTTACCTTCGTAGTATCATTCGTTTACACCAGAAAAATGGCGTTCTGTTATTCCTAGGTGAGGTTCCCATACAGTCACACGCCACATCATCAGGATGATGCTATCATTCGTATTTCATTTCCCTGTTCACTATATCGCATTCGTTAGTTGTATAGTAGTGACTTCTAACATGAGTAAGTAATTGAAAAATGTAGCAGTAATAAATATAAAACTTGATATATAGCCACATTCCCTCCGCGTTCTATTAGTGATAAGTTCCACTCAAACAGCTTCTTTCCGCAAATAACTACTCTGAGGATCCAACACCAAATAGGCTGTTTCCCCGATTACTACAATCTTAACCTGTTCAAATCTGCAGTTAACTGTTATCTCCCTCTCCTTGCCTCGTAATGTAAACCTCTACCTCGTGTGGCTCCAGGCCTTGTACCGGGTAAATCTTACTGTAAAAAAAATAAATGAATTTTTTGCAATGCATGGTGCTAAACTAGTTCAGAAATATCTAAACTGTCAACTGTAGAGAAATGGTTTCTCAGATCAATTGTTTAAAAATGGCTTCGATAGAATTAAGCCTTTAGGTCTTCGAACTTTATGAACTGGCGCTACAGAATCATAAAGGACTCTGCCGAATAACAGAAACCAGACGACTAGATGACTTTCAACAACAACAGTAAAATCTAAAATGAATATCGCGTGTAACTCGAAGAGAAAATAATGACATAATCAAGATGTTGACATTCCACACTACTTCAAACACAATTAACCTTTCTCTTCATACGCCGTTAGCACGATGGAAGTTCCATTCGGAGAATATCTTCCCCCACCTCCAAAAAAAATGCTACTTCATGAAACAAACATCCTAGTGGATGTTTCCCGGATCGCTACAATCTTAAACTTTTTAAGTCTATTCTTCCTACATATCCTCTTAAATTACACTTTTCTTTTTTTTACCTCGTCCTCTTACGTGAATGTACCGTAATCATTAATCCTCTGCCTTGAGTGGTTTGTGGGCTTTGTATTTGGTGAACAATTAGTAAAAAAAAAAAAAAAAAAAAAGATAAAAAACGTTAAAAAATGAAAAGAAAACTGTAGTTGATTTTAAGCGGCATTTAACGACATTCAAAAAAAAAAAAAAAAAAAATTTACACCCACCTACTCCTCCTCCGCTCGAAACGAAGCGATTATTATTATGATTTTATGGGAACCACGGAATTTGAATCCTAATGTCACAACAGCAGGTTAGACAAGATGAACAACAAGAAAAAGAAAGCGTAAAAAAAGAAGGTTGTAGTCAGTTATTTTTATGATGTATTATTAGAATCCGGCGTTTTCTTTTGTCAACCTACGAAAGAAAAATATAATTTTCTCATATCGAGAAAAAGCGTCTCCTTGGCGGTCGATTTTATTACAAGATTTTCAACAAACAAGAGGATTAGAAAAAAATATTATATAGATATTGGTTCCAATAACCTTTGTCACAAGGTCAGATATGCAAAACGCTCATGGCATTGCCTGCGAGATTTTCCCGATCATCGTCGATGTGCCAATGCTTTACGCTAAAAAGATTTGTGACGCTTAGCGACACTTACAGAAGGAAACCTGAACAGAATGGCATACAAGGGAAACACTAGATAAATGCGTTAACACTGGACTTGAGAAGTCTAATTTCTGGAAAAAAAAAAACTGCTTTAAGTAAAAGATTTTATAAATTTCAACCATAACTGCTCAGTCAATTAATACTGAATATCTTCTACATAGAAACGCGCAATTCAACCATTACAATTACCGAATAGAATTTTTTGACAGTAAGGTTCACCCTGTACAAGGCCCGAGGCTATTCGCGGTAGAGGGTTACGTTAAGGGATAGTTTATAAGGATTGGAGGGGAAGATAACGGTTAACTAGACGTGGACAGGTAAAGATTGGAGTTATTGGGGAAACATCCTCTTCGGATTTCAACAGACCGCTATTCATATCCTGATACCAGATCCTTTAGGAAATTGCTTCTCAAACTATCTGATATAACATACCGGCAGATTATTTTTTTTTAATGTGTGAGGAAACTGCGGGTGAAGGTTTCCAATCCAGTTGGGGAGCGCTGTACCACACCCATTTATTTTTTAGATGTCATATTTCAAGGTCGTATTGAGACTATCTCTACTAAAAATGGGGAGATTATGTTATTCATTGTAAGGTCAGTCATCATTGACGTAACATATCTTTCCAGTATGTCAGGAACCTATACCACATTTGTGCCATATAATTATATAATAACGATCCGAGAAAGTATTATTTTTTACCTTCGTAATATCCTTCGTTTATACCAGAAAAATATAATGAATATAATAAAATTTGTACAACGTTTTTGATTTTGTATTGATTTCGTAGAAATATAAATACCTGAAAATGGCGTTCTGTTATTCCTAGGTGAGGTTCCCATACAGTCACACGCCACATCATCAGGATGATGCTATCATACGTATTACATTTCACTGTTTTGCTGTTCACTATATCGCATTTTTAGAGACTTTACATTGTTTATGCTTGATAGCGAAAGTGTTTTTTACGGGTACATGGCAGGGCAGCACGTTATTAGACCGGTAATCATGACGCCGTGACTCACCAATGTGTACACATACACACGAGTTAAAATCTGTTAGTCACTTACAAAACGATGCTATTATAGATTCGATAGTTTGGCAGATTTGGTGCAACACTATCTTCCTGTGAGACGAAGTTAAATATTGAATACAAAAACAAATTATATTCAGGAAGGTTTATTTCATTTGTAGATTTTGAGAAGCACATATCAATATTAGCGGAACTTTGTCCCAAAATTTACCCATGATAACTTAAAAATAAACTAGCACACTATCCGAAAAAAAATGAGTAGATTACTGTCATTTCAATCGGCATTTCAGCTTCGAACCAGATTATCTTGGACTAGTAACTGGAGCACAAGGGTCGGAGAATTTGATATTTATAGGGCGTATTGAAAACAAGAGAAGTTAGGGAAAATAGAGTAACCGACTTAGCAAATGGATGGCAAAAGAAAAGGTCAAAGCAATAAAAGACATGATTTTTTTTAAACCGTTTCACTACATGCAAAGCATTAAAGCCACTAAGACGCAGTTGGTTACTGAGTGTGAGAGAATATGAAAAAAAAAATATTAAGGAGAAATAGTAGTAAAAAAAAACAGGATTTAAGAAGGTAACGACTGAAGAAGCAAGTTGACCGAAAAGCAAGAACCAAGAAGAGAGTTCCACAAGCGAAAAGTACAAAGAAGAAACTGTTAGCATAGAACTTACGGTTACATCTAGCCAATTCAACAGCAAAATAATGAGACCTTGCTGCCAATCTAGTACTGCGCTTAAATGCATAAAGTCTAGGTACCATACAGGAAAAGTTATCAGAAAAATTATCATGAAAATATTAATGGAAAAGGCACAGGGAAGCTAATGAAACGGAGATGTGAAAAGTGACTGAGGCCGAGATGCCAGGTCAGGACTAATAACATAGCACATTTTTCTTTGGATTTTATCAAGAAACTCTAATTACATAACAGAAGCACCAGATGAGATGTGACAGCAATATTCAATGCATGGTAAACTTATAAATGCGTAAGACAGATTTTTGTGAGAAAAATTGTCTAGCACTGTTTGTATCTCCGACAGATACAGACAGATAGACAAACTCATATAAACAGACCGAGAGAAATAGACAGACAGATATAGATATATATTACCAGATCATGATAAACAGACAGATATAACTAGACCGTGATAGATACAACTAGACCTTGATAGCTAGATAGACAAACTAGACCTAGATAGATAGATAGATAGAACTAGACATAGATAGAACTAGACATAGATAGATAGATAGAACTAGACATAGTTAGCTAGATAGATAGATAGATAGAACTAGACATAGTTAGATAGCTAGATAGATAGATAGAACTAGACATAGTTAGATAGCTAGCTAGATAGATAGATAGAACTAGACATAGCTAGATAGATAGATAGAACTAGACATAGCTAGATAGATAGATAGAACTAGACATAGCTAGATAGATAGATAGATAGATAGAACTAGACATAGTTAGATAGATAGATAGATAGATAGATAGATAGAACTAGACATAGTTAGATAGATAGATAGAACTAGACATAGTTAGATAGCTAGATAGATAGATAGAACTAGACATAGTTAGATAGCTAGATAGATAGATAGAACTAGACATAGTTAGATAGCTAGATAGATAGATAGAACTAGACATAGTTAGATAGCTACCTAGCTAGCTAGCTAGCTAGCTAGATAGAACTAGACATTGTTAGATAGCTAGATAGATAGATAGATAGAACTAGACATAGTTAGATAGATAGCTAGATAGATAGATAGAACTAGACATAGTTAGATAGATAGCTAGATAGATAGAACTAGACATAGTTAGATAGATAGATAGAACTAGACATAGTTAGATAGATAGATAGAACTAGACATAGATAGCTAGATAGATAGATAGAACTAGACATAGTTAGATAGCTAGATAGATAGATAGATAGAACTAGACATAGTTAGATAGATAGATAGATAGATAGAACTAGACATAGTTAGATAGATAGCTAGATAGATAGAACTAGACATAATTAGATAGATAGCTAGATAGATAGAACTAGACATAATTAGATAGATAGATAGATAGATAGATAGATAGAACTAGACATAATTAGATAGATAGATAGATAGATAGATAGCTAGATAGATAGATAGAACTAGACATAGTTAGATAGCTAGACAGAAATAGACATAGTTAGCTAGACAGAACTAGACATAGATAGATAGATAGATAGATAGATAGATAGACAGAACTAGACATAGATAGATAGACAGACAGAACTAGACATAGATAGATAGATAGATAGATAGATAGATAGATAGATAGATAGAGACTAGAGTGTGATTGATAGATAGTTTTCGTCCTTGTCCTCTCCCGTCCTTTCCATTTCCCTTTTTGTCCCTTTATTCTCACCTCCAGAAATTGACAAATAAAGAAATGCTGTGGTTCGTGGAAGACTTTCGGAACTCGGAAAGAAGTTCTCCCACGCAGTGTTCAACAGTGAGAAGAACCGCTCGACTCCGTCAGACCAGCAGGCGCCGTCGACATGAAAGAGATCTCTCCAGGGGAAGAATCTCAATTGCTGACGGAAAGAGAGAAAGATCTGAAACAGTACCAAACTCCGGCTACCATTTTTTTTTCTTTCTTATCACGAGAAGGAGGTACGGTACACCCCGACATGTCATACAAAAATCGGTTTGTTACTATTCTTGTAAAGGAAAACACTTATAGAGTTTTATTTATTTATGTATTTATTATATTTGTCCCACCTTTATCATTTTTCTTTTTTTTTTTTAAGCTTCAATCAAAACAATGGCTTTGTTTTCACTATTCGAAATGCTAAGCAAAATATATCATAATAAAATATTTATTGAACGGAAATTTCATTTTTTCGTTTCTATATACTTTTAAAAAAATCTGTTACTGTCTCAAATAAGGGAAGTTTTCTTCTTTTTTTTTTAATAAAATATAAAAAAGAAACTTTATTACTTTTTTTGTAAAAAATAAAATATATTTTGCTTTGTGTTTTCAGATTTAAAAAAAGATCTAAAAATAGTTTGCACATCTCGGCAAAACGTGATGCTAAAGTAGATGACCAAAAACATATTTTTTTTAACTCAAATACGATGGAAATAAATAAAAAAAAGAATAAAATACAAAGAAAAACATATTATTGGAAATAAAATTATATATCAAATGTACTTGCATATTTATATATATATATATATATATATATATATATATATATATATATAGTGTATGTGTGTTCAGGTGTATAGATGAGCGGGAACCATTGTTTACTACAAATTTCATTGAACAAACTCACAATGTAGTTTTTTTACATATTTCTTGTATACGAAAAAGTTTCTTCTTTTCTAAACTTAATGAATGTGTAATACGGCCATTACTTAGTCGCATACTTTTGATGAGCATTTTTGGGTGCGGGACGAATAGTTTTCAATACCCACTCGAATATATGTATTTAAATATGTGTGATAGATATATAAATACCCAGACAGGGACAAATGGAGAAAAGAAATACTGTGAGAGAAAGATCACGTTACCTACCGTGGCATATAAGTAAATACACACAAATATTTGAATATATATATATATATATATATATATATATATATATATATATATATATATATATATATATATATATATATATATATATATATATATATATGTGTGTGTGTGTGTGTGTGTGTGTGTGTGTGTGTACAGTGTAACCCGGATATAAGAGAGTTGTCGGGACCGGAGAAGAAGTCTTTTATATCCGAGTTTGGTCTATTTTATATACATTAACACAGGCTCTAATTTGGGACCAGAAAATCTCTCTCTTATATATATATATATATATATATATATATATATATATATATATATATGTGTGTGTGTGTGTAGATAGATAGATAATGCCTACACTAATAAAAAATGCGCTTATAACAATTTAATAAACAGGGTATATTTAACATACTCTTGGCATTGAATATCCGTAACAATAATATTCTTAACTACACAATCTTTAAGTAAATTAACTTTAGAAAGAAAATCAAAACAAATTTTAAGGCAATAATTAACAAGGAAGTTACGTTAGTACGTAAGCAAACATTTATAAATGAAAAAAACTTGATACAAATACATCCAATGTGTACATATTCATATAGGGGGTTTGGAAAGTAACTCCCTATTTCATGTATGATGGACCCTCCCGTCTTGTAAAATTTATAGTTAGACGGGAGAGTTCATCATACATAAAATAAAGAGTTACTTTTTTTAATCACCTTGTATGTGTATGTGTGCGTATATATATATATATATATATATATATATATATATATATAGAAATAAGCAGTTCTTAAAAAAAAGAGTCTGCTATGTATACATATCAGAAAGAAAAGTGCTCAACACCATACAATATGGTAGAGCTTTTCTAGTGGTCGGATTGTGTAAACGTGAATGGTGATTATACATATATATATATATATATATATATATATATATATATATATATATTCTGAGTGTTTAGACGGCAAATGTTATTTAAAGGCAAATATTATTAAAGATAACATACTTTTTCTTTTCGATGAATTTCCATCAGAAATTGCCAGAAGTTTATTTCGGAAGAAAAGTACAAAAAAATATTGTTCAAGCTTTCGACTTCCTTACTTAAGCCAATATATGTGTCGATATTGAGTATTTGTCTATCTCACAAAAGTCACTAGTTCTTTCAAACTCACAAATCATGTGTTTGTATATATACATGAATCCCTCGATTAGTGCGGCTAATTTGTACATCGATAACTATAAAAATATCAGTTTTCAAATACTATGTTTAAACTGAAGAATGTTTTAGCGCACTAATTGAATTTTGGTATATTAAAATTTTAGCGCACTAATCGAGGGATGCCTACATATGCAAATACAAAAATTGAGACATGTTTTTTTTTTTTTTAATAATTTAAACAAGTTTTGTCTACTTATTTTCAGCTGGATCCTTATATATTCACAGACAGATTTTGGGTGTCATTATTAAAGGAAGAGAAAAAAAAATCACCGTATACATATTTTAATGTCCAAATTATTCAATGAAACATACACACAATTTAAATATAAAAATACATATTGATGTATATAACACACACACATTTTATATATATATATATATATATGTGTGTGTGTGTGTGTGTGTGTGTGTGTAAGGAAAGAACGGGCGAGTGATTGGGATATATACGTATAAGTTTGTTGAAAGCACTCCCGATGCTTCCTGATATTTTGAAGTGTCAAAGAGACACTTACAGAATTTCAATTGTACATTGATATGTTAATCTCACCCACTTGCTTTCGAATTCGACTCCCAGTTGAACATGTTAAAATCAACCACAACTGACTCTATTGTAGCATTTGCGTTTGCCATGTGTTACTGTCACGGCCTGACAGGGATTGCATGATATTTTATTGCCGAACACCCTTTAAAAAAGAAACAGTTTGAAAAGATACCAGTACCAGCCGATGACCTCCGCAGACTATCTTTTGTGAGATTCTACACCGACGGCTCGACTTTAGATTGTATATTACAAACATAGCCTCCATATCATCTCAAAGTCATGGCCCGGCATGAACAATAGGTGATAACTTACTTTAAAAAAAAAAAAGTTTAAACGTATAGCAAAGGAAAATAGATGGCATGGCATTTGGAAAGGGTTAATATATTTAAATGTTACAGTTGGAAGGGGACTACTACATCGGGTGATGTTACCATCTGGTTTGTTCACTTATAAGTGCGAAAGTTGTGAACGTAGTCACTAAGTACACACTGACAAATGACTCTTCTGTGTTTGAGCAGAAAAAGAAAAAAAAAACTTTTACGATGATTGATTCTCAGAGCAAGAGACAAAAATATCAATTTCACTTGCAAACACCTGAAGCTGGTCTGTGAAAACCAGGCAATGCAATGCACACTACATACGTAAACAAAAAGGAAAATCCTTTTCTTTTTACATTATATATCCTACTACTACAAACATTATTTTATAGATACCCATGTTTTCGTGAGTGATTTAAGACTTAATAAAGGGGGCATGCTCCCCGGCATCGTTTGAACATGTGCCACCCTTTATAATAGAATCCATTGTTTGATTCAGCGTGCTTTAGGCTGCACAGGAACAAAGTGAGAGGCACATTTTAGCAAAACTCAATTATACTTCTGAAGCATACATATCTTCTCGTTCAGATTTCAAAAGCATGTCCTCTCGTTCAAATCAGTGCTCATTTTTT
This sequence comes from Acanthosepion pharaonis, assembly GCA_903632075.3. Classification (NCBI taxonomy): domain Eukaryota; kingdom Metazoa; phylum Mollusca; class Cephalopoda; order Sepiida; family Sepiidae; genus Acanthosepion; species Acanthosepion pharaonis. The sequence goes on from CAHIKZ030005305.1 coordinate 3,262,740, forward strand.
TCTGTATCCCAAACAAAATTATTTTCATAGATTTTTTTACCTGAGATTATTTTCATAGATACATACATGATAAAATAATTGGAACGCCAAGCTTTCTACTTATTTAGTTTCTACCAATCACGTATCATCAAGCAGTAAAATTCTATTGCCAGATGATACCTGATTGGTGGAAACGAATTTAGCATTAAGATTGGTCTGCCAATTATTTCATATCGTAAATTGGTCTACGTTTTCGTATTTGAAAATTTTATTCAGTACATTTTTATTCATTTAAGTCGGTCTTTCAAAAATATTACTTTTTGTCAAAAGTTGTATCTTTTAAAAGGCATATATATACAGTGTAACCCGGATATAAGAGAAACTCGGATATAAGAGAGATTTTCTCTGGTCCCAAATTAGAGCCTGTGTTAATGTATATATAATAGACCAAACCCGGATATAAGAGAAACCCGGATATAAGCGACTTCTTCTCCGGTCCCGACAACTCCGGGTTACACTAATATATATATATATATATATATGCGCAAGAATGCAGAAAAATAGGAAGGAACACGTCAGGTAAATAATCCGGAGTTCCTTAGTATTTTTGTTTTTCTTTTTAAGAAGACAGTGCTCCATACAGAAGTAGAGCTTATATTATAATATTTTTTTGTTTAAAAATCTGATTCCTTCGCTACATAAGAGTTCTCATGTTTCAAAAACGAGATCCGAAACCATCAATATAATTATTAAAATTAAGTTGAATCAAGGTGTTGGGTCCCGTTTCATCTTGATTCAACTTAATTTTAATAATTATATTGATGGTTTCGGCTCTCGTTTTTGAAATCGAGAGAGAGCGCTAGAAAGTTTTCAGCCTGACGCACTTCACGAACTCCGATTAAATGACCAAATATCAACTCAGATTTAGCACGCTTTTGGAGTAGAAATAATGGTTAACGAGCTAGACAATTACTACGGAGGATAGCAGGTGCTCAAAACTAATGACCTTGTGTCAAATTAAAATAAGTATAGGAAATAGTTTGTTGCCTTGGCGTGGGGTAATGGAGAGCGAGCATACTCTCGTTGTCAATTCAGGACGTCGGCGATCACAGCTCTCCACAAATTCCTATATTTTGTAACTAAGCAATATTTATTCCTTTGCTATGTCTTTCTTTCCTTTTTCTGTTGTCCATTCGCCCGAAATAATATGGGCAAATTTGAATAAGCTCGTGAGGTTATTTAATTTGAGTAATAGAAAATTGAATTAAAAACGAAGCATTAGCTAAAATCACGGTAATATCTTGAAATTTTAAATTCTGCAATTATATTTTCCAAGGAAACATGTACTTAAAATCAGGTAATAATTTTTTCTGGGACACCTAATGAAGAAAACGGACTTAGTGAATGTAGTACTCACAGGTCATGCTAAAGAGAAGAAGAAGAAGAAATAAACATTCAATATTAAGTCCGTGTGCGTAGATGGCAGAATAGGATCAATGAAGGATGGTAATGAGTAAAAAAAGAGACAAAGCTGTGGAGAATCATGTTCGTCCACGTCTTAAAGTGATATGGTCCTTAAAAATAGAAGTATATGATGCAATACACAATTTAGCTGAAAGGGGTCCAATTTTATAGCTATTGTCGCCTCATTAATTAAAACTGAATAATGAGGCTACGAATTAATATGAAAACAAATATGTCGGGATAGCTTTCCTTCCAATTCCAAATTAGTTTGCAAGATGCATTGGTTGGCCATATAACCCTTAATGACTCATTTTTACAGAGAGATCTTTGTAACATCCGCTACTTTTTCTTTTCAGGGTCGGAGAGAAGACCTGTAAAACTTTTCTTTATTCTGGGAACATGTTTTTTTTTCTAAAAAAACAAAAAATCATTGGTATTCCGGGGAGTTCCATTTGTCATTTGAAATTTGGGGAATATAATGTAGAAAGAGCATCTGGAGAATTCGACACTCACAGGACAGAATGAAGGCAAGATGGGCAGATTGGAAACAGCGAATAATCTACCTGCGTCTACCACATTACTTAGAGCTACAAATGATTGGAAGTTGTGGAGAGCCATAATCAGCCACACCCTAAAAGTACACGCTACATAGAAGGGGAAAGGAAGAGAAAAATTAAGACATGCGCCACGGATTGCGTGCTACGCTCGCATTTGTTTTACGCATGCGCATTCGACCGAACAGACACAGCAAGGGAGAAACGTAAGTTAAGAAAGCAAACAATCTCACACCGTAAACATTATTTTCTAATTGAGGGTTTATTTTATCTAAAGATGTCTGTGTTTGTTCGACTAACAATACCATTATGTCGTGAAGAATATCTCATTGAACCTTCGCCGTTCAAGAAAAAAACACACACACACACAATATATATATATATATATATATATATATATATATATATATAAAGAACTATATATTTTAAGGGTTATAAAAAAAAAAGCAAAATAAAAAAAGTACTTTTGTACTGAGATCAATTCTCTTTCAGTCGATCCGGCTTCAGGTGTTAGAAAAACGGACAATGGACATCGAAGGCGACGCCATATTTAATCGACTATCTTTTGTTGGAATTTACGCCCTTTCTATTGAGGTATGATCCGATGCTATTGTTCTTCTCTGACAAAGGATTAGCCGTCACGTTGTTATAGAACAATAATTTCGTAATTGTTACTTGCTTGTCGATGATGAGGAAAACATCGTCACTTACAATCAACCAAACAAAAGACCTGAGACGGCAAATAGAAAGAAATACAAGAGAATAAATCGGCCTGATATTCCTATATAAATATATTCATATGGAACGCCAAGAGAGAGAGAGAGATGGAAATAATGTATCTTTATTTGAGAATACTTAGAGCGCTTGCATTGGCACCTCCATGCATTATGGACCAGCCGGTAATATTGCTACACCATCATAAGAGTTACACTCTTTGTCTACAGTTCTTGGATAGTTCAAGCACGCGGGGTATATGCTAGGGTTTTAAAAGTCAAGAAAACCTTATTTACATTATTCGGACTACTGTCCCCATCTTTGTTGCCATATTTATCACAACGTTTCGACCGTTGTACCCTTCGGCTTTGTTCAGGTGGTTGGAATGTCGAACTGAACCCTTCATTTCGCTCGCTGGGGTAGACTGTTCTAGTTCAACTTGCTATGTCTAATGGATGTCAGTTATCAGTTATCTTTTGTTAATTCCCCTCTCCAAGTTCTCCCCTGCCTTAACTAGGTATTGAACTCACAACTCAATAAGGAGTGCCAGAGAAAAGCAATAACAACAACGAAAATTGCAATATGAGCTCTGGTAAAAAAAAAAATCCAATAACAGCAAAAAACTGCAATATGAGCAATGGTAAAAAATGTTTGCTGAAGACGTTAAGTTTACAAATCCCAGAAATTCATATACATGGCACAGTGGATAAAGGCGTTGGTTAGATCCAGTGACAGGACCCAAGGAGTGTGAGTTCAATACCTGGTTAAGGCAGTGGAGAACTTTCAGAGGGAAATTAACAGGAGATAACTGATAACTGACATCCATCAAACATGGCACGTGGAATTAGAACAGTCTACCCCAGTGAGCGAAATAAAGGGTTCAGTTCGGTATTCCAAACACCTGAAGAATGCCGGAGCGTACAACGGCCGAAACGTTGTGATAAATATGGCGAAAAAGATGAGAACAATAGTCCGAATAATGTAAATAAAGTACATAATACCTCATCTCAGAAATATAGACAGACGCCAGAAAACCTTGTAGCAAGTTTTGTTTTCCGTTGAAACTAACCAGCTGTGTTTGATAGATCGACCACATATACATACTGACAATTTTAAGGAACATTTCAGAATGTTAGCCCGAGAAAGTGCAACGAGCCATTCTCGTGGAGGTTAGCATCAGTCATGTCGATGGAAGGCAGAAAAGGAGACTCTAGCGTTAAAATTATAAAGAAAAATATAATAAAAACAGAAATAAACTGGTTATAAATAATCTAAAACATTAAGATTAAACAAAAAAAATACAAAAAAAATTAAGCTTAAACAAAAAAAAATACAGAGACAAACTATTTTCCTCCTGCTCTACTTCCCATTAGCTACCAATGGCCTATGTATATACAGCCACATAAAGATTAGTAACACATGCTTTGAAAACTGTGACAGTCACCACTCGTGTGTGTGCATATCAGTATATTTAGATAAGAAAACAGTTTTAACATGATTTATTAAATAGAACGGTCAGTGAAAGTTTGTTAGACAATTTTGGTGATTTTCCCCATATAGCTAGGCTGGAAGAATTTTTTTTTTTTTAAATCGGTATCACCCCGATAAGGCCAGTAAAACATAGAGGGTGGAATAATTAGGAAGATAAACATTAATAATGAACGGAAAGAGAAAAGTGTAATCAGGAGGACAGTAGATAGCGATTGACACTGCATTTTAATATTTGCAGATTAAAGTTGTCTGGAAACCACGAAACCAGAAGGGAGTTCCACAAGCGAGAAGTGCGAGAAAAGAAACAGCATAGAATTTACAGTTACATCCAGCCAGCTCAACTGTAAATTGACGAAATCTCGACGCCAATCTAGTGCTACGCTTAAATTCAATAAGCCTAGGTACCATAGCGAAGACCTCATCCGAACAATTACCATAAAAAATATTTATAGAAAAGGTACAGAGAGGCAACCTTACGACGGTGGGTAAGTCGAGCCGACAGATCAAGACCAATAATATTGCTGATTCTTCTTTGAATTTCATCAAGAAGCTCAAGGTAAATAGCAGGGGCACTGGACGATATGTGGCAGCAATATTCTCAGTATGGGCGAATGGTGAACTTATAGATATGTCAGATAGATTCCGGAGAGAAGCATTGTCTCGCACGACACAGAGGGGAGGGGGAAAGCAAAAGTGGAGGAGAGGAACAGAGAGAGGGAGGAGGGGGAAGGAGAGGGGAGACGAGGGAAAGGAGAAAGAAACCAGACGACAATTAAAAGAGAGAGAGAAAAAGAAAAAAGGGGATAAAAACTCTTTGCCGAGAGAAATACATGCAAAATGAAGAAAACAGGGAAGTAAAAGCGAGACAGACTGGTAAAAGGAAGACAAAAAGAGGTGAGGAAAAGGAAGACAAAAAAAACGACATGAAGAAAAGGAAGACAAAAAAGAGAGGAGGAAAAGGAAGACAAAAAAGAGAGGAGGAAAAGGAAGACAAAAAAGAGAGGAGGAAAAGGAAGACAAAAAAGAGAGGAGGAAAAGGGAGACAAAAAAGAGAGGAGGAAAAGGAAGACAAAAAAGAGAGGAGGAAAAGGAAGACAAAAAAGAGAGGAGGAAAAGGAAGACAAAAAAGAGAGGAGGAAAAGGAAGACAAAAAAGAGAGGAGGAAAAGGAAGACAAAAAAGAGAGGAGGAAAAGGAAGATAAAAAGACAGGCTATATCAAAGAATGCGGGAGAAAGAGACAAAGAAAACAAAGAAAATAATGAAAGGCGAATGTATAGGAAGGAGAGAAAGAGAGAGAGACAAGGAAAAGATGATGAATGAATGAGAGTGAGAAAGAGAGAAATGGGTAAAGAGAAACAAAAATAGAAATATCGTATATACTCGAATATACTGCGAGTTTTTAGGGTCTTTTTTTACCCAAAATTAGGGGGTCGCACTATACACAGATTTTGAAGAGGTTAAAAATCATGCATTTTTGGAGTCCGGTTACACTATACACAGGTAATTTTTTTTCTGGAGGAGGGGTAAAATTGATTTTTTAAAAATTCAGGGATCGTACTATACACGAAGTCGACTTATACACGAGTATATACAATGAACAACAAGAAATAGATATAAAAGAAAAAAACGAGTGAGATAGAATCAAAATAGCGACAGGGAAAAAAGAAAGGAAAAGTTATCTTAAAAAGTAAGTTCTTTATTCAAATAAATACACACAAAAAAAATGACACCGTTTCTACCACCGCGTGGCCATCGAGAATAAAATTTGATTATAAAAAGATTGACATCATGCCCGTTGTCGGACCGTCTTTTATTCAGTAACGCTCAAATGAGATGCACCCAGTAAGAAATATCACCTCACCAGGCATAGATGAAGAGAATAAATTGGTCTAGCGCGGTAAAGAGTTGTCTGTAATGGTGCGAAGTGTCACGCCGTTTAATTGGTCTAATTATTTTTGTCAAACTAATTGTTGATCTTAGTAATTCGCGTTTATTTTGCCAGTTGTTGGGTTGGGTGAGAATAAAATGAATTAAGATGTCGAGCCAGAAATGTAAAAGAAATAAAAAAAGAAAGAAGTAAAAGGCGGAAACAATTTCTCGTCGTGACAAATCTGCCATTTTAGATTTTATTAGAAAGCAACTGAATTGTTCCGAGATTACAAAATGAAGTATTTTAGATATTTACCGAGCGTAGCTTAGTATGTCATAACCATCTGAGAAGTCTTATAACATAAATTGTCGGACTGGGTCTAAAAATATTTGTTTTTTTATCATTTAATTTTCAGAACGAATAAATAATTTTTTTTTACACAAATACATATGGAAGAGAATGTACAGGCTGGTCTGAATGTTTTGACACCTCTAAATAATATAATTTTCTATTTCAGTTGGCTGACACGAGTTCCTATAGTTTGGAAGAGAGGCTGCTTGCATGTCTATCGACACATGATCGTTTGCATTCTAGCAAGAGCAAACAGAGATTTTTCCCATCAGTCGAAGGAGACCGTTTGGAGAGCCTTTGCAACAAAGCACAGCTTCGTAAAATATCACGCAGGATATGTCGCCGTATCATTTTTTTTTTTTTTTGCCATAAAAATGATGGTGTTCATAGACCTTCTCGATGTGTGACAGCGTCAATAAAATGAATAAACTGAATCCCGTACATGTGCTTTCTATTACCGTATTACTTGTGCTATTGTTTTAATTACTTTTTAGTATGGGTGACAAGATTTTCGGACCACCCTCTATAATTAATTTTTTGTCGAAAAAAAAATGTATTTTTTAGTAATTACAGTGTACATGTACTATACATACTACCAGTGGTAGATATCAAATGTAAATACATAATGCTATAATTTAATTTTTTTTTACTCTAAATAATTGGTTGATATTTTTAAATAGCTTACTGCGCAGTTTATACATTAACAGAAAGTTCAATAGCATTGCATGCAGTCCACTATATTAAAAGCAGTCGTTTGTGTTCATTGGATGAATGTTTGAATCTGCCAATAATTGTTTCTGCGTCCAATTCATATAGCAATTCCTTTGCAATGGATAGCAACATGTAGGATTCCAAATTCTCTTCAGACAACGAATTTCTTAACTTTGGTTTCATGATCTTTCGCTTTGAAAATGTCCTCTCACATTGAACTTGAGTAACTGATAGTGTGCAGATATCTTTAGAAATTTCTTATTCCTTTTTATTACTAAAACATTTGTCTGTGTTTGGTTTTTTATTGCATTTTATTTGATATACGGACACGCTTCATTAGGGGCCTACCTGCCATCAGGGAAGCTGAAACCCTGCTCAGTCCGCTACTGATAACATACTAAGTTACTCTTGGCAAATGTCAAGCCTAACTTCATTTTGGAATCTCAGAACAATTACGAAAACCGAAAGTGCATTGGAATAGTAGCCAATGCCTTCCAGATACTAAACAAAATATTACGAAACAGGAAAACTTCTTCAAGGACACATGGCTCAGTGGATAAAGACGTTGGTTAGATCAAGTGACTAGACCCAAAGAGTTGCGAGTTCAATACCATGCTTAAGCCAAAAAAAAAAAAGAAAGAAAGAAAGAAAAACTTGGCGAGTTGAATTAAAGAGAAATAACACCCGGAAGAGGCATGGCACGTGAAAATAGAACAATCCAACCCAGTGAACGAAATAAAGAGTCCTGTTCGAAATTCCAATCACCTGAAGAAGGGCGTACAACGGTAGAAACGTTGTGAATATGGCAATGAAAATGAGGATAACAGCCAAAATAATGTAAATAATCATAATACCTCATCTCAGAGATATAGACAGATAAGGCAAAATTCTTTAGAAGCGGATAAAAACAGGTTGAATTTTAATGTGGTATCAATCCGCTAATATAGAAGTGAATAGTGATAATATCCTCAAAGATGAGTTGAAATTCCCACCAACTCTTTTGCGTTTACTATTGCACGAATGTCCTTTGAAAAGATACAAATATGTACCTTCTCCCACCCATCTATGGATTAAATAGCTACCGAGCCTCCAGTGACAACAAGTCTAAGAGAAAAAGTACACTGAAAAAAAAAAAAAAGTGGAAAAAGGCAGCAGGAATCCGCGCTATTACCTATTCCAAGATGGCGGTAATTCACAGATAATAAAAGGAATCCGTGGAGAGCCATGATCTCCTACCTTTTGAACAGATATAATGATTTTCAAAGTACGGGGCACCCAGTGACGATTGAATGCATTATTCCGTCGTAAAGGTATTAGCGAGACATTCTTGCTAACGCCACATCAACGTGTCCCGTCTCGAACGGATATGGCATTAAACTAAATTCGGTAACTGCGTTTTGAATGTAAAGAGAGAATTGGACATAAAGGGCCTGAAAAAAAAAAAGGTACCGAAGTGTTAAAGCTCCCACCAAACAAACAAGCAAGCAAGCAAAAGAAATGAAGTGTTGGTGACTTGCTTTCTGTTGTATTCTTTGATCTTAGCAGTTTCGTTTTGATGATTTTATAACAAACAAACAAAAAATGAACACTTGTTATTTAAACGTTTCTTTAAAAAAAAATGTCTGAACTTAGCTAAATCTAGCATAAGGCAGCAAGTGCCAATTAGTGAACAAAAAAAAACTCTGAGAATGCAGACGCCGTGCCGTTTGGTAATGATTAACAAGTTAGTAGTAGATTTTGTTAATCTTTTCTCTATAGATGGCCAAACCGTTGAATGTAGACCCCCTCAAAATTGGTATGCATACTTAGTGGAGCCAAGGAAATGACGCAATGTGGAAAATTGTTCCTCAAAGAGTGACGGGGACTCTCTTCGAGTGGGGTCCTCTAACAAAAAACAATGATCAGCGGGAAGCCATGTTGCTGCAAGACATATCTAGTCGGACTGAATTTGAATTTTCAAACATCAAAAGAAAGAAAATTAGCAGCTCAACATCATTATTAAGGAATCGTTTCGCTGTCATTATAACCAGCTGTGACCCGAGACTTAACACGGCGTAAATGGGCACTTAAACTAGTGTAATGCATGCATACATATTTTATATGTTTGTACGGGTATATAATAGATAGATAGATAGATAGATAGATAGATAGATAGATAGATAGATAGATAGATAGATAGGAACACACTTGAGATAGATAGATAGATAGATAGATAGGAACACACTTGAGATAGATAGATAGATAGATAGGAACACACTTGAGATAGATAGATAGATAGATAGATAGATAGATAGATAGATAGATAGAATCTTCTCATTCTTTTACACACCCAGCATTTGCGTTTATTAGAACTTTAAACAGATGAGAGACAGTAGTAAGTGAAAATAATTTTATTTAGAATTATCAATGTTCTATCTCTTGATACCGAGCAATAAAATTACCAAACCAAAACTGTCTTAAAAATCTTTGGTCGATAGATTTCTCCAGAATGAACCTTACCGACTGCTTTTATCAGTATTTATATGGGATTTTTATAAACTTCTAGGCCCGTCCTAGAATTATTCTGAAAAAAATCTTATGCTTTGTCATTCGATTAGTTACTGGAGTAAGATATATATATATATAT
>CAHIKZ030005305.1:3277500-3325000 GCA_903632075.3 Acanthosepion pharaonis
TAGATTAATATTCTTTCGTTTTTTTATTATTATTTCATTTAGATTCCTCGACTAGTTTCGGCCAAAATGGCCATCATATATATATATATATATATATATATATATATATATATATACAAAACAAAAGCTACATGTGTATTAACATACAATAAGGGTTACTATTGATAAAGACAATAATTAGTGTGTATGAATGAACGTAGAAAGTTTGCGGTCATAGTATGTAGTGATTTTCCAAGCATAGCTTAGGTGTGACACAAGGCCAAAAGTAGGGGGCACCCAGTGAGAATCGAACTCACTACTCAGTCGTAATCGTTTTTTAGCGAGACAAGCTTGCTAACCATTACACCGCCTCGAGGTTCCCCTTGTGTCCATAGTATGTATAAGTGAATGTGACTGTTCGTACGTACGTGTGTGTGAAATGCTCATGCGTGTTTCCCGAAAGAAACGCATAGCCCCTCTACACACACACACACACACACACACACACAAAGAGGAAGACGCAAATCTTCACTAGAGATTTACATCGTGGTATATAAGTTGAAAAGTGAGAAGAAAAAAGACGACGTGGTCTCGCCAAGTATATATAGCCAATTGAGAGCGTCCCCAAGTAGCGGTTTCAAAATTAGGAAACTAAGGAGGAGGTAACTCTGACAGACCCACGTTTTGTAAAATGTAAAAAAATATTTTTTTTTAAAAGTTCGTCGTCTGTAGTTCTTTTTTCATATGTTACTGCTGATTAAACACTCCAAATTATGAACTTAAAAAATGATTTTTTTTTTTTTTTACATTTTCAGAAATCACTTCGTCTGAACATATTTTGTTTTGACTTCCGTAAGGGGATCGATTTACAATGAATGTATATTTACCCCTGTTAACATTTAAGAAATTTAAAGTATCTAGAGTACTTTATCTACAGGGTGACTGAAAAATAACTCCTTATTTTATGCATAACGGACTCTCCTGTCTAACTATAATTTATCCAATATATAAAAACAGGGAATAATTTTCAATCACCCGGTATATGTATATATAAAATTTTTTTAAAAAATGTTCATTTTATTTATTTATTTTTCTTTTGCAGTGCCTATTGCAGAACTAGGGCTTACGTTGAAATACCGGTCCCCGTACGATCACCCGAGTTAAGGAACGTCGAGCCTGGTCAGTACCTACATAGGTGACTGCTCGGAAATACCTTTGGAAATGTTATGAGTCCTTTTAAGAAATTTAATTAAAACAGGTTTCTTTTTGTTTTTTAGGTATTCAGGATATGTATTGATTAAAATATATAAGTGTCAGTCAGTTAGTTATATGCCATGCTTAGGCGATCATGTATCTTTCGATACATGACTGACGAGGCAGATTTTTTCCTGCAGTAGGTTGCCATTTCTTTCTGCGGTAGACCAGTTGCCATCCAAGGCTACAGAACCCGGTCTGTCCTGCTATTTGACCCATAACTGGTGGAAAAGCAGAGGATACAACCCTTTCCCAAGGGTATTAGCATGTAAGTAAATGTAATGGATTCGACTGGAATTCGAACTCGGCTCTCCGATTCCTCAATCCGAGCAGTTATCCATTAAAATTTAAAAAAAATGTTTATTTTCGATTGTAGCGCCTATTGTACAACTTCATGGGAAATATTTTTAAAAAGTTAAATAAGGAGAGGAAGTTTACTTTTAAAAAATACTGGCTCACAACCAAATTTAAGCAATAGGTGACCGCTTAGAAAGACTAAGTTAGTAGCCTATGGCGTGGTGCCAGACTCTGCAAAGTTTAGTAAATAAACTGTCATCGCAGTAAGAAAACGTAGGCCTTCAAATACTATAGAGTCTTGTAGATTCTACGAGTTCTTAAATGTTTCTAGTTAAAAGTTCTAAAGCCGGCTTTCTTTGCAGTAATTATTTCCAATTTGCTTGTTTTATTTTTATCTTTGTATTTTATTGTACCTATTTCGTTATTTTTTTTTTCTGCCCAAATGTCTCTTCGTTCTGTCGTTGTAAAACAAGATACATTTGAAGAAATCCCAGAAAGATGAAAAGAATTCTCTTCTCGCCTTCGAGCTGGGTTAATTGTTCGTATTGTTGGCATGTATGCTCGGCTCTCGTTTTGTGAAGACGTCGACAGGTAAGGTGCCAGAGATGAAATGTTTATCGGTATTTACTCTTCTCAGATTCGTGTCGAGGAATGACACCCAGTGAAAATCGAATTCATTACGGTGGTATGCTTGTCTGGATTGTTAACCATTACATCGAGGCGAGGTTCCATCTGCTATGTTTTGCACTCGAAGACGGCTTCTTTCCAGAAACATACCCGTCAATATCCGTCCATGATTTTTAACTGTTTATAACTACTTTAGATGATCTATCTTTATTTTTCGTTTTTTCATTGTTTCTACTAATTGTTTATCCAGTACATGGCCCAAGATTCACTCAAGGTAGTGTATGACAGAATGTTTTATGAACGTACCAATTTTTGTTGCTTTTTCAGTTGGAAGCCTTCAGATGAGGTGTTTTTTTTTTGCTATATAGTAAAGCTCTTTGCGATTATGTAGCGCCAGTCTATAGGACTTGATGAAGGATTTTTTTCTTTAAGAACTAGAGGATTAATTCACTTGAAGCCATTTTTAATCACCGATCTAAGAAGACGGTTGTATATAGATGATAGTTTAAACAATTTCGAACAAGTTGGGCACCATGTGCGATATCTATAAAAGAAAAATAAACGAGGAAGATTATGTTGCTCCAATCTTCCAAGTTAGAAGATTCGGCACTCGACAGCCTTGACATACAATACTCGACAGCCTGGGACATTAGTGCTATGTAGCTATCTTGTTTTCTTTAATAAATATATTTAACTAACTGGAAATGTAAAAGCATATTTTTATTTTTATTTTTTTATTTTACAACTAATTTCTTACTTTCTTAATTCTGTCTTCATCTAATTTACAGCGTCTAGGGTGAATCCAGCAGGTTTTGTAATAATCCTATTAAGGATCCGTTTTGAAATAATAATAGTCATCAACAGTTCGGTTTTTTTTCTTCTTATAGCCATACACAAATAAAAAGGATTAAGACGACATCCAGAAAGCTAGGATTTAGGCGCATGCGTATAAAGATAAACACAATCGTTTCCTTTCACTTCTCACTTGTTTTGACTAAATAAAGAATTTTTCTTTTTTACGATTCTGAGGCCTTAATGGTCAGCGGAATAAGTGTTGTATTGACATTGCCGCCTGCCTTTGTTGGCAAAAATTTGCTGTTACTGCTGAAACAGCTGGAAAGGGAAAAGCTGAGAATAAAAATGGCGGAAGGATGAACGAAAGAATTACGACCGACAACTCTATTTTCAAGTCGATCAAATAAATCGGATAAAACGAAGCCACTGACCACCCGAGCGGACGACATGACTTGGTGGGCACACGCTTAGAGCATTTCATTAAAATGCTATCATCGATTTCTTTTCTTCGCCCCTCTTCTTAAAAGTCTTATTTGGTTTAATTTTCTGTTTCTTCCTACGAGCACGTAGAAAAAAAAATAACAATGTAAAAGGTTGGGCCAGTCAAGCGTAACTTTACATAAGATACAATAAAATGTTTTAAACATTATTAAAAATAAACATATTACTAACTTTTTTTTTTTTTTTTTGCTTTTTAGTACGAGATTCTTGATACTCTTTTCTCTTTGATTGGTGGCTTCCCCGCATCTATTTTCTACTGATCTGTATTGAAGATCTAGATTAAGATTATCTTACCGGAACACCAATCCCACAGCTCCATCTTCTAGAATCAAGAGAAATTCAACAAATCTCTGACAAAAAACAATGGCTGAAACGGTTTTAAAATTATGGTTGTTGAACTCTAAGCTTGCCTAAAAGATTAGAAAAATCGCACAGATACACAAGCAAAATAATTTTCAATACTAAATTCGTTTAGCCAAGCTCAAAAACAAGGAACAAATGAGGAATTGAATTAAAAAAAAAAAAAGATAATGAATTAAGAACAAATACTTATCAGTTTGTAAAGAATAGACAATAAACAGAAACCTTACATATCTTCCTACCTAAATACATAATTTATAGTTGATTCGCCTCGCCCATTCTGCAATACTAGAACAATGGTTATGATTAATATTATTTTACAGTGAGGTTCACCTTGTACAAGTCCCAGGACCCCACGAGAGGTAGAGGGTTACAAAATAAGCGGCACAGTTTATGCAAATAAGTGGGGAAAGATAGAGTTTAACCGTAAAGTTGAACAGGTTAAGATTGTAGTGATCGGAAAAACATCCTCTTTTTCGCGGGAAGAAGCTGCTCGGTCGTAAACTTACAGCTCACCAATGGAATACGAAGGAAATGTAAGCGGTTCGCTACAATGTGCGTGGGATGGCGGGTCTTAGCCGTGAAGGTTATAACTGGTGGAACTAATGTAGTTCATTTGAGCACTTTCCGTGCAGTGAGACGCTTGCGACGTTTCATCTGTGAAAGAGGAGTTCTAGGGTGGAAAATGATTTCTCATTCACAAGGACGCCGAGACGCTTTTGGACTCAAGCGAGACTGAAAAGGGAGGACTGGGCAACTGCTGCCTATATATGGCACCAGTGCTCTGTAGAATTCTTCATAAAGAATCGAGCCGAGCTTCTCGGCTTGACGGTCGAACTCTCTGCCTCTGAGCAGAGAGGAACCCGGACGAGGCTCCGCCGAAGGGCAGAGTCTCGTTCGGGGAGGTTGACCAACCCGATCCCGTTTATACGGGTTCTACGGGCATTTTTTGACCGCGCTTACGGGCTCGGGAAACCCACGTTAAACTCGGCCTTGTGCCACATGCAACCCTCGTGGGGGGGGGGGCTAGATACCGAATTCTGTTTATGAAGACAGAGACACAATCTTTATCAAAATCTGCGAAACTATTTCGAATCCCAGCTGAAGCTCATTAGGCTTCCTTTTGTCTCATATCTCCTGGCGTTCTGTCCTAGCGAAAGATAACAAAGGTCTAATCACTAGCATGTCAGGATGTTTAAGCGTCACAGGTTATCACATATTAGAGTAGCACTCAACTCATGGGCATCTCTTGTAGATAAAGTAGTGCTTTCTCATTGCCTTCTTCACGGCTTTGGAATTCAAAGTTTTTTTTCTTAGACTAGTTGTGACTCAAGGCTAGAGAGTTCAGTCTACCCTTCTATTTAAACCATAGCTAGAAAAAGAAAACATCAATTCATACCTTTACCAAGGCTATTTATGCGAAAGTGAACGCATCATTTTTTTTTTTTTTTTTTACTCTTCTTGCCAACCCCACATTCCGTGCTGATGTGCGCTACACGCGCATCTGCTAAGATTCGGATTTACTACTGAAAGAATTGTCTGCGAAACTAGCTTGTCAACCATTACTTTACGGTAATGTTCCTAAGCAACAGTTTCACTGTAACTTAATTGTTTGAGAGAGTTATCTCCCTTTACCCCGCACACCAAAATTTATTGTAAAGTCAACTTACTAAATTAGATATAAAGCTTAATTTCCGTTTATAAAATTCTTAATCATTTTTGGCGACCAAGCAAGAATTATTTGAACGATCACCGATCGAATTATTGGCAGTTTTGTCTTACTTTAACTCTAATTAAATCTTACAGCAGACTGCACAGAGCGGTAGGTTTTTTTTTCTTCTATATAACTCCAATAATCATTGCAGTTTTTATTTTACTCTATATATGTACGAAAGGAAATTAAGTACATAAAATAATTCGACTGCATTGTTTTTAATGTGTATATTTAATAAAAAAAATGTTTATATGGGTGTACCTGAAAAGAATGACTGATTTTTATATGGATGGTCAAAAGGGCAATTATTAGATCGTCATATACGTCAAATAAATACTTAGTTGCTTGGCTCAGTATGGCACAGCGACGAATAGTAAAAAGAAGAGAGTTTGCGCTAAAGTTTTGCCCAAAGAAATAATCTTGCTAAAATAAGCTTCAAAATCCAAGATTTTAAAGAGTGTCTCGTAATAAAACCGCATTACATTTTAAGCAGCACCAAAATCCATACGTCATCAATATTTTTAATTTGGTTCTTCTAGAGAACCCTTCCTGAAATCCAATTTAGTTTCTGCGCAACGCAGGTTTCTCAGAATTTTTTTGTTTCACATAACCATTCCTTCCATTCACGCGTTGTAAATGCTAGTGAGTATGTTTGGGAAAATTCAGGAGGATATATTCAACATGCGCCTTTTGATAGCACCAGGGTTCTTCTCACCTACCAAACTTATCATTTTCGTGAAAAATTACGCTTTGCGTGACTCCAAACGCAGTACATGCGAACTGTTTCTTCACCAAAGAGTCAGCAAACAAATTCCACGCACAAAAAAAGTAAATATTTATTTTTTGTACACAGCTTCTGTGGTGTTCAGGCCTCACGTAAATGTTAGAGAAATCCCAGAAGTCCAAGGTTGCAACAATGCAATGTCAATCGACTTCTGTCTTTCTTAATTCTGTTCTTTTATTACCATTCCTAAAGTCTACTCATTGTCTTTCACTCTCAGTAACACCTTGCGTCTTAGTGACTTTATTGTCTTACATAGGGTGTTTTTTTTTAATGCTAAGTGCATAATGCTCTATTCTTTTTTGTGATTTGGTGCTAGCAGTTTAGTCCGCACCGCACAATTTGGTTTGGGTTAACTCGCGATAGGGTTTTCAGACGCTTTCCAACGGGTCCCGCTCGCTGAGATCGCCCCTCCGGGACGATGACATCAAGAATTCATCACGCCGACAAATGGTGAGGTTCGAGCCCAAATCTCAAGGTCAGAAAGCGAACGTCAAAAATGAAAAGAGTACAAACTATTTCTTACCCGATTCGTCATCTCTTTTCCGTTTAAAGCTTCCATTATTCAAATTCGCTGAGTTTTGAGAAGGGATTCCCAAGATTCCACTTATTGAATAAGGTCCGGGTCGTGTCATACCATCTGCCCCAGCAGGAGCCTGAGTCTGGTTAAGGGCCGGTGGTGGGGCCTCACCTTGAAGTGGGGGACTCGACTGGGCCTGTGGGTTTTGAGCCTTGGCTTTTTCTGCGGCTCGATTCCGGACTATTCTGCAAAAGCCAAAGACACGTTATTAGTTATGGTTCTAATTTCCAATTTTTATATCTTCTGATCAAAACTGTTAAAAGGAATCTCAATAAAAAAAAAAGAAACGTTCATTTTTTAAATGATAATGAATAAGAATATAAGAATAAGAATATAAGAATAAGAATATAAGAATAAGAATATAAGAATGTGAACAATACATTGAACATTTGCTTAACGCTCACAATGGCAACTGTCAAAGCAGGGTTGATTATCTTCATATCTACCTTGTACTTTTTGAATGTTGATACAATGCATTTCGATAGAAAATCATTGACAATGATATTCTATAGTAAAATCACCAATAATGACATCAAATAGTAAAACCATTTATAATGCTTTCCTGTAGTAAAACCATTCATAATGATTTCCTATAATAAATCTATTTATAATGTTTTCCTATAGTAAAACTATTTATAATGATTTCCTATGATAAAATCTATTTATAAGGATTTCTTATAATAAAACAATTTATAATGATTTCCTATAATGAAACCGTTTACAATGATTTCCTATAGTAAAATCACCGATAACGATTTCCAATTGTAAAACCATCTATAAGGATTTGCTCTAGTAAAACCATTTATAAGGATTTCCAGTAATAAAAACCATTCATAATGATTTCTTCTATTAAAATCATTTATAATAATTTCCTATAACAAAAATCCATTTACAATGATTTCCTATAATAAAAAAAAATTCATAATGATTTCTTCTACTGAAACCATTTGTAATGATTTCCTATAACAAAATCCATTTACAATGATTTCCTATAATAAAAAAAAATCATAATGTTTTCATATGATAAAACAATTTACAATAATTTCTTATTTTAAACCCGTTTACAGTGATTTCCTATGGTAAAATCATTTACAATGATTTCCTATAGTAAAATTATTTATAATGATTTCCTATATTAAAATAATTTCCAATGAGTTCGTATATATGGTTTTCGTATTTGATGTGCCACTATATAATTAGAAGAGTTTTCGCGTTTCATTTAATGAACCCTATCCGTGATATCATGGCTTATAAAAAATATCGCCGTGAACATTTTTATCTATTGCAACCTGTGAATAATCTAAATAGTTTCATCTCTTGTTCAATAAACAAAGCCTGCTAATTTCAGTTTTATTTATTTTAAGACGAGGCCGTGTAGTTAGTCACAACCTCCCGCCTTTTGCTTACACTAGCCAGAGTCGAAAGACAATGAGAAAGAGAAGGGAGAGAGAGAAAGTAGAGAGAGAGAGAGAGAGAAAGTAGAGAGAGAGAGAGAGAGAAAGTAGAGAGAGAGAGAGAAAGTAGAGAGAGAGAGAAAATAGCGTCGACGTTGTCCGGACTGTTTTGATGACAATGGTCAATAATATCTGTACGGGACTAACACGAATATGGCGAGGGGTTCATTTGGCCACGGCCCAACTAGGTGGCTCCTCGGATCTTGAGTAAAAGGAATTCAGACAGGCTACAATTAGTTAAATTAGCTTAAAGCCTCTTCGTCCACACAACGTTCTCCATAACTATTGCCACTGCCGATGTATTTTCCCATCACTATCTCTGCTCCCAAATAACCTAAACTCCTCCCATTGCCTTCTCGATATTAAGGTTAGCTAAATGCGGGAAAAGAAAAAAAAAACAAAAAAAAAAAGTTTTGTGGGTGGTTACGATAGTGCTGAACAAGAATTACGAATAGGAATGTTTTCTGCCGTAAGAATCAACATATGAAATCTGATAGTTTTCCTTCATTTAACACTGATCATTGGCACCGTTGATGCAAATGTCTCAACCACTAGAGGATGATTTAAAGCTATTAAACGTATTTTAGACATGCACTTCTTTTACTTGATAGAGAAACTGAAGTAGAAAGATTGAGTTGTAAGGATTTTCCAAGAAAATAGTGAATGCTTTCCTTAAAAATCATCATAAAAAATCCCGAATTTTCACTAAATCTTCCCCCACAAAAACTTAAGACTAATCATAGAAATAATAAAGAAAAGGAACCCCTGGAAAAGCATGATCACCTACGCCAAGATAGACTGACTGATTTGGTTTTTACGGTTTATCAACCTTTTGCAGGTTATTTAAAATCAGACAATATTTTTAGACTTAAGATTTTTTTGTTGATAATAATGATTTTACTGAAACAATTTCTACTAATTAACCCATAGCTGAGTGGGAGAAAGAAGTGGTTGATTCAGATCTTTCCCATGGGTATTTGTGTATATAACGAACCCAACTGAAATTAAAAGCCGGCTCTACGATTCACAATTTCGAGCCGTTATCAATTACGCCACCTTCATATCCTAGCTTCTAATATTCCCAAGCGGTAATTGACCCGGCTTGACATTGCATAACTTCACTGGCCATACGAGAATCGCTGTTTCAACATGAAATGGCTGTAAGTCATCCACGCCTAGAAGAATCATGACATTAAAACAAAATCTATAGTAGATAAAACTTGTAATTTTATTCTGTCCGCAAGGAAGAGGTATTAGTCGAATTTAATATTCTCCCCCCAGTTGAACTTCAACTTCTGATGGACAGAACCCTGTCTTATATGCTTGAGGTCCTATTTATCTGAAACTTGAACTCGTGTATCAATTTGATTTTAAATGTCAACTGTACACTGGCATTCACGTTGTTTTGTTTTTTTTTATAAAATTAAATTCGTATATCTGTTTGTATTGGCATTACCTTGGGAATCGTTAGGTTTACTCAAATGTTCTATTTTTTGAGTAATCAATTTCCCATTCAAAGTATTTTTTAATAGAGTTCGTCCCAAGCAAGACAGTAAAGCCACCGGGACACAAGGGGTTAATGAGTGCGAAAGAAATAGAAAAAAAAGAAACATTATTAAGGAGAAAAAAAAACAAATGAAGATTAATCAGGAGGACGGACTGTAGACAGCGATTAACATTTTTGAAGATCAAAGTTGGCTGGAAATCCTGGAGCCGGAAAGGAGTTCCACAAGCGAGAAGTGCGAGAAAAGAAACTGTTAGCATAGAATTTACGTTACATCTAGCCAACTCGACTGTAAATTGATGAGACCTCGTCGCTTAGGTGCCACATCGAGGAACGATATTTATTCTGTTTTCTACAGAAATGTGGCACATGGCCGAAAAGGGGATTGGGGAAAGAACAGTCTTCAGAACAGCGAAGAGCTCACCCGAACAATTACTATGAAATTATTTATAGGAAAATCACAGGGAGGCACCTTTATGGCGGTGGGAAAGAGACTGAAGCCGAGACGCCATATCAGGACTAATAATATTGCTGATTCTTCTTTGGATTTTATCAAGGATCTCTAGATAGATAGCGGGAGCACCAGACCATATGTGGAAGCAATATTCTAAGCATGGACGAAACACTATTGACATACATTTTTTTCATTCTTGTCATAAGGAGTGTGCAGCACAATATATTTTATGCACAATGTCTTAACTAACCTAGTACGGTAGAATTTTATAGCAGTATGTTGAAAATATACGCGGAAACCTCACTAATGTTGAAGAATGGGATAGATTTTACAGAAAAAAACCCTTTTTCAACGTAGTTTACGTCCTTGTCAATGCACTTAAACAAACCCTTCCCCATTAAGAACAGATAGAATCTCATACCGTGACATTTTCAAATTGAACTTCCCCAAATAGCAGTACCGTGCCGCGAGCTTATTAATCCATCTTTTAAATTAAATTAGTTTCAGCCGATCTATTCTATTGCCTTCTTCAAGTGTATAATCCCGAGGGATAATTATCTTGGCAATTACTCTCACTGTTCTTACGGTAAAACTCATTAAAGTCCCCAACTTTGTAAATTTGTACATCTGAGGACTCAAAGTAAATCCCAAAGTGTAGAATTTATAATGATTTCAAATAGTATTGGTGCAAAGCAAAGTGTACGACGGCCCCACTGAGGATCAAGTTTAAGGTCTTCTGGATGAGTTGGCTAACCATTATTCTTCGATGAAAGCCGTCATATCCCTGGATTAATGGGTACTGTAAGAACCAAAAAAAAAGGTTCTCCTGTTGTTAGCAGAGAAGGTAGAATTCTT
This sequence comes from Acanthosepion pharaonis, assembly GCA_903632075.3. Classification (NCBI taxonomy): domain Eukaryota; kingdom Metazoa; phylum Mollusca; class Cephalopoda; order Sepiida; family Sepiidae; genus Acanthosepion; species Acanthosepion pharaonis. The sequence continues at coordinate 3,288,656 of CAHIKZ030005305.1, forward strand.
AATTACTTGCACGTGTGACGGTTTAAGTGAGATGAAGAAAGAGACGCAGGGAAAATTAAGTTGGTAGAAATTATTAGTCATTTAGAGAAAAGAACGAAAAGAAAAAAAAATAGTTGACAGAGGGGGGGGGTAAAATTCAAGAATGAAATTGATCAATTATATACAAAATTAGATTTTTATTGGTGTATGTGTGTACGAGTGTGTGGGTGCGGTTGGTCGGGCGATGCAATTTTGAACAGTGTCTGCTTGTTTGCCTTGCACATGTGTTTATTCCTGCCAATATAAACAAAATATTTCTATCGTTAAATCCTCACTGATTACATTTTAGAGGAATTCCTTTGTGGCTGAGAGAGTTGCGTATCTCCTACTGCTGCCAATGGGCGGTACCCGAGCTCAAAGTATTAAAATGCTGTTTTTTTTTTCTCTTTCAAGTAAGGCAAACCACCCCACTTTGGCGTCTGTCACAATGTCATCTTTTTAATCTTTTATACCGTCATCTGGCTTTGTAATAGACATTTAAGCTACGTATCCCCCTCAGAGGATTGACTTTTTACCAGATTTATATATGTCTGGCTATCATAATGGCTTTTTTAGCAAAACTACGCCAAATTCGTCAGAATGTTTGATTTGTGGTTTTTTTTTTTTTTTCTACGGCTTATCAACAATTTGTTCAAAGTCAAAATATATTTGTGGTTGTAAAAATGATTCTATTTTATTGTTAGCGGGTGAATATTGCATTAATTTTTTTTTTAATAATAACAATGATTTTCCAGATACAAATCCTACTGAACAAGGCCAGTACGCTGAAACCCTCGTTCACGATGACTTGTGACTTCATGCTAGCACAATACCGCTGACAGCTACCAAAATACTTACACTCACAAGGCTTGCGTCAAATCGTAACATGGTTTTTAGAGACTTTCCAAATATGCCGTACGCTGAGATCGCCTCCCCAGACCGATATATATATATATATATATATATATATATATATATATATATATATATATGTGTGTGTGTGTGGGGGAAAATGGGGGAAAGAGATGGATTTATAACTTTTTCAATGGTATTTGCGCGTAATTGAATGTAGCGAAGCTGTCTTTGGTTGAATAGACATGGTTTCGGCAATCCCTTATACACACACACACATTATATATATATATATATATATATATATATATATATAAGTGTCAAATGCATATGCAAATACATCTATAATACGTATATATGTATATACATATACATGCATGCAGAAATATATTATACAAATATTTGTGTGCATAGTGGGTAACTGAACGAAAAACTGTAAAAAAAAAAAAAAAATCCTACCTTACACATTTCGACCCGCGAAGGGATTTATACAAAACGCGCATAAAAACGCTAGGAGAGTTTAATCCCTACTGGATACGCCATTAATATTAAAGAGATAAGAAAGATTGAGGGTGTGTGGGAGAGAGAGAGAGAGAGAGGCTAAGCTAATCTTAGTTATAAAGACGTGCCGAGTGCGAAGGGACAACTCTTCTTCTTAGAATGGTATTATGGAATTTTACCTGTTAATGGAACTGACGCTCGGAACATTGTCTTGGCTACAGATATTCTCTGATAATAAACGATCGCGAATCTCCCAGGCAAACATGGTCGGATTTTCTTGCTTATATTTTGAAATGGCCTCTACAACTTTTGGGGTGGCTACTTTGGGCTTCGAACCGCCGATTACGCCTGGTTTTATAGACCCAGTTTCATAATACCTGCAAATAGAAAAGAAAGAAATTCATTAAAATGAGGACATGTATAAGAATTTCGGAATGAACATCAAATAATGTGAAATGTCAATAAAAGCGAGCGGGGTCGTTTATCAATACAACATGTTTCAACTTTCTTAAAGCTTCATCAGAGAATGAGATATGGCGAAAAAGAAGAAAAGAATCAAATAACTCAAAAGTAAAAATAACAAAATTATTTTTCCAAAAATGTTGAAGTTTTAATAACATTAATCGATAAAAGTTTTCTTTTCGTTTTTTATATATATATATATATATATATATATATATATATATATATATATAGTGTATTTTCGTAACATAGTGATTTCCCACCTGGTGAAACGTTAGAAAAAATTTTTAACGTTGAAACAAGATGTACAGTTTTGTAGTGGGTATGTGCATGTTCTAATGTAACACTGCATTATATATATATATATATATATATATATATATATAAAAGTGAACATATAAGTCAACACTTAGAGGCGACAGTCTGTTTCATGCTAGATGCAATCGTTGTGACCTGATGATTGCATCTAGCATGAAACAGAATGTCGCCTCTAAGTTTTGACTTCTATGTTCACTTTTATATTTACACACGCTTTATCTCTGATATTGAGCACTTTTATACCATAAATATAGCACTATATTAAGACTATATTTCTTCATATATATATATATATATATATATATATATATATATATAAATAAATGGCGAATCTATAAACCATAAACAGTCCCAGTAAACAGAACTATGAATTGGGCGAGAAGTGAAAAGATAAACTGAATGCGAAGGACGGAGAATGGTGGGGAGAGGATAAGCGTCATGAAAAAAAAAAAGGAACCATATTGCATGTAATTAATCAGTTGTTGATGAGGGAATATTTCTCTGATTAGAAACAAGAGTCTTCTCATGCAAGTTGAGGAAGTGATGAGGGTTGAGGGAGAAATGTCCATCATTGGATTTATGCAGTGACTGAAAGTCAAAAAAAAAAAAAAATGTATTTTGCTACTGGGCATAGGAAGTGTAGGCGGTTGTGTTAAATTTCATCGGGAAAGCCTATTTGAATGAAAGGTCATATTTCCCACCAACTGAAAATACAGGATGGATGGAGAGACTAGCATTACATACACACACAGACATATTATATATATATACACGCACACACACACTCAAATATGCATAGACAGACATACACGTGTATATATATATATATATATATATATATACATACACACACACATATATATATCTATGCATACACACATATCTAAAATATATATATATATATATATATATATATATCATAAACACACACATATATATATATATATATATATATATATATATATATATATATATATATATTTATATAAAAATATTTATATACACATTCATTATTATTTTACGACATTATAGCAAAACCTGTTGCTATTTTGTAGTGATCAAAACATGTTTTTTTTTTTTTTTTTAAATAAATTTATTTCCTGTGTTGGGTGCTTTTAAATTTTTTTAAAATATTGGTCTACTTTGTTTTGTGTACTAAGTAAATGTTATGAACAGCGGAGTTTTACTGCATCTATTCTTTCTCTCATATATTTAAATACACACACACATTATATATATATATATATATATATATATATATATATATATATATATATGTGTGTGTGTGTGTAATGAATAAAATCCGACAATTATTTTTTTAATAATTTTATAAAAAAGAATGTATAAACATAAAAATATCTTTAAAATATATATATATATACACACACATATATATATATATATATATATATATATATATATATATATATATATATATATATTTATGCACACATATATATAAATATATATACACATACATATAAATAGACACATATACACCCCATATGCGCGCAAACACAAACATTATATATATATATATATATATATATATATATATGTACACACTCCAGTATTACTCGATATTAACTGCTTAAGGAGAACGGCAAAAATGGCTAATGATATCATAAATTTTTCCCGGGACTTCTCATTTTCCTCTACATAGTGTGCTTGTTATATGGTGAAGTCTCAGAAAAATGCAACATTTTCACCTTCTGGTACTTTTAGTGGTTTGTCTTCATACCATTTTTCTTTATGGGAAACATTATGATATTCTTATATCTTCCAATGAAGTTATTTCATTACCTTATCATGTCTATATTTATATTCGTTTGTGGCACCTAGATGATCAATAATCTTCCCAGCGTTAGTACATAGTACATTCATTAATATATGTGCCTGGTAGGATCTTTTTTGTAGGTTTTGATCTTGAGCGGCTAGAATAAATCCTCCTGTTTACAGCCTCAAGCCCGATCTAAGCAATCATTGATGGGTCGGATTATTGTCAACATCAGTGTGTTGCGCATGCAACGAGTGGCGGCCATGTAAGTGTTTCTCTTCCGTTATGATTTTCAGATTGGCTAGGCCCTTAATTTTGGCATTTATTTTTATTTTATTTCAATCAATTCGCTCCAAACAATGCGACAGTGCTACTAAAACGCAAGGAGTTACTAGGAATGACATAGAATGGGAAAAAGTTTAGAAGGAAAAATCCACTCCTGTTCAAAAGACCGCGGAGAAGTGTAAACCGGACGATATGCGAATCTATCTACTTCAGTTAATTTTTGTTTGATGTTTTTTGGCTTCTATTTTTTTCATCTAATTTTTTTTTCAAGAATGAAAATTTCAAACAATATCTGTAACTATACAGTTATAGATATTGTTTGGAACTTTCATCTTGCTTTATCGTCGTATTATTAACAACAACAATAATCAAAATGACGTAATTCATCCGATATTTGGAACACGCCCGGAATGCCGCAATTTCGAGAAAGGAAAAAACATATTGTTTAATACTATTTCGACACTATATCTGCCTTCGTCAATTTATACATAAAGCAATAATGCATTCAAGTATAAAAACAAAGTATTCATTTTTTTATGTATAAGTTGAAGACAGGCATGCATACTGTAAAAATATTGTTAAACCTTGTTAAAAAACTGTTTTTTTCTTTTTTGGAAATCGCACCCTTCTGGAAGCGTTGCATTATTATTATTATTATTATTATCGTTGTTGTTGTTGTTGTCTATTTGTTATTAGCTGGCTTTGTACTTATTAAATATCAACCTACATCCTGCAGCCTCATGTACTCGGTACTTTTCTAACTTGTGTTGTTCTAAGCAAGCAGGCCTTCCGTAGCCAATAAAATCTCATTGGCAAATGTAATACTTTTCAGACAATGTTCACCATTTTCTGACTATTCCTTACGCTCCGATTACACTAGGAAAAATCTCTACTTTTTTTGAAATAGCATATACTCATGATTTTGGACTTTAAGTCTATATAGTTCTCCAGTGTCTCTCCCCCTTTCTCGATTACTTTGCTTTTCAAACGGATAAGTAATATCAATATAGCAACAAACTCCGTCTTTTTTGCCGGGAACATCTATATCCAAATGTTCAATGAATTTTTCCGCTTCAATTTTCATGTTCCACAAAATAATAATAATAATAATAGTAAATTTCTAGTAATTAACATTTAGCACCTTATTTATGATTCTACAGTTTACCAGAAAGATAGCCTAATCACATCTGGACACATGTATCACTACGCAAAGCGGCCAGCGCAACCTTTTGATGATTTCAACAAAGCCATCCAATAAACCAGACGATTAACTATTTCTTTCTCTCCGTCTTTGTCCGACTGGAATATATCTGTGAGTTCGATGGCTGTCATCCAATGTAAGCTTTAATAGTGTTGTTTTTAACTCTGTTCACCTCACTGGGCAAATCACTATGTGAAAAAGATTTCTTTAACAAACATAAAACACGAAATAACTACGTGGCCATTAATGACCTTACTATTCAAAGATCCATTAATGAGATCACGGATTGTACATCGAATCATATCATTTTAACCTCATCACTTCAGACAGATTATCTTTTAGGAGACAGGAAAACGTTTCACATATTCACCATCGTCAGTCTCGTGACCGGATGTGGTCGTAGGGTGGTTGTGCAGATGAGCAACTGACCAGTCCCCTACATATATCTGGAGTGAAATCCGGAGAGTTATTCATTCGTGCATAGTATGTCTTGTGTAGGTAGGCCGAGTGGGGCCCTTTCTTCCCCAGGTCAACCCACAACCGATGTCCTCCAATCTGAAAGTTCTCCTTGGTCACGGAAAGGTTGCCGTTGATTCCATCAGGGGAACCCTCAAACTCTTCACCGTTTAGTTCAGTCTAGGAAGAACATCTCCTACTCAGAGATACCGTGTTATCACCTGCACTATCTGCATACAACGAATCAAGGATGCGACAAGTGGTATTAGGTTACATGCTAACAACAGCATCCGTAGAGTAAACTAATTTTTTTTACAGTGTGGTTTACCATGTACAAGATCCGGAGGCTACTCAAGCTAGAGGGTTACAGAGTAAAAGGCAAAGTGGATAGATTAAGAAAGTGGTTAACCATAGACTTCAACAGTTTAAGATTTTAGTGATTGAGGAAACGACTTCTTGGGAATCGGTTCCATGGAGCAAAGGTTTCCTGGAAAAAGCTACTCGAGTGGAACTTACTTCTCAAGAATGGAACACAGAGGGAATGAGCGTGATTTCCTACAATGTATGCAAACTACTAATTAATTATAATTAACTTTTTTTTTCAAATATTCAGTTGGCTTAACCATTCCAAGAAGAATCGTAGCTTATGGTGTGAAAAGGCAGCACTTGGTCGCTTGAATATATATGCACTACAAAAATTCTTCTTTAAAAATAGCCAAGTACAAGATGCTTTGTTCAAATCTAGTAAATAAATAAATAAATGAAATACCGGTGTAATCTGGTGACCTTCAAAAAAAAACTCTTTACCTTCAATCAACACAATTTAAAGAATGGTCAGCACCAAAATCTTTTTTAATTCCCGCTGCTCTGTGGTCTTATGACAAGGCCCCGAGTACCTAGTTAAGTGTCCAAACACCACCCCGATTTGTCAAGCTGTGTTTAAAGTCTCGTACAGTTCCCTCTGTGCAACATGGAAAAGTAATTGCAACTTACAGGTCGGACAGCAATTTTAGTTGGGTATGTAGAAAGGAGTTAAATAGATTTCTTTTTAATTTGCTTACTATGTGTAGTCAGCTGTAATCTGTTACCAAATCACCGTAATGGTAGCCTAGCTTGTCAGGGGTGGAATTCAGTTACACACACATATACACAGACACGAGATAGGAAGATAAAAGAAAGAAATGAACGGTATTTAAAAAAAAAACAAAGACCTAGGCCGAAGTATTCTTCGGCCTTCTGCAATTATCTGAATTTCAAATATTAAATATTTTCAGCAGCCAATGTTTTTATTTTCAGAAAATAAAGAAACATGGTAACTGTTCTGATGAATATTGCTCTATGGTAACTAAACTTTATGAATTTAAGCGAGCGATTGTCAACACGGTCTTATCAGTTTACAGTGGAAATAGCAGGATTTTAACCTCAAGTTCTATGCTAACAGTTTCTTTTCTAGCACTCCTCGCCTGTGGAACTCTCTTCCGGCTTCTGGTTTCCAGCCAAAGTTGATCCTCAATAATTTAAATGTAATGTCAATCGTTATCTACTGTTTTTTTAATTACTGTTCTTTTATTGTCCTTGGTCCTTAATAATGCTATAACATTTACTATGTTCTTTCACACTCACCCTTGCGTCTTAGTGGCTTTATTACCTGCCTTGGGGTGAAATGAATAAAAAAAAACATATTCGTCTTGCCATTCAAATGCAGCAACAATACCCATCGAAAGTGCATCTATTGATGTGGTAGCGTAAGAAAAAAAAACATGTGGGGAAATGGTTTTCGCGTTTTAGAAAGGGCGTCTAAGAAAATCGTCCAAGAGGCTATGATTCAGACGCAGTTGAAGGATCTGTTGATGCTAACCCAAACTATTACAATTAGGAAATTCAGTCGACAATTCAACGTTAGTTATATGACTTCCCATCGGGAACTGAGAAGGCGGTGAAATGTGTCAAACACTGAAAATGCCGATTATTATTCATTATTGCATTCGTGTCAGGCTTATGCGCTATTTTTGGAAAGGGTTATTAACAGCGATGATAAGTAGATACTTTACCACAATATTAATCGCAAGCATCAGAGACTTAGACATGGCGGGAAGCCTGCTCGGCAGTCAAAAGGAGGACTGTATTCTAAAAAGAGTTTCCTGTGTTTATGGTGGGATATGCTGAGAATCATTTATTACGAGCTGTTTAACGATAACCAATCACAGCCGAAGTATGCTGCCAAAAGTTAAGGTGCTTAAAAGGAGCTTTAGAAAAATAAAAAAATAAAAATATAATATCCATCTTTAGAAAACAGGAAAGGAACCATCCTTCAACATAACGCAAGACCCCATACTACCCGAATAACCAAAGGTCCCCTGGAAAAATGTTGGTTGGAAAACTTTCAAGATGAAGCTATTATTATTATTATTATTATTATCCTCTATCTTTTACTGGCAATTTTATTCGCTTACATTGATTTGGAATTGATATTTTCAGTCTGTTAAGCAATATATGGCAGTGAATGTTTTATTTAACTATTTATAGGACTGCTTGGCGATTTTCGAAAATTAGATGAATAAATAAAACAAAAATGTTATTTTTATAGTCATTAAGAACGTCTTTTAAAGAATTTAAAATATATTTATATAAATAAAAAAAAGATATTTTACTCTCATCTGTTCTCGCATTAACACGTAACACTGTTTATAAAAAAAAAAAAGAAACAAAAAAGAGCGTCTACTTAAACATAGGTATCCACAAATTAGCTTTTGGAGCAGCAGGAAATAATGTCAGTAAAGAATCCATTAATATCTCACACACACACATATTATATATAAAAAAATTTACCAGCATTCCTCGTTCGTGCGCATGTGTAGTCGCACCAATATAACAAATTTGGTCCGATGAAGGATGAAACGCGTCACACGAAAAAATGTTTCCACTTTGTCATACATTTTCCCCCAATATATATATATATATATATATATATATATATATATATATATATATATATAATTGATGCAAATTAAATAATATAATTAATATATATATATATAATATATAATTGATGCAAATAAAAAACAATTATTTAACTTTACTTCCTCGGCTTTTTTTTTAAATAAATCATACGCCAAGATAATTCCTTTTAAAATGATAGGATTCCAAAAATATGAATATTTTGGTGAGGCGGGATAAGATCGTATTTAAAAAAAAAATAAGTAAAGGAATAGTTTGAGAAGGAATTTAACAAACAACAAAGACAGATATTAAATAATTTCTATCAAAAGCTGTATAATATACAAAAATTGAGATTGACTTCTTTTATTTTTTTCAGCTGTCAGACAAGAGAGCCAATCAACATTTTTTTAAAACAACCCAACCTTTACCCCTCTTTCTTTCTCATATTGTATCTGTGTCTCTTTTCTTTCTTTCTACATTAACCTTCAATTCGTATCCATTAAAGGGGAAGGGTCCCGCCTCTTAGTGACAACGACGGCATGCCGCTCCGACCAATTGCGCAATGTCGCGTAAGTGCTGAAGGGACACGTGTACTGACTGTCTTGCGAATTGTTACATCTATTATCTAACAACAAAATGGCTCCTTTTACTTTTACCATTAATTTTCGGCATGGTTAAAAAGAAGACTATCATTATCTTAGCATAAGTGCAAAAGAGAGAGAAAGAGAAAGAAAATCCTATATATACTACCACCTGAACCTGTCTATTTATTTTATTTATATATTTATTTATTTATTTGACGGAATTCATCTTCTCAGTGGTCAAGTCGCCTAGCTGTACATGTTCACCACAGCATCAAAAGACTGTGGTGGCGTAACAATCAGCGAACCAAGTTCAATTTCGGCTGAGGTTGCTTATGTTTCACTAACATTTGTGGGTGGGGGAAAAACATGAATTCACCTTTCCCTGAATTCTGTCCATCCCATATGTTTTAACGAACGTCTCTTCACTGCCATGCTACGATGTAAAAGAAAGTCGTTCTGGGTAAGACGATAAACTACGCCCAGCAGCAAGGCCTCTGATCAGGAGGTTTTGAGGAGCGTGAAACCACATCTTAATTGCTGGTGACCCAGGGTGGTAGCACCTGTTAGGGTCCTAGCTATGCCCAAATAATCCCTTCCCATCTACGGACAATCAGCTTTAATGGGCTTTGATGGACGGGAGAGTCCATCGTTATACATATATATATATATAAGACAATAAAAACGAGAGGGCTATGTAAACATTCAATGGATATTATTTTACTATAGAATTTCAGAATGCTAACAAAGTGTAAAAATAGGTTTTAATATCAGAAATACTTTGTAAAAGTTATTAGCAGCAATATATTTTGGGGAAAAAATATATTACTAGCAATAAAAACTGTCGGCTTTAAATAACCCATTGAGGTTGATATGTCGTATAACAAAACAAACCAATTCAAACCAAAGCGGATAAGATGGCTGAATCAATCTCCCTAAAAACTGAAACCTGTTACTTCACTTGGCACTCTGGATAGAAACCCATAACAAGAATAAAGCATGTTCACGTTGGCGCCCATCTCCTCTCTAAAAGCAAAAAGGGCGGAAGTTATGTTGGTGAACTCCTATCCAATAACAGAATTGTTCTTCACATGACTGCTCTACTCTCAGTCAGCTATCGCGACATGCCAGAAACAGAACCTTTCTCAAATAGGAGACTAAGTTGAAGTGAATTCATGCTTTTGCACACCCCCAACAGACTCTTAAACTATCAAAATTAGCAGGTTAGACACAAGGTCACTATATATTTTTTTTATAACGATCTCTTACTGATGAGTATAATGGCCCTCACAAGGATATATAGTGAATGTAATGAACAAGCGAGAAGTGCTACAGAAGAAACTATTTAAATAGAACTTACGGTTATATTTAGCAATTTTAACAGTAAAATGATGAGACCTAACTACCAATATAGTACCGCGCTTAAATTCATGAAGTTGAGATTCCAAAGAGGAAAGTTCATCAGAAGAATTACTTAGTGAAATATGTTTTTAGATCATAATTCTTATAAATTATCAATAAGACTATAGATTCCTAATATAAAATAAATCTTATAAATTATTAAATTAAATTCATTAATTAAAATAATCTCATAAATTATCAATAAGACTACAGATTACTAAGTTTATGGTAGAAAGGTGAACCTAAGTCGCCCCAAATAACAAGTATTTTGCTCTTTATATCGATAAAATCTTTGCTTTTCACCAACTTATTTGCGTTTCACTTTAACGATAAATATACTTAGACAGATTATTTTCGTGGACACGCTGACTCTTGATTTTTAGCGAAACAATTATTCATTTTCGTGGAAGCTTTGTGGATAGGTCAGCTCCTGTTTTCGAACGTGATAGAACTACAGTTTAGAATAACAAATCACAATATATTATGGCATCAAAAACACATTTCAGGAAAGTCTGTCTAAAAATGATTTCCATAAGTTATAAATGGTAATTCCTAAGCACTGATCTTCAAAGGCAAAATATTTACCATTTGTCCTTTAGGCAATTTAAACACAAATCGGAACTTGCATAAAAAATAGAGCGTATCAAATATTGATGGAACTTGTGACATAACAAGTAGGGTCTATACAGAAAATTCTAGACAAACATACAAAAATCAATTGGAAATTATCCTTTTATATATATATATATATATATATATATATATATATATATATATATATCCTTGGTTACGCTTCAAGGTCAAACTGAAATACAATTTAAATGCTGCAAACATCCCTATAGAGGAGTTCGAACTTGCTGATGAAAACCGAGCAAACTGGAGAAACACCTACTACCTACTTCTTTGAGAAGAATCGTCTCAACATATATATATATATATATATATATATATATATATATATATATGAATGCGAATTATATATATATGTAGAATTTTTCATTGAATAGTTTAGACAAGTTTTGTCTACTTATTTTCAATGGAATTCTTACATATTCAGTTTTTGGTGTCATTATTTATTGGAGGAGAGAAAATTACCGTGTAGATACATATTTTATTCTGTGTAATTTCGACATTAACACAGTGTTATCATCAGGATGTTGCTTATTTCAAGACAAATATTGTAGTGTTCATCATTTTCAAAGACAAAATTGCTGTGTTCATATATATATATATATATATATATTAGGACTACATACCATAACACATGAGGAAGAATATTAAATTTTAGCGCCCCACCTCCTTCATGCGCATTTGTAACCACATCATGTTTCACATTAATGTTTCACTGAAGACGACTAAATATATATATATATATATATATATATATATATATATATATATAACGATAGTGAAAAGTTTTCGCAGCGACCCTCTCTCTGCAAATCTAATCAACCTGTTTCTTTTCAAAATTTAAATGTAGTCATTATGATGTTTGGTTATTCTGATAAAGTTACACAAGAGCCAACGCACAAACGAAGTCATTCTCTGTGGGTAGAATATATCAGAACTTAAGTGACTCAAGAATAAGTAGCCTTTTTTTACAGTTCACACAATGTTGTAATAATTTTAGAAATTATTTAAAAAAAAAAAAACACATATCACAACTAAAATGAAGTTACTAATCCACACATTAACACACAACTATCTAAAAAACAATGCGTCTCCCTTTCAGATGATATATATATATATATATATATATATATATATATATATATATATTAGATAAAATAAATTTATCGTGTTTCTACTGAATTTCTCAGAGATTAAATCCAATCTTCAGGAGACTCGATTCGAGTAAAGACTATCTTAAAAACATTATCTACATGAAAAACTCTTTATTTTTATTTTGGCGTAACAAAATCTTAATTTCTGTTATTAGTACTTATATGTGTAACACATTCTAAATTACCAGAAGTATATCCTAAAAATATTTGTTTAAACGAAATCTTAAATTGTGATCAACTCTTTTAAAAAAAAAATTTAATACATTTAAATACACGTGAAAATGAAAATCTTCATTTATTCTAATTGCTATCAGTTATAAGAGTGACCTAAGGTAAATTTTCAGTAGCGGAATTTACTTATTCATATTACCTCTTCGTAGTGTAATGGTTAGCAAGCTTGTCTGGCTAGATCTGTTACGAGTGAAAAGTGAGTTCGATCCTCATTTAGGAGGCACGGCGGAGTAATGGATAGCGACTGGAATTGATGAATCGGAGAGCTGAGTTCGAAATCCAATCAAATCCATTAAATCACTTACGTGCAAATACCTTTGAGAAATGTATGAATCCCCTTCTTCTCCCCCCGGCTATGGTTAAATAGCAGGACAGACCGGGTTCTATAGCCTCGGATGGCAACCTACTGCGCGAAAATTCTGCCTCGTCATTCATGTATCGAGAGATCTCCGTGTATCACGCATGGCACATAACTGACTGATATTACTAAACGTTACACTATGAATAACAAATATATACGTTTATATATATATATATATATATATATATATATATATATATATATATATATATTTTCAAACATTTTTCATTGAATAATATAAAAATATTGTGTCTACGGATTTTATACTCATCCTTTCCAATTGTATAATCTTTTCCAATTGGATGAAACAAGTTCCTTCGAGCTATTTCAAGATCATCTTCAGGGGTAAGTTACAAAGACAAACTTATTTAACTCCTATAAAATCTGCATTCCGTTATTCAAATTTATAATTAAATAACTTCAAATTCTCGAGGCCTTCTATGTCAAAATCAACTCAACCAGCACTCAACAAAATTTATTACGAATATAGCAACAACATATTAAAATGTATATAACATTTAATGTCATTTCTACCAATTTCGGGTCAGCTAACTGAAACTCTTGTTTTTTTTTAAAAAATTCCATGACTTAAACGGATAAATTTAAAATTTGTAAGTAATTACAGAACGTGTTTTTAAAAACCGCCATTACAATGGAAATCAGATTGGATCGCAGTCACAATAAGTTTTTCTTTATAATTTGCCCTGAAGATGATCTTAGAAATGATCGAAACTACTTGGGTTAACAAAAACTATGGAACCTTCCTTGATGAATTTCATTTTAACATCAAGAAACTGATTGGACAACCGGAAAGGATCTATATTATTCAATGAATCATGTTTGAGTGAGAATATGCTGCCTACACACACACACACACATATATATATATATATATATATGAGAGAGAGATGAGGATGACAGAACTACAAAGTGATTTTAAAATACCGTCATTTCCTTTGAAAAATAATTAAAATTCATTATAAAAGAGAGACTGTTTTTATTTTTGAGAATTCACTGAACCAAACATTTCGCAGGATCAAAATTAAATGAGTTTTATACACATTAACATTACTAATTTATAAAAATTATTTCAACGTTTAATTTAGAGGAATGTGTGAGTTTTCACATCGAGTTTGGTTTAATTTCGATTTATTATTCTACTAGAATCATGATTGTAATTTTTAAAATTATTTATTCATATGTTTAACAGGGAAAGAATGACGGACTTGTACAATACAAGATTGTTTCTTAACAGTTTGTTTTGTTCATATTTTGGTGTTTATTGTATTCAAAGATTTTCTAAATATCTAACAAAGGTTAAAATATTATAGAGGTAGATATAGCATGGGTATTTAGTTTAGTCATTGTCTTTCAATATATTTGTATTTTACATGACAAAAGTTATTTGAAATGTGTTAAAATCTGTAGGATTACATCACACAAATATATATATATATATATATATATATATATATATATATATATATATGTGCGCATATGCAAATATATATATATATATATAAAATACGTGCAAACATATGGAAAAATAGGAAAAGAACCGTTAGGTTAATAATCCGAAGTTCTTTAGTATTTTTTTTTATTTCTAAAAACACTGCTCAATACACAAGTACAGGTTATATATTATATATACAGTAGATTTGCTATATTTATTGGAGGAAATGCTAAATATCCGAAACGGACCATTTATTAATAATATAGACAATTTAATCTTGAAATCAACACTGATTGGTGACTGTCACTAATATATATATATATATATATAAAATGGATACTGTTATTTCAAATATTTTTATTTTAACCTTTCTTTAAATCTCGAATAAATAGGACGACAAAGACTTATATATATATATATATATATATAAGAAATAAAAATAATAATAATAATAGAATACTGATTTTTAAAATAAAAAATGCCGATTCTTTTGTAAAATAAGTAAAATGCACTTTTTCTGTATTCACTTCCTCCCATATTTAGCCTTACACCATACTAAGTAAATACTAAGTAAAACTTAGGAAAACGTCAAGAAAGTGGGCGTATCTATCGAGTCCGCTTGTGGCTCGATCGCGTCATGTACGCGGCTCTATAGGTAATAAAGGCAACCAGCGATTCGCCAGTTAGTTACGTGTGATGTGTCTTTAGTCACCTTGTCAATACCTTAATTTTTCGTTTCCCGTCTTTTATTTACTGGAAATAAATAGCACACAGTTAGCGACAGTTGAACGCGCCTACTGGCCCTAACAATAGACAGCAGTTCACAAAAAAATAACAGAAGATAGCCAACCAGAATGTTGAAACTAATGATATACCAACGTAAGGCCGAAGTCTTCAACTCGCCACAATTACCCCCCCTACCCACCTCGTTCCGTCCTTGCTATTGCTAGTCTACTTTCTACACTCTGTGTGTGTGTGTGTGTGTGCGTGTGTGTGTGTGTGTGTGTGCAATTGAAGATGTTACAATGCCAGATTTGAAAAGCTGTCATGCCGGACTTACGATTAAAAAAGTAAAATCATCTAAGGTCAGGGACGCATGCGCAGACAACGTATTATTAAACCGATTGTCAAAGCTCAAGAAAAGAAAAAAATTAATAATAATAATAATGTCAGAATTAGGACAAAGTTGAGAACATCAGAATTAAGAAATGTATTTTTTATTAAAGCGGTTATACACACACAGAATATATATATATATATATATATATGTTATATTAAGGCAGCAAGAATTCATCTGAACATGTTTTGTTAAATGCAATCGACAAGGTCTGTCTAATTTTTGCTGCAGTTTTCCAAGTTCGAATAACATTTTGGACATCGGGAACAAAATAGTGGGTAAATTTTCCAAATTTCATATTTTATTCTGTTTATGTTCGTTTGACAGTCTCAGTCGTTAGCAAGAACTGGGTGTTGTGAGTTAGCATATAGCCAACACAATTTTGCCTATCATTTATAAGACCATTTATTATTATGATTATTATTATTATTGATTAGAGAAAAACGCGATTTAAGGAAATGAAAAGAAAAGGCAATGTTTAACAATATTCAACGATATTTTCACAGTATGTCTGTCTTATTCAAGAGAATGAAAAGACTCTAGAAAGAAGGGGAAACTGTATCTTAACTGGAAACAATCTTGACTCCTGTTCAAAACTTTTTAGGGGAATGTGAACCGGTCGATAGGCGAACCTATCTACTCGGGTTTAAATCAGTGTACAGAGCTCGATCCTCCCTGAAGCTTAGGATTCTATCTACGTAAGCAAAAATCGTGTAAAGCCATTCTCAACAAGTTACTATTACAAATTATCAGTACAACGGATTCGATCCTCGCAGAGTGAGCCAGAGGGAGGCTAAAGGAAAGCACATAAAGTGAGAAAGAAGGACTAAATCCCACAGAAAGAGAAAGAAGTCGTACAAGAGATGCACAAAGCGAAGGGAAAAAGAGACTTACATTGAAAGAGGGAAAAAAAGAGACGCACAAAGGAGGAAAGGATAAAAAGGGACGCACAAAGTAAGAGAGGATAAAAAGGACGCACAAAGTGAGAGAGGGAAAAAAAGAGACGCACAAAGTGAGAGAGGATAAAAAGAGACGCACAAAGTGAGAGAGGATAAAAAGAGACGCACAAAGTGAGAGAGGATAAAAAGGGACGCACAAAGTGAGAGAGGATAAAAAGGGACGCACAAAGTGAGAGAGGATAAAAAGAGACGCACAAAGTGAGAGAGGATAAAAGGACGCACAAAGTGAAAGTGAGAGAGGATAAAAGGGACGCACAAAGTGAGAGGATAAAAGGGAAAGGAGAGAGGATAAAAGGGACGCACAAAGTGAGAGAGGATAAAAAGAGACGCACAAAGTGAGAGAGGATAAAAAGAGACGCATAACAAAGTGAGAGAGGATAAAAGAGACGCACAAAGTGAGAAAGGATAAAAAAGGGACGCACAAAGTGAGAAAGGATAAAAAAGGGACGCACAAAGTGAGAGAGGATAAAAAGAGACGCACAAAGTGAGAGAGGATAAAAAGGGACGCACAAAGTGAGAAAGGATAAAAAGGGACGCACAAAGTGAGAAAGGATAAAAAAGGGACGCACAAAGTGAGAAAGGATAAAAAAGGGACGCACAAAGTGAGAAAGGATAAAAAAGGGACGCACAAAGTGAGAGAGGATAAAAAGAGACGCAAAGCGATGATAAAAAGAGATGCACAACGAGAGGAGAAAAAGAGAATCAACAAGAGAGAAAAATGGAGACAAAAAGAGAAATAGTGAAAGAGACAAAAAAGAGACACACACAAAAAGAACAGAAGACAGACAAAACGAGACACACAGGTAGAAAGAGACTAACTGAAAAAGACAAAGATATATACGGTGACAAACATATAAGGACGCACTGTGAAATAGATATATGGAAATAGGGACACACAACGACGAAAATTGGATGAAGAAACACCTGAAACAACAGAGAGGGAGAGAAAACGAGAGAGAGAGAGTAAATAAAAAGACAATCAGATGGCTATTTAATAAGACTTCGTACAAAATTGATCAACGTCCTTGGAGGCGGTGCTAGCAACAAGGACACTGTTTCATGACTAAAGATCAAATTATAGAGTTTAAAAAAAGAGAGTTTCTGGGTTGCCGACCTAAGTCTTTATTTAACGTTCAGATACGAATTTCAACGGCGGTGACTGGCAGATATTTTTGACCACTTAGCAGACACTCAACTGACAACCAGTATTAAGAAAGAAAGAAAAAAGAAAAGGAAAGAAAAGAAAGAGGAAAAGAAACAAAGATTTAAAACAAAACAAAAAATGACTCGTAATAAATAGAAGAACGAGAGGGAACACAGGAGGGGTGTTTCAGTAAAGAAAAGAATTTGGATACAGTGAGAAAAAGAGAAGGGGGAGTCACCGGTGGGAAATCGGACCAGTAAAACGGTTAGGCTAGTCGTTGGTTATTAGTGCAGAGGAGGGTTTCTAGGGGTTGGGGGAGTTCTACGAGACGCCCAATCTCAAATATGCTTTAGGAACGAAATGAAATTTTGTAAATATGAGGAATACATTCGACGAACTTGTTCTGGTTCGAATATCTCATTTATAAAACTGTTTTTTTTTTTTATCTTTTTTTTTTTAATACAGGAAATTTAATTTTAAAAATATAAATCCGGTTATTGGTTTGCCCTTTTCTGTAGTTTCTGAATATATTTCAAATACTCCCCCCGCCAAAAAATATAGAGGATAAATAAAAATAAAAATCTAAAATATACTTTGTTAACACTCATAATCAGAATAAAGAGCTGGTCAAGTGGTGACTCCGTAATCTACAAGAGTCGTAAGCCCACCATATCTCATTTCACGATATGGCAGCAGTGGTTTATTTTGGACAAGATAACCTGACAGAATCCATTCATTTTCAAACTGGTCTTGAAATTAAGACTTTGCCGGCCGCCTTAAAGCAAAAGAGCCCAGTTTGGTTCTGCTATTGGTCCTCTCTCCTTAATAGTTATAGTTCTCATATTCTCTAACACTCAGTAACCTCTAGTGCCTTAGTGGCTTTATTGCCTTGCTTGGGGTAGGGTGAAATGATTAAAGCAATATATTTATCTAGGGGAAGATGAATCCATGCCTTTTTACAAGAACATTATCGCGAAGTGAACAACACGGAATTGAACACGACACGTCGAATTCACTTTCCGCGCTGATAAGGGTTACATATTCGCGCCAACTAAAGCTGACGTACAATGTCGTAAATAGAAAAGAAAAAAAACGTCAAAACTCATTTAATATCGACAAACCGTAAAAATGGTGAAACGATGTCAAAATATGCTTTTGATTAAAAGATCAATATATCCGTTATAGTAAGTGCTAAAGCATAGGATTTCATAAGCACGAGAGACAAGACAAAATTCTGATTGCAATTATTTCAAACATTAACACACGCACACTCACATTATATATATATATATATATATATATATATATATATATATATATATAAAGTCAATTTCAGTCTTAATTTCAAGACCAGTTTGAAAATGAATGGATTCTGTCAGGTTATCTTGTCCAAAATAAACCACTGCTGCCATATCGTGAAATGAGGTATGGTGGGCTTACGACTTTTGTGGATTACGGAGTCACCACTTGACCAGCTCTTTATTCTGATTATGAGTGTTAACAAAGTATATAGGGAGAAAGAGAGAGTAAGGTAAGAAATTCGTTGGGTATATAATCCAAGTGGATCCTAGTAATATGAAAATATTATAACTGATCCACAAAAAAGAGCTTCATGAATTTTATTTAATTTATACAGAGCAATATACTTAATAATTAAACAAATCCTTTTACCTCAAATGGGGAATATTACTATTTCAGCAGACGAGGAAAATGGTCGTCTGTCTTTTAAACATCAGTGTGGAATATGACTATTTCGGCAGACGACGATATTCCCCATATGAGGTAAAAACATTTGTTTGATTATTAATCATATATATATATATATATATATATATATATATATATATATATACATACATACACACAATTGTGTATTGGGGTATTTTATGCAAGTTTCGTTACAAATGAATGACAACGTCCTGTGGTTAAGTTTTTATATAAATTTTCATGTGTTCTTATATTTTTTCTTTTCAGGATATAAATGATTGTCTAAATATTTTATATATACAAGTGCTTTCAGCTATACTTTTAGCCATTATCGAGGATGAATTTTATTTTACTTTTAACTGAATATATGGATTATTTTATCTATGTATCTAGAGTTATAAGAATGTTTTATTTTCCAAACAAAGTCAGCACAACGTGGCCGTGTTCACAGCTGGTACTATTGGGCGTTGGATTTTCTTTTTCATTAATAACTTTTCCATTATTCTTCCCCCTTTTTTTAAGGTGGTGAGGCTATTATATTTGTATTATTCATGAATTTGGATCAGTCAACACAGTTCCTTAAGGAACATGTGAATTCAGAAATAGTATTGATTCTCTGTAATTTAGATTTTGCTATATATATATATATATATATATATATATATTGTGTGTATTTGGGCTCGACGTGGTGCAATGGTTAGAAAGTTTGTCTTGCAGGATCAATTACGACTGTGTAGTGAGTTCGATCCTCACTGGGTGTACCATGCTTTCGGCCTTATGCCACATCTAAGCTACGCTTGGAAAATCACAATATTTTGTGTGTATTTAGGCAGCATTTTATCAGATGATATGAAAAGAATTTATATAAAATAAATAGACTTGTCTATAGTAATTTAATGAAACAATGAATAAATAAATATATATATATATACTGATGCCATACACAAACTTTAAGCAAGGTTACTTTCGTCTTTCGACTCTTCAGGCATCGAAAGAAAGGATTAATCAGATGCCGTACTGTGCGGTTTTAATAAATGTCAACCAAGCCATTCTTGTGCCACATCTGACCGCGTGGGGCGGTTGGTAGATATCCTGCAGTTGGATATTCGTCGCCGGCTGTACTTTTCAAACTCTCTGCCTCCGCGCAGTGAGGATCCCCAGACGAGGCTATGTCGAAGAGTAGAGTCGCGTATCGGGAAACAGCTACCCGACCACGTTTTATACGGGGTCTACATGGAATTTTTGGACGCGCCTACGAGCTCGGACACCCCACATTAAATTAGACTTTGTGCCACATCTGACCGCGTGGGGCGGTAAGTAGATCTCCTGCAGTTGGAGATTCGTTTCCAGCTGTACTGGTCAAACTCTGCCTCCGGGCAGAGAGGATCCCAAGACGAGGCTACGTCGAAGGTCAGATTCTCGTCTCGGGAAACAGTAGGATATCTACGAAATTTCATCTCTGCCTTACTTAGTAACAGGACAATAATGCCAATGTTCTAAAGATCGACAATATTACAAATATTACCGATTAACTATTCACATTTACACTCATCATTAATATTAGTAATTATACTGTAAGTTTTGATTTTTATTATGTTAGCTGTTACCATGCAAACTTTTCTCTAAATGTCAAACTTGTCTCTGCGTGTTCGTCTCATGTTTTCTTCATGTTAATAAAGAATAATAATTAGATTTGATAAAGATGTGTATCAAGTGTTTGTGAAAAATAACGAATACGGATTTGACTATACGAACAGATTAAAAAAATAAATCTACTTAACTTCATTTTAAGATTCACCCAGATTTTGAAGCGGTTCCTACGTCAAGAAAAAAAATTTCGAAGAGTGACCAAATTGCTCATGTTAACGCAGACATGAACAAAATATGACTTATCAAGTTCAATTAAGTTTGGCAATATGATAAGATATATATATATATATATATATATATATATATATATATATATATATATTGGTATAAAATGACAAGTGGAAAAAATCTTAGATTTTGCCAACGCGTTTTGTCTTCCGACCTTTTCAAGGCAAAAATGAAATCGAAATGTTTTTGTTGTTATAGTTACATTAAAAAATCCAAATTTAAAAAGGTAGACGTTTCTGTCTAAGCAATTTTTTCTAGTTAATGTAAATTACCTTTATAGTAAGGGATTTTTTTTTCCATGTCGACAATATAGTTAAATTGAAAAGAAGCATTTCCTGGAACTCCTTTTCTGAGATAGCGAATAGCTGTCTCATTACATTCTCTTGGATTTCCTCGACGTCTTGAAATCTTGATTTTTGTAAAGAAGGAAAAGGCGTAAGGGGAGAGATCCGAGGCAATATGGACTATGCTGTGATTGGGCAGAAACTGCTGCACAAGTCATATTCACCAATGGAATATCTGTGGTTAGTGAAACGACCACACACTACACACTTTCCTTCCCAAGCATTGATATAGACAATGGAAATGAGCAAGAACGTTATAACTTAATGTGACAGAATTCAAGGTCAATCTGTACCAAGCGGTTTCACTTTGCGTACATTAGCTCCGTAATTTTTTTTTTTTATCAAACCTCATATAAAGAACAGCGTGGAAAACTTACACATGGAATAAAAATCTAATAACCGAAAACACTATTTTTAAAAGAGTGCTCAATAGAGCTAACAATATTTATTCAAAATTATAGCATATGAATGTTTTAAGATCACTGCAAAATTTTGTTTCGATATTTCTGGTGACTTATGAAGTGATCTTCACTTGATATGACACCAGAAGTGTCGAAACAAAATTGCAACTTTTGTAGTGATTTTATAACATGCATATGTTATGATTTTGAATATATTATCATTATTATCATTATTATTATTATCATTATTTATATATGTGTTGCCATTGTTCAATATGGCATAATTCAAAGCAATTTTACCCGGCAAGATGGCGTCGAACATCATTAATTAAATACCGTAAAACCTCAGATCACTCGGCGCCATTACTGCTCTTTAGCCACCAAGCACAACCCAGAAATAGTTTGTTTTAATTGGTCGATGCTTTAGCCGATTGTGTGCAGCTTCGTCTCTTTGATTTGCTCACTCATCTATTTATCTCGATCTTTTTTCCTTTTTTTTTTTTTTTTTTTTAAACTACTCCATTTTTAATGTCTTTTTTGTTGCACTTTAATGTGTTTTGATTTTTGTGTATATGCGTGTGTGTGTGGGGGTCTCAATCTTCTGTTTTATTTTTTAGGACTTGAAGTTTTTGTTTTTGCCTTGGGCTTCAACTTTCATGCCTGCCTGTTGAAAAGGAATAGTCCATTAAATGATCATCAGACGAAGAGAAAGAACACGGCTTTCCAATCAGTCGCTTTATCGAGAAACGGAAGACATCCCGGCGAGAACAGAGAGGACGGCTATTAATTGTGTTATGCCATCAAGAGGTTTAGCAATAATATGGTGAACATGGAGAAGCAGCGATGGTGGCGAGAAAAGGTGAGAATGGGAGAAAGTGAGAAAATTACGCACAGAGATGAGAAATATAACGATAGAGAAAACGTTGTTTAGCGAAATGGGTATCAGAGAGAGTGAGAGAGAGAGGAGGAAAAACAAGAACGAAAAGCGAGAAGGATATAAATTGAAAGGAAGGAAGAGAGAGAAAGAAGATGAGAAAGAGAGAAGAAAACTGATGTCAGGGAAAGAATGAGCGTGACGACATAGTAAGAATAAGAGAGGGAGATGTGTGATACGAACGAGCGAGAAAAGGGATACAGTATTCAAGAGACAAAAAAGGATATCTGTGAACAGACAAGAAAAAGAGAGAGAAAAATATATGTAAGACAAGGGGGGGGAGTAAGACAAGGAGAATTATTATATGCACATATAGAAGGTATATAATAAAGGTTTATATATTAATAAACAAAATATTCTTTAATAAATAACACAATACTACTTCTCTGGATCCAGACAAGTAAGAAATCACGAATCTCCGAATCCGTCAGGAAAAAGTGCTGTGAAGTGATTATATATATATATATAGTGGATGTGTTCAAAAGTACGTTGGGAGCTAAAGACTTTAGTCTCTCGGCTAATATAATTGCCATTATCAAGAAGTTTTTTTCGCTTGTGTGGATACATATATATATATATATATATATATATATATATAGAGAGAGAGAGAGAGAGAGAGAGAGAAGAGAGACATTAATTATATATATATTTTATATATTATATACATTGTATATACGTATATTTATATATACATACATATATATATGAATATATGCTTATATTATATATATGCATACATACATTATATAAACATTTATATGTATACATGTGCATACATTATAAAAATCGTATATATGCATATATACATACATACATTATACATATACACATACATTAGATATATATACATATATATATATACACATAAACATATATATACGCAGATATACATGCATTATATACATATATGTGGATATATTATATAGAGATATACATGCACATTATATATATATATATATATATATATATTTTATATAAATTATATATGCAGACACATTGCATAAATGCATAAGTTATATATATATATATATATATATATATATATATATATTAATAGTTCAATATACAGATATACAAGCAAACATCCGTAAACATATATAAATTATATATAGGAAATGTGTGTGTGTGTGTGTAGATTTATACGTAAATTGTATAGGTATATATAAACAAATTACATATATATATATACTTACATGAAAGATATATATATATATATATATATATTTATAAACATACATAAAATATATATAAGCATATATTATATACAAATATATATATACACATATATACATTATATCTACACATAATATATATATATATACATACATATATTACATATATACATACATTATAAATATACATTATATAGGTATATTCACTTTATGTTAATATCGATATACATTGTATATAAATATATATACTACATATGTTCACTATATATATATATACGTGTTATATATACCCACATATTTATACATATATACATATTATATACATATATATATATATTATATACACTATATATATATATATATATATATATATATATATATATATATATATATATATATATATATATACATACATTTATATATATACACTATATATCTCTCATACATACTTATATGCACTATATATATCTCAGTACTTACATATATGCACTATAAATACATATATTTATTTACATGCATAAATATTATATACACTATATACATTTACAGTGTATTTATACATACATATTATACAATATTTATATATATGCATACAATATATATATATATATATATATACACACACACATCTACTATGTATATATATACATATATATACATTGTATATACACACATCTACCATCTATATATATATACACACATATACATATATATATACATACATTATATACACACAATATATATATATATATATATATTATATACACACACATATACTATATATATATATATATATATATATACACACAGCTACATACATTATAGATATAGATCATGTATATATATGTGTGTGTGTGTGTGTGTGTGTGTGTGTGTAATGATGGTGCCTTAGCTGTCAACATCCGTTTAAAAAGCCCATTTCATGCAAGTAATGTCATGACAAGAAATCCTTTATATAATCCATATGACAGCGCTATAATATAGATCCGTTTCGAAAGCTCATTTTCTTTAGAATAAAATCTCGTGCTAAGTTGAGTATTTGTGTCAGTGTCTAAGATCAAAAGAAGCTTGACATCGTACACATTCAATGTTCTGTCTTTGAATATCTATATGAACAAGATAACTCGTTGCTTTTGTATTCCCTGGTCATATCTTAATCAGGCTATATTCAGAAGAAATCTCTTACAGTAAAAAAGGGGCGACAAAGATAGAGGAAAGGCTTAGAGATAACACAATTATCTGAAACTCGTAACACTAAAAGTAATACTCGAGACGCGAGGTTCTAATTCCTCACAGAAATAGAATATTAAAAAATAGAAAGTGTAATTGTAAGTCTATAGTTGCAGGAAGCTGGATTCTGGAAAGAAAGCGTTCGTCCTCAATTGGTAAGAAATAAATTGGCAAGAAATCAGATGAAGAATTTTGTTGGGAAAAGAGGTAGATTTGACGAAATGTTCGAATAAAAAAATGTGTGAAAAGTTATCAGATACGAAATAATATCAGATATCCTTGTGTTATCTGTCAGAATCCGGGCGCCAAGATTTTGAATTTAGTTACGATAGGGTTCCACAGCAATAAGAACTTACAGTACAATATATACATACCTACATACACATATATATCAAGTGAAAGAAAAAGGGTTGGTGTTCATTCTCTCTATGTTGTCAATCAAAATCATGAAAATCCATTAAAATATAAGGGGGAGGTAACTCATTTGTATGTCCGCTAACGCCACTGAGAATGGACTTCGATAATAATAAAAAAATGATTAAAAATAAAT
The DNA here is from genome assembly GCA_903632075.3 of Acanthosepion pharaonis. Lineage (NCBI taxonomy): Eukaryota > Metazoa > Mollusca > Cephalopoda > Sepiida > Sepiidae > Acanthosepion > Acanthosepion pharaonis. The sequence continues at coordinate 3,314,713 of CAHIKZ030005305.1, forward strand.
TAAAAAATGATTTTTGTATTTTATCAGTTTAATAAGATATAACGGAGGAAGGATTCTCTGAACACAGACAGGGAAAGGCGAGTCCCCTACTACCGGTAGAGTCAATCGATTATTTCAGTCAAGAATTCCATTTTTTTTTTTATACAAATTGCAGGGATTTTTTCATATTTTTGTCTCACGAGAATTATTCCCTGTTTAGAGACAGAACTAGTGGGGAAGCAAAGAGTTAAGAGAGGGAATGAAAGAGCGAGTCATAGAGACAAATTTCAAGAGAAAAAAAGGAACGGAGCATAAACGAGAGAGATAATAAGAGAGAGATAATAAGAGAGAGAGAGAAATAGAGATAAAAGTGCTAGAAAAAGAAAGAGAGAAAAGGAAGATAGAAAAAAGAAAGCTAGAATGGAAAGAGAGAAGAGTAAAAAAGAAAGAGTAGAGAAAAAGAAACGGAGCGTAAAAGAGAGAGACCCAAAAAGAACTGTACAAAAGAAGGAGAAAAGAAAAAGGAAATAGAAAGAGAAAAGAGTGAAAATGGCAAAGAGAGAAAGAGAGAGAAAAAGAATATGAGAGAGAAAGGAAGCAGAGCGTCTATACGAAACCATAAGAGAGAGAGAGGGGGGAATAGAGATAAAAGAACTAGACAAGAGAGGAAGTAAAGAAAGAGAGGAAAAAGAAAGAGAGAGGAAGTAAAGAAAGAGAGAGGAAGTAAAGAAAGAGAGAGGAAGTAAAGAAAGAGAGAGGAAGTAAAGAAAGAGAGAGGAAGTAAAGAAAGAGAGAGGAAGTAAAGAAAGAGAGAGGAAGTAAAGAAAGAGAGAGGAAGTAAAGAAAGAGAGAAGACGTAAAGACAAGAGCGAGAAGTAAAGACAAGAGCGAAAAGGAAAGACAAGAGCGAAAAGGAAAGAGAATGCGACAAAGAGAAAAAAAAAATGGTCCTGTTTACAAATAAATGGAGAATGAAACTACCTGCGGACCATTTCCATTTCATAGAGTTAATGCACTCGGAGTGAATGCGTGAATCTTTATCGCTTCCGGTGGCGAATGCCTGAGCTGTACTTATTGTTGTATTTACCCCCCCCCCCGCCATCTCCTTCTTCTCTCTCTCTCAACCTCACGTTCACAGACAATAAGATTTTACCATGCATTAACCCTATCCACAGAGATGCCGAATGTTCGGTGCTTCGAAAGAATGCCGTCTTTGACGAGTAGAGGGGCCAATGGGGAAAGATTTCACGTTTACAGGTTGAACAAACCGGACTATTTTTCTGCTCCGGGTTATAAACAAGACACAAAAGAAGTAGAAGTGTACAAGAAATATAAAATGTAAACGAGAGAAAAAAGGACGGAAAAGAGAAAAAGTTTAAAGAAAATATGGCGATGAATAGAATACAGAGAAAAACAAGAGAGTGGGAATGATCAGTGGAAGAAAGATGAGAAAAAGAGAATGAGGAAAGATGAGAAAAAGAGAATGAGGAAAGATGAGAAAAAGAGAATGAGGAAAGATGAGAAAAAGAGAATGAGGAAAGATGAGAAAAAGAGAATGAGGAAAGTAAGAAAAAGAGAGAAAGTTGACTGTTATATATCGTATCTATGAACACTAATGGGTATGCCTTAATCCTCATAAATACGTTGGAAACTATTGTAAGTGGGGATAATATGATGTCTAAGTAGTTTACCACTAGCAGTGGTTTACCTGCTTCACGCCGCTGGCGAGTATTGTATTTTGTTGATGTTATAAAGATTACCATTTCATTTGCAACCTCCGTCTTGGTTATTTCTTATTCAGTAATACTTGCTAGGTTACAACGATGAGCGAGAAAGAAAAAAGAAAGCGAGACAGAACAAAAAAAAGAAAGAGGCAGTAATAGAGAGAGGGGGTGAAAAATGGAGTTTAGAGGGAAAAGACAAAGAAATTAAGAAATGAATAATAAAAAGAGAGAGAGAGAGAAAATGGGAGAATAAACAGGAAAAATCAATAGTTGGGAGAGAAAAACTGAAAAGTATACGGATATAATCAGTAGCAAGAAAGATAGGGAGGAAATCGGGGAGAGACATTAACCAAACAAAATCAAATCAAAAGAACTACCAGTAATATGCGTATATATTTTCAATCCCTATATGGCAAATGTGCACAAGAGATTTATTAATTAATGCCGCCCGTTCAGGCATTTAGAGGTTTTACTTGCTATGTAAACAATGTTGAATTACCATCATTTCTTTCGTATTCGAGAAGGGACTTCCACTCGGCCAAGTGAGGAGGGACTTCCACTCGGCCAAGTGAGGAGGGACTTCCACTCGGCCAAGTGAGGAGGGACTTCCACTCGGCCAAGTGAGGAGGGACTTCCACTCGGCCAAGTGAGGAGGGACTTCAACTCGGCCAAGTGAGGAGGACTTCCACTCGGCCAAGTGAGGAGGGACTTCCACCTGGCCAAGTGAGGAGGACTTCCACTCGGCCAAGTGAGGAGGGACTTCCACTCGGCCAAGTGAGGAGGGACTTCCACTCGGCCAAGTGAGGAGGGACTTCAACTCGGCCAAGTAAGGAGGGACTTCAACTCGGCCAAGTAAGGAGGGACTTCAACTCAGTTTCTCTCTAAGAATTCCTACATTGTGAAACATGATCCCGCGTGAATTCTTCCCCGTCCGATACAACTTCTTTTAACATGAGATCAAGTGTGTTTTTTTTCCTAGACATCCTCATAATATTAACTTCTTACTCCCCCCTCTTATTTTGATTGGCTCTCGAGCCTTGTCTTAGGTGAAAATTATTTGAAAAAAAAAAAAATGAATCACTGGACGTCATGGTTTGCTTCTTCATCCAATGTGCCTTATAACTGCAATTATGCTGAAAAGACTTTAGTTACAGTTTTGAAATAGAAATTATTTGGCGTGATCAACACTGTTTGAACAATGCTAAATAGCTCAAAACGATGGCTCGTGACTTCCTGTTATTTATACACACGAAAAATGCTTTTCAGAAGCTGAGACAGAAATTATTCAGATGTTTTCTTTTTAAACCTGAAGGAGTCTTAAACCGATAACTTTCCTAATGCCTTTGGCAAACAAGTGAATCTCTATTCCTCCAGCTACAAGTTAAATAAAATGGGAGATTTGACATCGGTGGCAACCAATCTAAGATATATAGACATCTGAATTAACCAAACTACGGATTTGGAAAAAAAAAACTCAACCCTACGTAAATTCGGATAGGAGCACGAAAGATGATCGGAAGGAGTCCTGAGTCACCTTCTGGTAACTTTTTGCAATTGCGTCAGGACAAGACTGTATTGCTTTCCCTTTGAGTCGTCGAAGAGGGAGAGGATGAGAGATATCTTGACATATGGGCAGCCCAAGATCATCATAACTCCTGCCCTTGTAGTGCAGTGCGCTACACCAAAGCGCAACACACACACACACATACATATATTATATATATATATATATATATATATATACGCGGTTAAGCTAAAAGCACGCCGGGTTATACGGTGGATTCCCTTACATAAGGTGAACGCAATGTCGGACCCTGCTGAAGGGTACATTATCTTGATTAAAGGCTCTTGAAAACCCAATCCAGTAAACGAAAATTATACTGTTTTTTTTTTTTTTAAAAAAAAGAGATATCTATACAAACACGGGTATTCAATATATATATATATATATATATATATATATAATAAAACTCTAAAGTGCAGTCTGTTGTTTCTTAGTTTTATTTCTTTATGATTCGCTGAACGAAAATCGTTGAAGTAAAAAGGAACAAGGTATCCGGCTAATGGCATCAGACGAGCAAAAAAAAGAAGAAAAAAAATAATAATAAGTTAAGAAAGAGAGATGGAGAGTGAAAAAGAATAACAATAAAATAAAAATCACTATATTTTCTGCTCCGAATTCATCACTAAAAATATAGCAAGACTAACTACGCTTAGAAGGAAGTCTATAAAACCGAACAACCAAGCCAATGCAAAGAAAAAAAAAAAAGAAAGAAAGAAAAATGGAGGCCATTGTAGTTTCATCGTTACGTTAACGTAAAAAAAAAAAAAAAATCAACAATACATGTACTTATAATTCGCATTGTATTCAATGAACACATTACTCACTGTAACCCCCCGCCTCGTTTTATAAACACGTGTGTAGATTTTGACTGAGTTTTATTCTAACCTTAATTACTTCGAAAAAGCCGACAAGCCAGCGCAAATAATCAGGGCCTGAATACGGTTATGATCGTACCTCTTTTTTTTTTCTGAAGACCATCATCAAGTCATGCTTCGTTTCTTTTATACCCGTTCTATGGCAGATCTGCGGAAGTAGCCAGCAATGAATTCTCTTCCTTTTCGCGCCGTCTGTTACTTTTTATCTCTTGCTACAGAGAGCAGAGCGCTGAATAATCTCAAAATGGCGGTACAGGCAAAAACAAATCCATTAATTTGTACATCTATTTTGGGCATGCGCTGTTTTTGCCATCACTATAGACCTTTCACTTTTCTCTCTCTCTCTCCCTCTTTATATATATATGTGTGTGTGTGAGATAAAATATAGTTTTTAACGTATGCTATATTTATGGGTGAAAAGTGCTCAATATAAAGGAAAGAACATATATAAAGCAGTGTGGACACAGGTATCAACACTGGGTGGCAACAGAGGGCGTAATGCTTAAACGCAATCATCGGGCCTAACGGTTACGCTTAACCATGAAACAGACTCTCTATCAATATATATATATCGCACATTGGATGCCTGTGTTAATAAAACGGTGTTCAATGTGATATAATAGAACTATAAAATGTATATTTATATATATATATATATATATATTATTCCTCACCGGTAGTACGACACGGAGTTTCATGCGTTGTGCATATATATATATATATATATATATATATATATATAAAGAACAGTAAGATATATAATCTGGTGTTCTTATAGATATTTTTATTTTTACAAAATAGTGCTCAATGTAAATTTACAGAGCATTAATATTATAAAATAATTTAAAATATGGTTTTTCTGCTACACAGTTCTAACCATGTTTCAAAAATGGAAGCTAAAAGCTTCGAATTTAATTTTGTAATTAAATTAAAAACATTTAAAAGTTACTCCAAAATTCGCTTGAGGATGAAATTGATCTAATGTCTTTAATTTAATTACAAAATTAAATTCGAAGCTTTTAGCTTCCATTTTTGAAACATGGTTAGAACTGTACCAGAAAAACCATATTTTAAATCAATTATAATATATATATATATATATATATATATATATATATATATATATATCTCTCTCTCTCTCACACACACACACATGCGGAGGACTACCCGGAAGTTTTTGAAGAAGTAGTGTATGTGGGTGACGTCTATATATGTAAATAAGATTATTTTTTATATATCATAAGGTGATATTTTAAAATGTAAAAAACGGAGAGGGTACACATCTGCAAACAGATGGCGTTTCTAGAGAGCTAATCGATATTCACTTTACGCGTGCTTTGGGCCATCAGTGACAAAAATAATGATCTATATATATATATATATATATATATATATATATATATATATATATATATATGTATGAAAAATAGGTTCAAATAGATATTTTAGATCAGTTTAAAGGATCAAAAGGTAAAGTATAAAATGCTCGAATAAGTTTACCCCCCTGTTAGGAAATATGAAACTAACAATACAGATTAAATTTACACAAAAGTCTTTGTGAGATTATCCCCAGAGATAGATATAAAGTATTTACAAAATCCATAACCAGGCAGTAATGGTCATTGTCGTTTCGTCGTAAGTGTCAATGTGAGTGGACACTTATTAATTGAAACTGTATGGGGATTTTATATACATGAATTTACAACAGGCAATTTTATGTAATTTCAGTTAAAATGCAAGACAAAAAGTTTAAGGGAGAAGAGAGAGAGAGAGAGAGAGAATGTAAACAGGGAAAAGCAGAGAGGAAAAAGAAAAAAGAAACGGGAGAAAAAAAGTGAAATAAAAATAGAATGCATACATTTGCTTTGATTTATCAAGAGGACGAAACGCGTTCTTATTAGGTTGGTGCAAAAATAATGACGTAATAATGTCGTTTTGTGACGTATTTTTTTAACCTCAAAAAACGACATTATTACGTCATTATTTTGCACCAACCTAATATAAATAAGTTCTCCTTTTGTCTTTATTCCTATATAATATCACTTTAAACGTTATCTTTTTTAGTAGATGCGTATACTTGAGTAGATGTTCCGTTTACCTATTGAACAGTACGTTTATTTATTTTCATCTATGGCTTCAATGTTCGAGAAATCTTATTAAAGAAAAAGATGCACCCTACGGTAGGATTCGAACTCGTGTCCCCCTTTGAAGGAGAAACCGTCGTTCTATCGGACGAGCTTTAGACCGACTCGGCCACAAAGTGTCTTGCCGATCGAGCAAAGCCGAATAGAGTCTTATAAACGCAATTCCTCCCCAGACTCTGTAAAGTTCATAGCTACTTACTTTCTAAATCGAACCTAAACAAACCAATTTCTAAAGGAGTAATATATTCTTTATTTATTATTCTGTCGGATTAATAAATAATAAAAGTCCATTATCTTGTTATATATATATATATATATATATATATATATATTACAAAATGGCTAAAGTTCACAGATTTTAGGAAGTGTTTATTTTTTAGGATAAATTCTCTAGATGGCAACTATAAATAAGGAATAAATAAATATATTTCTTACCTGCCCAGAATTTTACTGACGCAACCATGGGAGACACGTAACTGTCGAGAGATATCACATGGTCGGACCCCTTGGTGGGCCAATTCCACAATCCGTTGCCGAACTGCGTCCGGTAAGGGCCTCCCGTTAACAAACACACCACCTAGTTGGTTAACTCCGCCGTGGCCTGCTTTAAAGAACAGAGACGAGGAAAGAGAAAAGAAAAAGAATACTTTAATATACAGACATCATTATTTGTTACTGTAATCGTTTTTTTTTTGTTTTTTTTAAACAAACAAATTTGAAAGAAAATCTGATACTTACAAGAGGGTCTTGGACAGTTAAAAGCATATTCATTTACATGCATTGATCAAAGAAGATTAAGAAACGCACGTGTTCAGTAATAAGTCTAAAAACAGTACACGTTGCTAGTCGCGTGGCTTAAGTACATATTGTGCTTATATACAGCCTTTTGTTACGAAGCATACGGTAAATAGTTATGTATATGACGAATTCAAGTATAGTGTGGCCTCTGAATTTTGGGGCATGAATTTTAACCCTTCCGGGAAAAGATTTATTTGTGTATAGTAAAACTGGTTTATGAAAATGTATGAGTTTTAACCTGTTAAAAAAAAAAACAAAAGAAAAAACACCTGTGTATAGTGTGACTTCATATTTTTGCGTAAAAATGAGCTAAAAAAATTCGCACTATATTTGGTTATATACGGTATATATAAAGTGACCACTCAGCATTAAAAGAGATCAAACTGTCCTTTTTAGCGCTACTATTACAATCAATGGCTATAGAAAGGAAACCTTACCGTTTTTCAACCTACCATTATATCTCAATTCTCCTTACAAATAAAACGATAACTCTCAACCACAGACGGCCATGTTGTCATTTTACCACGTAAACGGAAAATCATACACGTTTGATACAATAAATAAAACGCTCTTGTATTAGCATATTTATGTTTTATCAAACATGTATTACTATAAAAAAATAACATAACCCTTTATTTCCTGCATTTGTTTGCACAAATATAGCTTTTTACAATTTCTACTATGTCTGCAATTTCATTTTCAATGGGAGTTTGCCCTAGCTACCAAAGAGACCTTCAAATCTTAGGATTTATATATGTAATCTGTAGTCATCATGGCGTTCTATAAATAATACGTTGCTTCCAGTGGAACGAGGGGCGTTTGAAATAGGTATCCACTTCTGACCATTATATGCACTATGAGTAGGCCAGCAGTAAAGAACACCGTGAAAGGCACTCACAACATCCATGTTGAATATTTAATAAGCTAATGCAATGTGTGAGTAATTGAAGTGGAGAGCCGAGTTCAAGTACAGTCCTGGTCTGTTGCATTCAGTTTGAACTTGCGGAATGTGTGTTGTGACCACATTGTGCCACATCTACACTATGCTTAGAAAATCATTTGGGCACCTCGGGGTAGCGTAATGGTTAGCAAGCTGAGTTCAATCCTCACTGATTGCCCCTTACTTTCGGCCTTGTGCCACATCCAAGCCTTGCTTGCAAAATCACTATTTCAATAAGGATTATGCATCTGAGGAAGTTTGGCAAATAAATTAGGTCGAAACGTTATGGCAACAGTAAATAGGAAAATAATAGTCCAAACAAGATTAGATAGGTTCGACTATCGTCTAGTTCGCATTCCTACTTAGAATTTTGGACAATTTTTTTAGTTTTATCGCTTGCTTCCTGTTTAGGATCGGGTTTCCGGTTCAATGTAAAGTCTTTTCGTTCTCTTTCACTCCCAGTAGCCCCTTGCGTCTTGGTGGCCCTATCACCTTGCATGAGGTGAAGTGATTAAAAAACATTTGAAAGTAATAAACAATGTCACAGTAAATTGACATTTATTGCAAGTTTTTTTTTTAAGCGTTTCACCCCCAAGCAAGGCGGGAAGGGGTTACAAATGATTTGGAGCAAGATCAGATAGGAGTGATAGAGGAAAGGATGAGGAGAAGGATAGTGGATAGATCAAGACAACTGGAGATGTCGATTGACATTACATTTGAATGATTGGAGATTATAGCTCTCAGGGAAACTGGAATAGGGAAGGGATTTCCACAAGCGAGAGGTGCGAGACATGAAGCTATTGAAGTAGAAGAGACGGCTACATTTAGTAGTTTCGACAGTGAAGGGGTGAGAGCGGGATGCCGGACTCGTAGGGCGTTTGAATTCATGAAGTCTGGGAACCAGCGAATGCAGCTCCTCGGAGCAATTACTATGAAAGTATTTGTTAAAAAGACAGAGAGAGGTGATGGCGCGTCTGTGTGAGAGTGACTGTAGACGAGATGCCACAACAGGGCCAATTATATCGCATATCCGCCTCTGGAGCCTATCAAGAACCCCGAGGCAAACAGAAGGGGCTCCTGACCATATATGGCAGCAATATTCCATGCAAGGACGAATTGTTGATTTGTAGATCTGAAGGATCGATTCCGGGGAGAAAAATTTCTTGGCGCGGCACAGGGAGCCAACTTTCCTTGCGGTGGACGAAGCAATTGACTCAATGTATTTGTTCCATCTCAGGTCAGCAGTCAACGTGAGACCCATGAAATGAAGGTGCTAGCATCATTTTTATTTTATACCACCCATCCCCACTCCCTAAGCGCCAATCACCCGAGTCAGACGATGTAGAGAAATGCTGTTGTTTAGTGGGTAAGATCAAGAAAAATCTTGTCAACATGCTCTTTCTAAATGGCTTCAAGATTCTAGGCGGGAACTGAAGTCGCGGGAATTTTCCGCTAATCCTTCAAATCCATCATTTTGGAAGGCATTAAGCTATTTCAGGCGATGTGCAGCTGTGAAGGCGACCTATTTCTACAGCAAAGAATCGGTGATAAAAAAAAACAAAACAAACTATTTATGCTGTGAAAACGGTGTGAAATTTTTCGCGTTGAAACAGGAAAATGCGAGAAGACCACGTGCATGACTACCAATCACCGACAAACGTAGAATGTATTCTCCTTATCAGAACAAAGAATGCAGCTGCTAAAAAGAAATAAAGTTTATAAGACACCTTAACAAAAACAAAAAAAAAACTCTTCAAAATGGCAGAATGTACATTCTAATGCGTTTTTAAATCCCTGGCAGAATACATCAATAGCTTGTGAATGTATACTTTCCAGACAAAATCTTCAGCTCAAAAGCTGTAAAAAGTGCGCTAATTTCTCAAGTCAGCATCTAAAGTCAGAGTAGAAGGATACAAAAAAGATATATCGAAATGATTGGTAGAAAAATTTGGCATGGCAGATCATAAAGTGCACATCACTTTTAGATAAGCTGAAAGACGACTGGAGAGTGTGAAGATTGAAAGAAATGGTAGAGATCGCATTGTTAGGCTATAGGGAAAGAATTTAGCCTATTAATAAAAGTCAGCTATGTTACGGGCTTGGTAGTAAATAGCATCGTCTCGCGTTGCTAGAATGAATAGAGATGGAATTCAAAGGTTTTTCTAATATCCACTAATGTCAGTACTGCTATTGACATTCGGATTATTGTCCTCATTTTTGTTGTTGTTATCATAACGTTTCGGCCGCTGTGCCCTCCGGCCTTC
>CAHIKZ030005305.1:3335000-3352500 GCA_903632075.3 Acanthosepion pharaonis
TCCCAGTTAAGCGGATTTAGATTCTTCGTCTAGTTTCGAGTTCAGGGTTTTTGAAAAGCCAGAACAAAAAAACTAAACTTTTATTTTATCGACCTGTAAAACTACAATGAAGTTTAGTATTTGATTTTTTTTTTTATCATTTCACTCCAAGCAAGCAATAAAGCCATCAAGACGCAAAGGGGTTACCGAATGTTAGAGAATACGAGAAAAATAAGCTATTAAAAAGAGAGAACAATAAAAGTTCTTTTATTGTCTTCTATTCTTAATAGCATATTTTTAATCAAGAATTAAGGAACCAGAAGATAACGACTGACATTGCATTTAAATTTTTGAAGATCAAAGTTGACCAGAAAGCATGGCGCCAGAAGAGAGTTCCACAAGCGAGAAGTGCGATAGAATAAACTGTTAGCAAATTCGCAGTTCTTGGAACAGGCTGTCTGAGAGGAACTTTCTTCTGACATTAGGAATACGGAGGAAATGAGAGTGATTCGACTCTGTGGAAGCAACATGACGTGTCCTAGTTGTAAAGGTTTGTACTGATGGAACTAAAGAATGAGGCTCATCTGAATATTTGCCGTGGAAATAGCGATAGAGTAGTGATATGGCCGCATAGTATATGCTTCGCTAGGGCTGCATTCGGTTTGAATTCAAAGTTGTTCTCCTTTCAGACTGTTTACCGCCACGACTGAAGAATCTAGTCTGCTAGGGTGAGAAGATATGGATCCAAACCTTTTCCAGGGTAATTTACGCGAAAGAGAATGTAAAAAACCCGACTAGAATTACGAACTCGGCTCCACCGATTTCTCATTCCAAGCCGTTACCATTGCACCACTTTCATGGCTATTTTGTCAGTAATACTTGTCTTTATTCCAAACCACTGTTATTTGTGTGTGCGTGTATGTGATTTTCAATGCACAGCATGCAGACTGAATCTTTAAACTTGCTCAGGCATTTAATTGTTTAAAAAATCAAAAAATAAGAAACATTTCCTCTTTAAGCCATTAAAATATGTGATTGTCATAAACTGATCGTATTGTGAACAAACGACCTTCAACCTCTTGCACTAAGGATGACACTGATCCAAGAATGGGACATTATTATTGTCTCTACAAAGAGTAGAAACAAAATATACATTGTCTACTCGCTAGTCGCAATAATATTTAGAATGCAATTTCTTTTATTAAATACGCCTTCAACTTTTGAATTCATCTATTCACCATACATGTTCATACACATATACATACTATGACGGAAATTTTGGTATCTGCTTACGTATTCTATATGAATTTGATATTTACTGCTATATTGTAATCATTCAAGTAATTGAATGTATTGATGTCTTTGTTTAATAAATGTTGCTTGTGATACTTTCTAATGCAATTATCTAAGCTCCACACACAGCAATCTCGTTGTTACTATTAAACAAAACTGAAAAACATTTTGGATGGAAGAATTGGAGACGTTGTTTCGACCTTCTCAAAGTGTACCAATCATATTAAGACAGAGCTTGGGCACCTCGATGTGGTGTAATAGTTAACAAGCTGGCCCCACTAGAACAATTATGATTGAGTAGTGAGTTCGATCCCCATCGGTTGCTCCATAGTTTCGACCTTGTGCCATATCTAAGCTGCGCTTAGAAAATCACCATATTAAGATAGCGTAACCCTTGAATTAGACAAAGAATATTATGGAGCGATTTTTTTTTCTTGTCGTTTTAAATTAAAAAAAAAAAGTATTCTCTTGTTTTTGCCTCTTCCGTTTTTCATTTACATTTTTCATTTCACGATCTCGAGTATCGCTTTAAACTAATTTGTTTTTGATTGATTCTTTTTACGGTTTATCAAGCCAGACTATATTTCTAGATTTTATGATTTATTTATTTATTTTTGCTGGGTTGGGGATAATAATGATTTACTAACACGATTCCTACTAATTAATCCAGTGCTTTGAGGAGAAGAGGTGAAGTGATATCTTTTCCAAGGCTATTTGCTCGTAAGTGAATATAACGAACCTATCTCCAATTTCGAGAACCTATCTCCATTACACCATCCGCACATCCAAGCTTACAGCACCCAGTGTCCCCCAAGAGGTCACCGATCTCGGTGTTGACCAGGCTCGACGTTTCTTAACTTCGGTGATCGTACGAGAACCTGTATTTCAACGTGATATGGCCCTCAGCTGAACTAACTTGTAAAGGGCGCGGCAAATACGGGATAATAGCAAGATATTAGTGGTAATAGTGTCTTCATCTAGTTATCTTACCATTATGTGGGATGCAAATTTGGTAGGTATTTCTGCCGCACTCTCTATGACTAAACGGCTTCAAATCCTATCTATTTAAGTTACTATCTTTTTATTTATAATTTTTTCATATAGACAAAAACAGTTTACTCACTACAAAGATGTAAATTCGTTTCAGTGCATATCAATCTTGGTTTTCACCTGTCGAAGTTCAATTGAAATGCACTGAAGCGAAGTTGCATCTTTGTAGTGAATGAACTGTTTTTGTCTATATGAAAAAATTATAATAAACAATTATTGCTCTACTATCGGTACAGAGCCCTGTTTTTAAATTAATTTCGGGAACGTTAGAATTTATATATTGTTTTCGTTCTCATCGCATAAGTTACAATGTTGTATATTTTGTCAGGAAAAAGAAAATTAATTTTTAAGAGTCGGTGTGAAAATGTTTAACGCGATCAACGAAAGAACAGAGAGAGAGAGAGAAAGATAGACTTGTATAGACAAGAAAAACGAAAAAAAAACGACAGACTACAAGGCATTCGTTTTATCTTCTCTCTCTCTCTCTCTCTCTCTCTCTCTCTCATTAACAGTTATTCTAGTCGTTTCTTTGTAACAAAGAAACATTCTTTTACTGTGGTGCTAAATCTATTTTTTTTATTTTAATACTATTGTTAAAAGCCAAAAAAAAAAATCTTTTATTTTGAATCCTGCTAAATTGAACAACAGAGCAAAAGCATTTAAAGTTAATAAATTTCCTCTCTATATCAATTTCCTTTGTATAATAATTTGACCTACTAAATCCTAAATCTTAAATCAGAATAAGCCAATTCTTACAAGCCCGTAATATTGAATTAGTGAATTATTGAATTCAGGAAAAAACCTCCATAAAGGAAAACAGGCGGAGGCTCGACCTCGAGTTGAAAATAATTTCTTTTGTTTTCGTTCTTACCAAAAAGCCTTAGTTCAAATTTCAATAACTGGTCCCAACGCCAGTCATCATCACCACAATCACATAAAGCATTTTCAAGCATAATATGATGTTAAAGAAGAAAGAAGAGATGTGAATTGTTTATTACGGCTTATCAACCCCTTGCAGGTTATTTAAATCCGGGATATATTCTTACATTGTAAGAATTTAGGGGGCGATAATAACGATTTACTGATACACGTCCTACTAATTAACCCATAGCTTCAGTGATTGGACTATATTCTCAATTATTTCAGCATTGGTTAACTGAGGCTGAACACACTCAATATATATATATATATATATATATATATATATATAGATAGATAGATAGATAGATAGATAGATAATATTAGTGGTAAATATACACATACATATGCAAAATATATATACATACATGCATACACATACATATATATTTTGTATAAAAAAATTCTAAGAGGATAGAATCCAGGTAGAACTCAATGTCCAGGACAGAGTAAGGATACAGTGTAACCCGGATATAAGAGAGATTTTCTCTGGTCCCAAATTAGAGCCTGTGCTAATGTATATAAAATAGATCAAACCCGGATATAAGAGACTTCTCCGGTCCCGCCAACTCTCTTATACCCAGGTTACACTATATAATAAAAAGGCATTTTTATTTATATTATATATATATATATATATATATATATATATATATATATATATATACACACACACGTGTTTTTCCTTCATTAAATTCATAAAAAAAACATTTTAGAATGGTCTCGGATTTAGATTTCAACACATCATGCCATTTTCTCAATGGATTTTTTTCTGTGTACAGACTCATTAAATTTTTGCATTTTGCTCTTCATGAACTCCTGAAGGAACAAAACACGTTACAAAAATAGGTTTTCATAAATCGTTAATTCAAATTCAATTTTACATTATATACAAACACACACAAACATTTTTCTCTTTATATATATATATATATATATATATATATATATATATATATATATATATATATATATTAGATAGATAGATGGATACAAGCACATGGATATTGTTTAAAATTTGCTATATTTATGAGGAAGAATCTTCAATATTTGAGACTGTATACAGATGTAGACTGTGTGGACATAGAAATCAACGGTGCAAAGTGACTGTCACTTTCACTCTTCAAGCAATCTTTAGAGCATGAAGGCGTGAAACTGACAGTCAGCATGCAGTGATGATTCTAATGTCTACACTCTCTGAACACTATCTCCGATACGGTGCACTCTACCCCCATGAAAATACCAAATTTTGAATATCTACCTCCTATATATATATATATCAAAGTGCAGTAATTATATACTCCCATACAATATAAATATTTATTTAAACCGAATGTATGTATATATTTATTTTACTTTAAATCATTTATGTAAAGCCAAAATAATATTAAAAATAAAACAAATACGAGATTAAACCGTTATTTAGTTAACCAAATCTTCTCTCAACGTTCTTGTTGTCGTCAGGGCAGGCAAAATCATATTAAGATGAAATTACCAATAAATATTGCAAAATAGATAAAATATATTAATACACCCGCCTCTTTTCCATCTTCAAAATACAAAAGGCCAAAAGTTCGATCGTTGGTTCTGGATAGAATAATTTTAGCGCCAAAGGGTCCATTCACAAGTTTTAAGAACTTAATAAATGGCGTCATTCCTTGTGAAAGAAAGTGAAAGCCAGCGTCTGGTGTGCGCATGTGCAGAGGTCGGAGGTTGGCAGTAAACTGGGAAACGCGCCCCTGCCAGGATTTTTATTTATTTATTTATTTGCTGAGGCTAATAAGGAAATAACAATATTAGGGAATGAAGACACTTGATTAAACCAATAAAAAAAGAATGCCTCCGATTCTGAACCTCTTTCCCCCAATACCCGGCTTTCGTTGTGACATCATCAATAAACATTTTGCTTGTTTAATGATCATCTTCGCGATATCGTCCCTGATGATTGTCATATAACACCCGTACTATTCACAAAAAGACAAATAAATAAGCAAAACTTGTTCGCTTTTGGAATACTAGTAATAGCGCAATGGTTAGCAAAGCGACTCGTCTCACAAACCGATTGGCTATTATATAAGCTCCACTAATGCTCTGGCCTTGGATCAGACTAAACTAAGCCGAGTGAATATCTACTTAGCTGCTTATAGCAACGCTATGTTTAGTAAGTGATATCACACAAGCCTCGTGTAGAGAGTTTGATCGTGACGGCAACTCAGCATTGTTCCTTTGTGCTGTATGAACCTACGCCTAAAATCTAGCCTCTAAAATGCCTTGTCACTGAGTGATAGCTAACAAGCTAATCGAGCAGCGAGTTTGAGCTTCTTTGGATGATTCCCTATTCTTACTTTGTATCAAACTAATCGAAGAAGAATACGACGCCTCGACGCGAAACAGGTCAACTGATTTTATAATATATCGACCCTTGGAGGTTTATTTACTGACAGATTTTATACGGCGTACCGATTGAGGCTCGAACGCACTATTCAATAACTGGAAGATGGTTTCAAAAATGATCTTCAATCTCTCCTTAACTGGGGCAAGAAATGGTTTGTAGGCTTTAACGCTTCCAACACGAAACTGCTGTCTTTTAGACATCTTAGGGAATCCCGTTCTGCTTTCTATCAGAATGGTCGATGCCAACCTCCAGGTGAGCAACTCATTGTGCCTTCTCAGTCTCATGTTTTCCACTGACATGAAGTGGAATGTTTATATTACCTCTCATCTACGGACAACAAACAGACTTCGAATGCAACGGACAAAATCTGCAGGCAAAAAACTTCCAACTCGTCAGCAATGTATTTCAAAAATTGCGGGATTAGTGGAACGAGTCGTATTAGTTCTCAAAGTGACCGCTTGGCGGCGGTGGAGGGCCTTTCAATTGTGAACAAAGACGGGTGTACAGTATATAAAGTACGATACATTAGCGCGTGCGTGAGAAAGTATCTGTGAGAAATCTATTATTTTTGTTATTTTGATTAATATATCTATATTAAGTATATATTCATTTATGCCATATGTACATGTTTTATAGGATTTACATTATGAACATAACTACTGGTAGTTACTATAGTGGTTTTATAACTCAAAAATAATCCCTCTCCATCTACAGAAAACCGGTTTTAACGGACCATTCATCCCTCCTATGATGAGAGGTATGTCTGTATACTGATAGGAAAGTTCGTTCACTGTGTCGTGTCATACAATTTTTCTCGCCTGTATCCATCTTGTACGTTTATAAATCTACCCTTGCATTGAATATTGCTGACACATCTGGTCTGGTGTTCCCGCTACATATCATATCACACCCAAAAAACGGTCTGTAATGTTATCGGTCTTGATCAGGCATCTCGACTTCAGTCACTTTCCCCAACGACGTTACGCAATTGTTCTAATGAGCTTTCCAATTTGGTAACTTGCCCTCATAAATTTAAGTATAATACTAGATTGGCAGTTAGGTCTCATTCTTTTGCAGTTGAAATCGCTAGGTGTAAAGTTCTATACCAATAGTTACTTTGCTCGCACTTCTTGCTTGTGGTGGTCTCTTCTGGCATGTTACTTCCGTCGCCTACAATCTTCAGAAATTTAAATGCAATTCCAATCGCTATCTTTTGTCTTTTTGAATCCTGTTCTTTTCTTGACCTTTCTCCCCTCTAAAGTTTTCGTATCTTCTTTCACTCCCAGTAACATCTTGTATCTCCGTGGCATCATCGGCTTTCTTGGGGGAGAAACGATTAAAATATAACAGATAACTAGGATTACACACGCTAACCGCTAAACACACACACACACATATATATAGATAGATAGATAGATAGATAGATAGATAGATAGATAGATATATATATAACAGCTGTGTGTGTGTGTGTGTGTGTGTGTAAAACTGTACCGTTAACAACAATAAATGATATGCTGGCTATCATACCACGTTCTTTCCTTGAAGATAAGTGACGATGGTCGAAAGTCTACGAAACATTACGCATAATTTCGGCAAGTTCCTTTACAAGTTTCTACGTGAAATCAAACGACTTATTCGAAATTCACCAAAAGGCTAAATAGACATTCAGGTCCGCTGTATTCAGTAAAACATGTTGAAACGAAAATTGTGGCCTAAATATACTACACACACACACATTATATATATATATATTATATATATATATATATATATACTAACATACCACTCACACATTTTATATATATAAGATTGTAAGACTTATTCTTTCAATCCAAAAATATTTTGGGCTTTAAATAATCTGTAAATGGTTGATAAGTTGTAAAATGTCAACCAATCTCTTTCTCTCTCTCTCATATATATATATATATATATATATATATATCGCCAGGTTCTAACAACGTTTCACCATTCTTGGCAGATCTTCTGTTATCACAATGTGGGATATTTACTAACAAAGATGATGTAAACATGAAGGAAATGTATCTAAATAAAAATGGCTACATAATATATCTAAAACAATTTTTTTTTTATAAATAAACCTAGTATGATGAAGTCCTAAAGGTGAAAATGCGTCACACGAATACTTTTTCTGCTTTATCATACATTATACACATGGGTATATATATATATATATATATATATATATATATATATATATATATGTGTGTGTGTGTGTGTGTGTGTGTTTACTATATAGTAATAGCCTTTATTCCGATCCCCACGAAAAGAAACGTGGCTGAAATTCGGGAGGGAATATTTCTATTATAAAAAACATTTAACACATTACTTACGCTGCTAATATATATATATATATATATATATATATATATATATATATATATATGTATACATTTGTTGTCACGATTGCCAATCAAAACAATCAAAGTTGAAGACTATAGCAGACTTTTTGTGCTGACAGTAAATCAGTAAAATAAATAAATCTTTGCAGCAAAAAATAAAAATAATGTTAAAATTGATTGGAAACAGTGGGAGAAAAGAGAGAGAGAGAGAGAGAGAGAGAAGAGGAGCCAAATAGAGAGAAAATAACGATCAGCCAGTGATAAAGAGAGAGAGGAAGCAGAGACAACGAGTGGAGAATGAGTGGTGAATCACCGAGGAGAGAAAGAGAAAGAGACAGACCAGTGAGGGAGGGTACAGCAAGAGACAGAAAGAGGCACATGAGAGAAATATAGAAGAATACCCCACCTCCCCAAGAGAACGTAAAAAAGACAAAGCAAGAAAAGAGAGCGGCAAAGTTTAAATGAAGAAGAAAAAGGAAAGAAAGTGAAGAGAGATATAGAGATAGCAGAAGAAAAGAAAAGAAAAGAAAAAACAAACAGTGAAAGAAATAAACGAACACAAAGAGAGGGAGGTCGAGTGAGAGAGAATGAACAGAAACAGAAAGACAAAGGAAAAAAAGAAAGGGATCAAGAGAGAAGCAAAAAAATGGAGAATGACAAATAAGGGAGAAAAAGACAAATGAAGTAAGACAGAGAAAAAGAAAGAGGGAGAGAGCGAAATTGAGAGGCATGAAATGACCAGTGACGCGGTTCTACCAGTTCTACTAATTAACCCATAGTTGGGGGATTAAGAGGTCAATTCATACTTTCCCCAAGGGTATTTACGCGTAAACGGATATAACGAACCCAACGGGAATTGGAACTCGGCTCTCTGATTTACTAATCAGAACTATTATACATTACACCACCCATCTACAGCATCTGGTATTCCCAAGCGGTCACCCATCTAGACCAGGGTTGACATTGCTTAACTTCGTCGATCATACGGGAATCGATGTTTCAATGTGCTGTGACCGTAAGCCTAGAAACAAAGAGGCTGAGAGAGAACAGAGAGAGAGATGTGAGGTAAGTTAAAACAACCCGAGAAAGAGAGAAAGAAATAAGAAATTGGAAAGTATAAGCGTGAATGAAGATGAAAGAAAAAAAAGTATTAATCTAGAGAGGGAGAGAGAGAGGGTGTGAGATGTCAAACAAAGGAAAGTTGAATGAAACCAACAACGGCAATTTGTTTCTCTTATGAACATTTGTCATTCTCACATCGATTCGAATAAAAGCCTCGCGTGTATTCAGCAACCAATTTTGCCATATTTCATATCTATAAACAACATATTCAACAGTATAACTGCAAAGACCACAATCCTACAGTATACACGTCAGCGTTATCAGCGAAACGGAAGCGACTGCTACAATTCCGTTTTTCTTACCTGAACATCCATATAATAACTCCAATGTATATCAAGCGACAGAGATGTTTACTTGGCATTTAAATAATAACATTTGTGTTTGCTTCTTTTGAAAGAGGCGGTGTTATTCACTATTGCAGACGACACCATTTTTAATTTATCGAAAGGATGTCCGCCATCTTGTATGGAGGAGGTCGTTAGGAATTGTGGCAACGTTTTCGCTTATTACATTAATTAATACGGCAGCCGGTTCGTCAGGTGGTTTAGATAGTTGCGTACTTTTTTCTGTCGGGTCCCCAGGACACGTTCCTAACCCGTAAAAATGAATTTTAAAATAATTACAGTAATATAATTTAACTACAGATGAAGAAGAGACTTGAAGCAACAAAAATGTGGTTCTACAGAAGGATGCTCAGGATACCGTGAATCGAACATGCGAGCAACGAGGAAGTTTTAGAGAAAATGGAAAAAAAAAAAAGTAACTTATACTTATTATCAGAAAGAGACAGTTGATATTTCTAGAGCACATAATGAGGAAAGAGGGCTGGGAAAATCTGATACTCACAGGACAGATTGAAGGCAAAAAGGAAAACAACGCATAACCTACTTAGCGAGTTAGAGTAAATGGAGAGTAGAAAAGGATTTAGGAGAGATAACAAAAAGAAAAAAATATCAAGAAATACAAAAGACAGACAAAAAAGAGCTTTTGTTGGTCATCAATCTTTACATTCACACATTATATATATTAAAAGATGTCTATCCGTATTCCTTTCCTTAACTTTGATGCACTATGCAATCAGGTTTCTATTGTAAATCGTTTGTCAATAAAGATTTACTAGTTTTAAAATCTTTGTGTATAAAAATATGAATTAAGCGGATAAATAAAAATGCCAAAATTTTGGTGTCATTGAAAACCCAGACGACAGGCTGAATAACGGGTGTCTATGTCTGCGAGCAGGTACCCCTATCGCACCTAAACTTAACCTGACTTTGTAAGTAACAGATATTTGATACATAAGTTGTCTAAGGAAATTAAAACCCAACCACCCCTAATAAAAATAGATTGAATTTTCCTCAATTTTAACAACTCAAAATATTAAGATTGTCTGCGCTTATAAATTAAGTAAATTTCTTAGAAATTCCTAACATCGCTTGATAATGGAACGGAACTCTGGATTTTAAGTTTAATTTTTATTATTAAATTTACAACTTTAGTTTCAGTTATGAAACAGAAATATCTATGTCACTATAAAATCATATTTTTTAAAAAAAAGAAAATAATTATAATACATGTTTTAATATATATTTTAGCTCTTTTTTTTTTCATCCCAGCACCCCTCTGTATTCTGTCTCTCCTTTTCTATAAATACTTTCATGGCAATTGTTATGATGAACTTTACTCTGTGGTACCTACGCTCTATGAATTTAAGCGCAGTACTAGATTGGCAGCGAGGTCTCATCATTTTACAGTTGAAATGGTTAGATGTAACCGTAAGTTTTATATTGACAGTTTATTTTCTTGTACTTCTCGCTTGTTGACATCTCTTCCGGTTTCTTTCATTACGTGTCAAGTTTGATCTTCAAAAATTTAAATGTAATATCAGTTGCCATCTAGTGTTTTCTTAATTTTTGTTCTTTTATTGTTTTCGATCCTTACTGAAGTTTTTCTTATATTCTTTCACATTCAGTTACCCCCCCACCAGCGTCTTAGTGGCATTATTTCCTTGCTTGTTGTGAATTGATTAACTGTGTATATATAAAGTGGACATTGAGGTTAACACCCAGTGCTAACAGTTTCATGCTTAGAAGCAATCATTAATCTTTATATTTACATACACTCTCTCCCTGATATTGGGCACTTTAACCCACAAATATAGCATATGTTAAACATAGTATATGCTAAACATAGCATATGTTTCTCCAACTATATTTGAATCATACACACACACACACACATATATATATTCATCATACACACACACACATATATATTATATATTCATATTTGTGTGTGTGTATGTATATATATATATATATATATATATATATATTATATATTCATATTTGTGTGTGTGTAAAGTAATTGGAGAAGCATGAAATATTTTACCTTACCGCTCTCAAAATTATTTGTTAGTACAGACAAAGAAACTAAATGAGAGAATTAAAATTAGGGAGTAGATGTAAAGTCTGTGGGCAGTGATACCCCCGCCGCGAAAGCTATCTATGTGGACCGTGTTCAAATGCAGTGAGCTCAAAATTACAAGAGTGATTACTGTTTGTATTTTATTTTACCAACCGCTAGAAATTACTTCCGCTTTATGATTGGGGAGAATGAAAGAGTTTGGACGTATTTGTTTAATAAATCCTGCCCCTAATATTAAGTGTTACATAACCAGATAGTTATGCATTCTTTTTAGCTGTTCTGCCTTTGACAAAAAAAAAAAAAAAAAATAGCGGAAAAATATAAAAAATAAAACTATTTATGCAAAAGTTTTATCAATATCGCAAATGTCTTAGTTGTTATTTCGCAGAATTAGAAATATTGAATGCATGACTGAACTATTGCCACACGGACACGCAGAGATGATGAAAAAAAGAAGGAAAATATTAAAAAATAAATAAATAAAACGGCACATTAAATAAAATAAATAAATAAAACGTTAACATCGATGATACGGAAACACCCGGAAATTGCCGGAATTGTACGAGAAACACAGTAAATCTCATGGATGATTGAACACACGGGAAGTAATATTTTGGCTCATATTAGAAAAGCTGTTGATATTAATAAAATTCTAAAAGCAGCAATAATAATAATAATAATAATAATAATAATAGAAAAAGAAGAGGGACAATAACAATAAATAAATAAACGATAGGAATAGTAGTTAAAATATTATCAATTGTTGCCTTGGCATTGATAACTGTAATAGTTATTTTCGTACTACTCGTGAGTAGTAGTCATAATTACAGAGATAAGAGTCGTAAAACAGAATAATACTAGAAAATAGTATTAGTAATATTAGTTATCGTAATAATAATAATAGTAGCAGCAAAATGATATTAGTAATAATAAA
Organism: Acanthosepion pharaonis; assembly: GCA_903632075.3. NCBI lineage: Eukaryota > Metazoa > Mollusca > Cephalopoda > Sepiida > Sepiidae > Acanthosepion > Acanthosepion pharaonis. The sequence continues at coordinate 3,347,476 of CAHIKZ030005305.1, forward strand.
AGTGAAATAATAGTAGTGATAATAAAAGTAGGAGTATTAATAGTATTTAGAAATAAATACATACATAAATAGTAGTAACAATAAAAATAGCCGCTTTCTTAGTTTGCGGGCATTACAAATAAATTCTATTTAAAATTTAAATTATAAAATTTTACATAACTAATACTGTTTCAAGCCTTTCATATAGTCCAGCACAGGATATAATTTCTAGCTAAATCCAATATTCTAATATCCGCTAAGAAATATAAAATACGTAAAAACTCTAAAACAGTAAAGTTTACACATGAGTGCGCATGCGTATTTTAATTTTTCAGACGAGAAATGAAACCGTCATTATGGTGGCCATTTTTTTTTATTTTTTTTTTGTGAATGAGTAAATAAATGTTCCACACGAAATTATACCCTGTGTTGAATGGAGAAAAGCTCTTGAAATCTATGTGTAAGAATTCTGTCTGCAACACTAAGTATGTTCTATTTATCACAACCGCAGGATTTAACACTACTTTATAAATAATTCTAATAGCAACATCCAATGGCAATGATATAAACAACATATCAGGATTATTATGTTCCTTTGAGAATTCAAGGATACAAATTTTGTAGGACAAGGATACAAAACCAATACAAAAAGTTTGGTAAAACAGAATGGACAAATAAGTTTTTATTTTAAATTAAAATTTTATAAATTAGGTTGTAGGTTCCAGGTCTCGCCCTGATTCCCACAAAACTTGTCAAGATTCAGCCATTTTGAATATTTCTTCTCGTTTAGACAAGTATACATTTGTTTATTTTTTTTAAGTTCAAATATAAACTTGCAGATGATAATTAAGCATTTATTGTGTCTTCTCCAGTGACGTTTTTCATAAAGTTCTTAATTTAAAATATATGAAAATGGACATAGGCTGCTTGTGAGCTTGTTTTGAAATTAAACCATAAAGTTCAAATTACGTCCTTTCTATTCTCAAATGAAAACAAGACAGATGTATTGTCTTTTTTCTTTTTTTTTTTGTAAAGACATGTTGTGAAAACAGACTTGAAGTCTTTCATATGAAATTTAGCAATTTCAATTTTTCTTTACTAATAATATGTAATTATCTCGGAAAATATAGGTCAATTCGGTGATACATAAGCTAGGCCTCTTCTGTTAGTAACATTTGCTTCTCTTCCTGCTCACAGACAGTAATGCATTTCGATCGTAATTTATCGATAATGCCTTTCTATTATAAAATCAATTACAATATATACATTTTACAGATAATTTATATATCTAAAAGACATGCCAGCAACTATTAGCCTTATTTCTGACCAGAAACAATACAATTTACGTTTCGTTTGCAATGCATTTCTAAGGAATGTCATTTGTAATGCAATGGTATAGTAAAAGGCATTTCTATTAACTTCCATAGTAAGGAAATGCATTACACAATATATATATATATATATATATATATATATATATATCGGCTGTAACAGCAAAAAAATTGTTCAAATCGTGTAACAGCATGGGATAATTATCCATCCCACAAAATGTTTAATATCTATAAAACACGAAACGAATCGAGTTTCTTTTTTCTGAGTTTTCTGATAAAACTTTTATCCATTTTGACACCATTTGTCGTAAGAATCACTGAAAAACCCTTCGAGTTTTTATTCAGCTAGAAAGAGAACAGTTTAAAATCGTTTTGTGCCAGACGCACTGTCTTCCCAACTGAGCAATGGTGAGAGGAAAAAGAATATTTGGGCCTTCAATAATGGTACCAACTTTCATACTCTGATTTCCAACTTCAAAGTCGATTCAAGAACCAACAAAATAATGGTGAATAAGTTTTTTAAAAAAAGGGGGGAACAGCAGAGGGGAAAACTGGATCAGAAGGTCAAAACAGGAAGAGGTATCATCATTTCAACTAAATACGACCTTTTGGTCATAGTAGAGTCCAATAATGTTATGAAAACCACGGAGAATTCCAGTATGATATCTTTAATCATTTCCAAGATACAACGATTTAAATCTCAATCTAACAATTGAACAATTTTGCTGTTACACCCGATATATATATATATATATATATATATATATATATATATATATATATATATATATATATATATATAAGCAAGTGTAAATGGATATAAATCCGACAGAATGAAGAAATTTTGAAAAAACAATTTTTTTTTTGCTATATATATATATATATATATATATATATATATATATATATTGTGTAATGCATTTCCTTACTATGGAAGTTAATAGAAATGCCTTTTACTATACCATTGCATTTAAGGATTTTTGTTTGTTTTTCAAAATTTCTTCATATATATATATATATATATATATATATATATATATATACTTCAAAATATACGAATCAACCATTCACCCTTGCATGGAGTATTGCTGCCATATATGGTCTGGGGCACCTTCTGTTTACCTCGGAGTTCTTGACAAGATCCAGAGACGGATATGTAATATAATTGGCCCTGATCTGGCGTCTCGTCTACAGTCACTCTCTCACAGACGCGCCGTCGCCTCTCTCTGTCTTTTCTACAAATACTTTCATGGTAATTGCTCCGATGACCTGCTTTCAGTGGTTCCCAGACTCCATGAATTCAAGCGCCCTACGAGGCTGGCATCACCCTTACACTGTAGAAACTACTAAATGTAGCCGTCTCTTCTACTTCAATAGCTTCATACCTCGCTCCTCTCGCCTGTGGAACACCCTTCCCAATTACTGTTTCCCTGAGAGCTATAATTTCCAACTATTCAAATGTAATGTCAATCGACATCTCCAGTAACCTTGATCTATCCACTATCCTTCTCCTCTTCCTTTCTTCTGTCACTCCTATCTGCTCATGCTCCAAATCTTCTGCAACCCCCTGCATCCTACTGGCATCACGCCTTGCTCGGGGCGTAATGCTTAATATATATATATATATATATATATATATATATATGGTATTTAATATTTAAATGAACACACATATATAGTGGGCGTACTTGTATCTAATATGGAGAGCGAAAGTATGTACCCAAAATCGTTGGTTGAAAATTCTTTCTTTTATAAGCGTTTCAAGTGCAATCTTGCGCCAAGGATGGCTCAGCCCAATAAATATCTGACTTGTTTCTTACATAGATGTGTGCTTTTTCTCTTTCACACGTCTGTGTCCATGTGTGTATGCGCGCAGACGTTTGGCTTCTAACCTTTGTTTGTTGAAGAGAAACTTGCCTCCATGTCACTATTATATATAAAATAACTATTATATATAAAATGTACACACGCGTGATAAGACACTCTGACCTACGCTTGTTTTGGCGCGACTTCCGTGCTCGATAATTTCTCGGATCAATTGAAACGTATTACGTTACCGCGAATGCTTAGTAAAAATACGACCCGGTGAGACGTGGGTGGTGGGTCCGTGCCGTAGAAGTGAAAACACGGAAAAACATTACTAAGCACAGCGTGTACAATCATGTTTGGTTTGATATTTTGTCACTCTGTAATTCTACCTGTTTAGTACGGTAGATCGTCGCCGTCGATCCTGAGTTCTGCGGGGAAAAAACGAACGAAGAACTGGAATCTTTAAAAGCGACAGTATTCAGTCTACTGATCGAAAAGTTTTAAATAAATTGCTCTCAGGAGAACCTGATATTATGTTAAGCTTCACTATCGAGTGAGTGAGAGAGAGAGAGAGAGAGATCTATACGAAGACAGCCATATATATTATAAGCTAAAAATGTGGGGCCACCCACTGAATTTCGAAGAAACGACAAAAATTTGAAATTTACTTGCCTTTTCCAAGACTAATTTTGTCACTCACTTCGGGGCATAGGGATTACATTTCCTGATAAGAATTATTATAAATTCAATAAAAATAATAACGAAAATAATTCATCACGGCATAAACTTTCTTTATGTTTTAAACTTTTTCATAAACTATGATGCTCGCTAATACACCCTACTCTCGTAAGAGTTAATTAAACCGAAAGAGATCTGAAACTTACTAAATATTATTATTAAATCTAGAGAATGATCCAAAACATTTGGATTATATATATATATATATATATATATATATCCAAGTATATAATTGGTATATATGGAATGCATTCCAATAACCAACAATTACTATTCTTAAAAGAGTGCTCAATACAAAGTAGAGCAGATATAATTATTTTTTATAAAAAAATTATAACATAAGTATGTTATAAAATCACTACAAAAATAGCCATTTTGTTTCAACACACTCTGTGTCTTATCAAGTGATGATGTTGAAAAGAAAATAAATATATATTCTTTCTTTTCTCAATAATTTTGTAGTTTTGAAACTTAATAGTGATTAAATTTGGATTTTAAAATTGCCAGTTTTTAATTTTAATATTAAATTTTATCATATAATTTTACAATTATTGGTTAGTATAAATTATTTTTAATATTACACGTATTTTAAAGATCTGAATAGCTATTATAACATGATTTCGTTGTCAAGCTTTTGAATCTTTCTATACTTCGTTTTTGATTGGTTATTCTAGCTTTTGTAACAATGTTTCCCCCTAGTGTAGGATCGTTAATTAATCTGAAACTTTTAAAACCATTTATTTTATTTTCAACATCATCACTTGATAAGACACAGAGTGTGTTGAAACAAAATGGCTATTTTTGTAGTGATTTTATAACATACTTATGTTATAATTTTTTTATAAAAATATTATATATATATATATATATATATATATATATATATATATATATATATACATAGATACATACATATAACTGAATACTAGTATTCGAGGATACCCGTCTACTAGAACGGCGAGTCAATCCCTATTGCAGGCGCCTGCCCTGTCGTTTATACTACAACTATGCTGAGCGGACCTTACTTACAGTTTCTGGAAAAGGGCGTGTTATCTAGCACGATCAATAATTTGAACAAGGACAGCCCGCTCAAGACCTTGGTCACGATGACTTGTGACTTTTTTGCTATCACAGGTATCGACGGCTCCAGGGGTTCCGTCTACACGTT
>CAHIKZ030005305.1:3357500-3387500 GCA_903632075.3 Acanthosepion pharaonis
TCAACAGTAATAAGTAGTGTTGTGGCGTGACGGCTCGGAGTTCTCAGAGTGAGAACTTGGAAAGCCGAGTTCGAATTCCAGTCGAGTTCGTTAGATTGCACAAATACTCTTGGGGAAGAGTATGAATCCATCTCTTCTATTCCCCCACCACTATGGGTTGAAGTTGGGTTCTACCAACCAATCAATCGCAGAAAGAAATTGCAACCTACTGCGGGGAAAAAAGTCTGCCTCGTCAATCATATATCGAAAGATACATGATCGCCCAAGAATGTATCACGTATGGTACGTAACTGACTGAATAAGTATAGGGGATTCTAAGTGATAAACAATGTTCAAAAACACGTTTGCAAAAGAAAATTGCTTGTTTCCTATTAATCATGCATAGCAACTTAGAATAAGTTTGGATTGCACTAACTTTAGTTTTTGCATGGCAGTGTACACAGCGGATTAAAGAATAACCCAACTCATGGAGAGATTGAAAGGGCATTTATGTCGAAATTTTATGAAAGTTCAAGCAAAGGAATAACGCTATGCAAACATCTAAAAAAAGAAATGTTTATGGTCACTGTCGACACTCGAGTTTGAACGCAGATCGCCAGTGAGCTAACACAGCCGATCCCATTATTGAATTAAGTAGACCATGTAACCATAGAAGAAACGTATATATGTAGAAAGTAGCGTGACTTCTAAACTGATCGCATTTCTATTCTCTCCACTATGACTATTCTGATCGTTATTCTAATCTATCCTTTATTACTATACGGACCGCTATTCTCTATTTTATTCACTATACTATTTCTCTATTTGGATCACTATACGGATTACTGTTCGAGCGATTATTATCGAACAAGTACTATTAGTGAGAATGTTATTCGAAGGCGTTATACACCAGTATTGTTCAACGGCGTTGCTATAGCTGTATCTGCGATTACAAAGTCTCTACTACAACGAGCATTACAAAAGTGACAACGAGTATTCGTTGACATCACTAAAACCAGCAATATATTTTTATATTAAAAAATTACCAACAATACATCAATCAACATGAAATGACTCTTTCATTATATTAATCCATTTTGAATAAGCAGATCACGTGATAGTAAAGGAAATGTATATATGGGAATTAGCGTGGCGTCTAACTGATCCCTATTTCTATTCTATCCTCTATTACTATACTGTTCGCGATTCTCTATACTATCCTCTATACTATTTCTCTATTCCAATCACTATACGGATTACTATTCGAGCGAGTATTATCGAGCAAGTACTATTAGTACGAGTGTTATTCGAAGGCGTCTGACACCAGTATTGTTCAACGGCGTTACTATAGTTTTATCTGCGATTACAAAGTCTCTACTATAACGATCATTACAAAAGTGACAACGAATATTCGTTGGCATCACAAAAGTGGCAACGAATGTTTGTTGACATCAAAAATGGTCAAGGAATCATGACTGACTGTTTAGTAGGAAAGTCTGAAAATTTTCGTTCTGGGGAAACGCTATTGGAAGACGAAGCCCGAGTGATGCTTTCAACAGCCTTTGTTGAAGAAGCTCTAAAATCTTTAGTGGAAAGCAATCCACAGCAAAGTGCTCTGAAATTTGCAAATATATTAAACACATAACAGCCTGCCAGATGCCGACACTTGGAAAAATAAAACTGAACGCTTTGTTCTTTTCGTGAAGAGAGTTTGGAAGCAAAGTGAATAGTTGATAAACAAAAAAACGGAAATTATTTTTTTTAAATTCATTGCTCGAATAAAATTCGTATTTATACCTGATTATTAAACTTCTGCATACAAGACCCGTGCCAGACTATAAGTTGAGTATATCAAAAGCTCAACTGGAATTAGGAGAATCGTCAAGATTTTCTGGCTCACCATTACTACAGAATAGTGAATTCAATCCTCATTGGGTAGCCCATACTTTTGTCCCTGTGATAAAATTAAGCTCAGTTTATTAAATATCGCCCTCTGTGATCAAAATTTGGTTCATGCAAAATGGCACCCCATGAGAGGTAATTGTTAACAAGCTTCTCGCATTCACCATTACATCAGAATCATGAATTCGATCCTCATTGGGTGCCCCATACTCGTACCAAAAGTAAGCTCGGGTTAATGTTAGTCTGTTTTACCATTACTATTGAGTAGCGATTTCGATCTTCACTGGGTGCCCCATAATCGTGACTTTGCGCCAAGAAACAGGCTAATGTTAGTAAATAACCTATGAAAGGCTGGGCTGACTTTAGTAAAATAATTTCCTTGCTTGTTTGCCTGCCGACTACTATCTCTCTCGAAATAGACGGACAATACAATTTCTCTGCTGAGCGTTAACTTTGTCATTAACGTCTAATTATAATATATTTTCCAATATTCTTTTGTTAAGCTATCGAATTGATTATTTATTTATTTATTTATTTTATTTTGAGTAGCAGTATAAATACTAAATATGGCCGTACTTGATTTAACGAAAGGACTTCCGGTATCAGAAATAAAAAAAAAGGCGGAAACTGGGGATTATGAATGGACCCCCTATAGGGTATTGGACATGGTATCGGTTGGCAAAAAAAAAAAAAAAAAAATTAAGCTGCCTGCAAGCGAACGGAAATAAGTTGTTGAATGGTTGGAGAGTCGAAAAGGAACAGAAAAGCGGGAGAAGGAAGGAAAAAGATTGAATTTGCTATTCACAAAATAAACACGAATAAAAAAAGAAATTGGGGTAAAACGCAAGAACCAGCCATAAATTGACAAGCCTTTATTGGTACAAAATTATTTTCATAGTAAAGTGATTATATATTGATATTCACTAAGCTTACTTCAGTGAGCATATGGAAAAGTGTAAAACAAGAATCGAAAGATTAGATTGCGCCAAACATCGAAAAGGATGCAATAAAGAATACTTTCCAATTCTCTTGCTAAACGCTGCTTAGTTTGACGTACAACGAAAGAGGGGTCGGAAGATTATGCTGCGCCCGTCTTCCAAATTGGGTATGTGCTTTGAAAATCTGGAATCAGAATCTAGGTTTATATCTTGGCTCAAACATCCATGTCTACTCTAATATGCGCAATATTTTTTCTCTCTTTAAGTAATCTATAAAATGATTTAGTTTCAAATCTTGAATTCAGAGTTCTTGTATATTGAAGACCGCTAGAGACGATAGTTCCTTTTAGAAAGGCGTGTAACCATTCTTTTCGGGGACTGAACCTATTACTCGTCTATGCAAGTCAGAAATCCCAGGCAGCACTGGTATTTAGCCTATGGGCGGCAGAGCAGTGAGAAGACACTGATTCGTGTCTTTTATCCGAGAGCAACGTTGCGAAGTGAACGCAACAGAAGAGACCGGGGTATTATCTTGACTCGACGATTTCGCGTTAATATCGTTTTGAACACACTAACTACCAGAGGTCAATTACGGAATCTAACCTGGGACGTCAACTTTATAATAGACAACTTAGGTAATGAAAAACTTTTTAAGAGTAGATTTATAGCTTCATCTGAAGTCTTAAAATTGTTTGCGCAGTAAAAGTATCACTTTGAATAAACTCGTTATTAGCACGAGATAACTCGTCGTCAGTGTCATAATAGAAACTGCCAACCACGAGTTATCTCGTGCTTCTCAGTCAATGTGTTAAAAAGGACAGTGATTTTAATAGTTTAACAATTTCAACGACTCCAGAGCTAAACTGTTCTTTAATAATCATCTGAGACACCTTTTCTGTCCTCTATCACCATGGCTGATGCTAACCTCCAGGAGAGTGACTCATTGCGCCTTCTCGGCTTAGCATTCTTCGATGACGTGAAGTGGAAAGGCAATTTTTCTCACCAGAATTTATCTTACATATCTATAAGTCTACCATGCGTCCATGCTTAGAATATTGTTGCTACATGTGGTCTGGTGCTCCTGCTATATATCCAAAGATCCTTGATAAAAAGCCATAGAAGAATCAGCAATATTATTGGTCCTGATCTGGCGTCTCGCATTCACTCACTTTCGCACCGTCGTAAAGCTGCTTCGCTATGCCTTTTTCTATAAATATTTTCATGGTAATTGTTCGGATGTGACCTTCGCTATGGTACCTTGACTTTATGAATTTAAGCGCAGTACAACACTGGCAATGAGGTGTCGCCAATTTACAGCTGAGTTGGCTAGATGTAAGTTCTATGCTGTCTGTTATCTCGCACGTCTCGCTTGTGGAACACTCTTCCGGCTCCATGCTTCCCAGTCAACTCTAATCTTAAAAAAAAATTAAATGCAATGTCAATCGCTATCTGCTGCCCTCCTGAGTAATGTTTCTGATTTTTAATTCTTCTACATTCAGTAACCCCATGTGTTTTTGTGGAATTACTGCCTTGCTTGAGGGAAACTCGATTTTAAAAAGAAATCTATATAATTAACATATTCTTGATTTTTTTTTTTTTAAAGATTTTTTTCAGATATTAAGACTTGATTATGTCGATGATTTGTATACATAAGAATTCATCATTTTAATTAGATCGTTAACAAAAAAAACAAAAAAAAACAAAAACATTAATATGAATTCTGTAAGGATAACGTGAAATCTAGTTTATTCTAACCCAAGGTGGGGTGTAATATGAAATTGGGTCAATATGAAACTGAAATTAAATATTTTTTTTTCCTGAAGAAGCTCACGGGTCAGAAGAAGTAAAAGAAAGCTAAAGACCAAATAAAGAATTTTAATTCATGTAATGGCCACAAATTTATCAAATGAAAAATAATAGTTTCCTTTGCCTTCTACACAGTTTTGAATTCAGACCTATTCTTCTATTAGACTGGCTGCCAAGCAAGACTAAAGAGTCTAGCTATTTGGTCCATAGTTAGGTAATTGGGTGGAGGGAACCAGCCTGGATTTGAACTCGTTGAGGTCACTTTCTGCGCCGATAACCGTTCTGCTACCTGCAAATCGATTCATCCTCCAATACTTGTGTATAAAACGAATATTTTAAACTTGAAATGTATGTTTGTGCCCAAATGTTTACGAAACTGACTAAGTAGTTGCAGCAACAAACAAAGAACCAAGAGGGTTAAAATATATTTTCAAGTACAGTGTAACCCGGATATAAGAGAAACCCGGATATAAGAGAGATTTTCTCTGGTCCCAAATTAGAGCCTGTGTTAATGTACAGTGTAACCCGGATATAAGAGAGTTGTCGGGACCGGAGAAGAAGTCTCTTATATCCGGGTTTGGCCTATTTTGTTTAGGTAAGTATGGGAACACTTTGGGGCCAGAGAAAATCTCTCTTATATCCGGGTTACACTGTATATAAAATAGACCAGACCCTGATATAAGAGAAACCCGGATATAAGAGGAGACTTCTCCGGTCCCGACAACTCTCTTATATCCGGGTTACACTGTATTGGGTTAGTGAAGTGCTTTTTCTCTTGCTTTTTTTTTTTTACTAAGTCAAAAGCAGTTAAAAAGTGAAGCAGATGTCATAAGCAATCACTTAAATGTTCGTAAAATCTCCGTCCTTTCTGTACTATCAGTTAACAAATATAGAATAAAATGAAATAAAAATAATGAAGAAGAAAAAAAAAACCTGTTCTTTGATATCATTTAGTCTTGAAAATTAAGGTTCAATTATAATATTTTTGCCTTATTTAAGCACTTCTTGATTTTTTTTTTTTTTTTAAATATTTTTTTTTACCTTCTCAATTGCCCTCATGTACTCCCCCCCCCTTACTTGTCTGGTTCTTCCTTTATTTCTTTCTTCTCGAGAACCTTGCTTTCATCTTACGGTTGTACATCCCGCCCAAGCTGTGTTCAATAACTTTCAAGTAACACTGCTCGCACAGCGCTCATATTTTTGCTGGTCTTCCGCCTCTTCTTGTACTTTTGAAGGATTTTTGGTGCCAACCATTGAAGATTCCTTAGAAATGGCGCCGATACTTCTGACGCCTAAAAGTGTCGCTCAGTTAAGTTCAGTTTTGAAGTAGAAAGTAGCCATCACGTTGTTATTATTTTATTTCTTACACCTTTAAAAAAAATATTAATTTTTTTCTTTTTATTCTGTTTTATTCTAAAAGTTCTGTGAAATGATAAGATCTTGCATATTCATTGTTCCACAAATGATTCGGACGAATATCTTCATCTTCGGTTGGTTTTTTTTTTTTTTTGGTTTTTTTTTTTGTTTTTTGTTGTTTCGTTTTATTTTTTTAGATTTAATTTTTTTTTTTTTAATCACAACCAAATGTCTTAAATTCTCAGATGTCACCTGTTACTGGAATTATTCGGACGAACATCCTCATCATTGTTTCTCTTCGGCACCAAGACTTCGCGAGTTTAAGAGTACTAGATTGGAAAATAGGTTGCATCATTTTACTGTTGGAATTGCTCGATCGAACCGCAAGTTCTATGCTAACAGCTTCTCCCACATTTCTCGCTTTCCAGTTAACTACGCTCTTCAAAAATTTAAATCTAATGTCAATTGTCATCTTCTGTCTCCTTTTATTTCTCTCCTCAGTGTTTTATCATCTTCTTTCACACTCACAATCGTGTGTCTTAGTGGCTTTATTGCCTTGCTTGGAGGAAAATGATTAAAGAAACAACGTTTAGCCCGATATTTTATTTGGCATTCTTCAGGGGCATGTTGTTTCTAGTATTTCTTGCGTGTCTTTTTTTTTTATTCAAAGAATTGTTCTCATCTTTATTGCTTTAGATTATTTAATTTTAGCTAATGCATTATTTGGCTTCCCTAATACTGTATGAGTTTCTGAAATACCGTACAGTAATTTGTCGTCGAATTACTGAAACGAGTATCTTCATCTTTGTTATTTACCTACAGCGTTTCAGTCGATGGATTCTTCAATCTTAAAAGCTTTTCACCAAACGAGAACATAAATCCCACCCTTCATATCAGCTAACATCGAACGTTTTTATAATGTTGCAGTTACGCTGTATTTTGCTCAGGGAATATATGGAGTTCTCAAGACGCTAAAATCAACTATTTTATTGACCCCCCCCAACTGATTGCTCATCCGTAACGTTTCATTTTTTTTTTTTTTACAATGTTAGGGTAACGTTGCGAATTACTGTAAAATTGCACACTGGTCATTTATAAAATCGGAACACTTTTTCTTCAGTTAACAAGATGTATAGATGTTATAAAATTTACAGTTGAGTTGTCTAGATGTAGCCGTAAGTTCTATGCTAACAGTTTCTTTTCTCACACTTCTCGCTTGTGGAATTCCATTCCGACTCCATACTTTCCAACCAACTTTAATCTACAAAAATTTAAATGCAATGTCAATCGCTATCTACTGTCCTCCTGATTGCTCTTTCCTCTTCTCGCTCATTATTAATGTTTCTGTTCTTAATTCTTCCACACCCTGTAACCTCTTGTGGCTTTACTGCTTTGCATGGGGGGGGATACCGATTTTAAAAACATATATGTTTATCTTTAAATCGAGAATCCCTAATTTACATTATTAATGCACGTTGGGATCATTTTAGAATCTATTATCCATTATCTGTTAATGTAATGTCACAAGATAACGATGTCAGAGGAACCTACAGAAAAAGTCGGCCCGTTGTGAACGCTACGAAAACAAAACCAAAAATAAATAAGAAAAAGTCGTCTTCTGCGCATGGCAACTAAAGAATCATAAATTTAAGTAACAGTGACACCAATAAAAATGACACAAGCGGAGAAATAGAACAAAAATATCTCCATCTGAAACTAGTTGATCTTATGTTTTTTCCAATGTATCATTGGAAGCAAATCTTCTCTTTTCCTTTATTACTTAACATGACTTCCATGATGGGCGTGTGGTACAGCCACTGAGATCAATGGCGTGTACCTGACGTTTCCCGGACAACTAAACTAGATAATAAACTGATAAAACTAGATAAAATAAAGACACCTGTCCTTTGATTAGAAATTTAACTAAATAGCTTAAAATTAAACATCTACTGATACTTAATTTTAATCTGTTTAAAGAGTCTGTGTTTCAATTATGTCATTCATCCTGTTTTTTTACTTGAGCCATTATTAACGTTCACTAAAGTACCGCATATCAACAATTACAGTTGCTGGCCAAATGGTTAGAATGTTCGCATTCTGAGACCCGGGTTCGAATCTCAACATGGTTGATTTGTCAGGAAGGAGACTTCCTGATGTTATCGGACTGGAGGGGTCGATCCCTTTGGTAAGTGCCTGAAAACCACACCAAGTCTTGCGAGTGAAATTGGAGGCCATCGATAGCTGGGCTAGCACGAAGTCATCGTGGCTGAGGGCTTGAGCGTGCTGACCTTGATTACGCTAGATAACACGGTGTTTCTTAGAAATTGTAACTAACGTCTGCTCAGCATAGTTGGGTGGGCTCTGTGGGTGTTGAAGAAACACAAATGCGCCTGAGCAAGCGTCTGCAATGGAGATTGGCTAGCCGCCCTAATAGACGGGTATCCTCGAATACGAGTGGCCAGCTATACATACTTTAATCCTTGTTTGTTCTTTCCTTTGCAACCATACACTGGTTATAACATCTATGTAATTGTGAAGTAGCTTTGTAGCAACGTCATTTTATTAGCTGAGACATTTTTTCATTCTCCCCTGTGTTTCATAATTAGTTTGTCTTAGACTAAATATCGAAAAACTCCCGAACTAATACTAAAATCTGCGTGTTAATGAAAATTCTTCACAGTCTCCCAAAAGATCTACAATTCCTGTAACACAGAAGAATCAATGCATCATCCAAGGATGTCTACAGGTTGCCAAATTGTCCTGTTATTGATTAGCAAAAGCTTTCGTTAACTGGAGGAAGCCATGGACGGAAAAGGCATAAAAAGCACAGAAAGAAACTGATCGATTGAAACAGGTTCCTTAGTATCGTTAATGTGCAATTAACTTTTGATTTGCGATATTCTTTGTACTTGACAAGGATTTCTTGCACCACGTGAAATTTAAACGGAAAGGTTCGCAATATAGGAATCTGTGTCCAGAGGAGTATTCCACTGATATGACTTCTACTGTAGTCAGTATACGCAGATATCGTTTCAGAAACTATGCCTGTGGCGAAAATTATGCTTCATATATGAAAGCTTTTTAAGACGCAAGTTTCTGAGATTATATACAACGTACGCTGTGTTCAGTTTAACAAACCATACTCATTCCTTTCCTGTTTCTTTGATAAAGCGCAAGTTCCCCAGAACTATTACTTTGTGTAACAAACTCCCGAAACAATGCTTCCCTGAGAACTATAATTTTGGTCTCGAAATTCAGGTTCAACCGATATCTATTCTGCTCGTTCTGATAATACTCTCTTACACCCCCTCTCACTTACAATCCCACTCCTCTACCTTGAGTGGTTCTTGGGCATTGTATTGGATGACAAAACAGTAAATTAAAAAAAAAACGGATAAGTAGAAATTAACGATTAGTAAATGCCATAAAAGTTGTGAAATATATTTAGTATGTTAACGTATTGCAACGTGGTGTAATGGTTAACAAGCTTGTATCGCTAGATCAATTACGACTAATTGGTGAGTTCGATCTTCACTGGGTGCTCCATACGTTCAACATTGAACCACGTCTAAGTTACGTTTAGTAAATCTCTGGGCAATTCTTGTGGTGTAATGGTTAACAAGCTTGTCTCGCTAAATCAGTTACAACTAAGTAATGAGTTCGCGCCTCACTTGGTGCTCCATGCTCGGGGCCTTGTGTCACATCTAATCTACGCTAAGTAAATCGCTATTTGATATGTTAGTTTCTGAATTGAAGGAAATTTACCTGAAGTACCAGAATATTAAATATTAAATACAAACACGGTGGAGTGATTGATTACGGCTCAGACTGAGCAATTGGAGAACCGTGTTCGAATTCCAATCGAGTTCATTAGATTTACTTATGTGTTAATACCTTCTCTTCTATGAAGCTATGGGTAAATAGCAGGACAGACTAAGCTCTAGAGCATTGGTTGGCAGCCAGTCTAGGAAAAGGAAAACTGAACACAAATATATATATATATAACTCCACCGAATTTCAAATTAATTTCTTCGTAGATTGTTTAAACATTTAGATATTTATCAAACCTTAACCTCCCAAATATGCACGTTAAAGTAATGCGAATTAACAGCGTCTAAAAATTTGAATGAAACCTGTCGTGTAATTGATTGGGGTTGTTGTAACTTCTTCCGTTAATGTCGTTCTTATCATTCAACCCTTAGCCATCTATATCTAAAGACGAGACGCGTTAAATTTGAGCAACATCTATCCGACACACTGGGGTTAAAAATAGGAAATTGAAATGATACATATGACACACTCATATCCTCTCTCCCACCTCACTTTGTTAATTTTACGTATACTTGATGAGATCCGTCAAAAACGTGTGAATTTCTTTTCATTTCAGCTTTTGGAAGTAAAGTCTGATGATCCAGAACCCTGTTAAAGGGGTTATGATGAAATAGCTTATTACATGGAATCTTAACGTGGTCTGTTTTATATATATATATATATATATATAACCTGGGAGCTGAAGCAGAAGGGCATGGACAGCGCAATAGAAACAATTCGGTTGCTGGACCATCTCCTTCAGCTGCTGTAAGAAAGCTTGCCTTTCTTGTCGGCTATAAATATGGCCTAACGTGGCTATTAATCTAATTAAGAATGACTCGAACACAATCAAGTGTTATCGACATGTCTCCTGATTTTAATACCAGTACCTTAGCCACCCATATTCTCCATGGATTCATTCTCTAACCAGTTATGCTACTATCATCGCCACTGAACGGGGCCTCGTTTGTTCTAGCGAAAATCTAGACATCTGTAAACGGATACAAGTTTTCATTCAAATGTTCACAGTCCTCGGAGTCGATGAGTTTTGTTCAGATGAGGCTCGAGTGGCCAGCCAGGAGTCCTGACTTAACACCCTGTAACTTTTTTTCTTTGGGGTTGGTTAAAGGAGCAATTCTGCTATACCAACCCAAGAATTTGGAAGAACTTGAAGGGCGAATACAAGAAGATATGTCTTCCATACCACAAGAGTTCCTGGTGAAATCAGCTGACGCGATTCCTGGGCGGCTCAAGAACCTGGGAGCAAAATCTCGTGTCCATATCGAATTTTAAATAAAACCTTTTCCTCTCGTATTCATTTCTTGTAAAAATTATAGTTAATAAATAAATTATAAGTACTTTAAAAATGGGAGTTACTTTTTTTACTGTAGATGAACAATTCGACTAGAAAATTTGAAAATAAATACAATGTATCTATATACAAATTAGAGACATGTCATAATAGATCATTCCATCTTAAATAAATCAACAATCTTTTGCGATAATTTTTTTACTTGAGATTTTCCTTTCTAAAAAGTTGAATAACGCATTCAACATTATGGATAAAAAAAAATGGTGAATTTTGTATAGTGTTTTTCTTTTCTTTTTTAAGGCTTAACATGAGCAAAACAAATTCAAGGATTTGGACGAAAGTCCCCACAATGACGTCAAAATCTGTGAAAAATTATTTATCCTTTAATAATCAGTTGTGCTTAGCTTAATTTGTTACGTATATAAATGTAGGTAGAAGAAAAAACAAATGCTGAGAGAGAGAGAGAGGGTCACAAAGCCCTTGGTTGATAGTAAGCACTGGCCCTGGGGACATATAATTTTATTTTCTTATAAGGTTTTCTCAAGAACTCATTTTTTTCCTTGTATTTGACTCTGAAAATTGTTTCCAATGTGCTAATTCTCTTCCGTTCCGTCAAGTACATGTCTATCATTCTTTCCCCAACTTGTTTACAAAATTTGCCCCGCTAAAACCTATGAGCCAAGAGTTGGTAATCGAGTTCTAGGGATTTGACAAATTTGTCTTGGGGCACAAAAACGAATCTATTTTGGACTAAGATAATGAAAATTCTATCTTCAAAGTGACGAGACACAAGTAACAATTTCTTTCACCAAGATGATTGTAGAAATATACTTTCTCTTCTTTAGCAGATTAAAAAAAAGAAAAGAAAAAGAAAAGAGAAATGTTTGAGTAATTTAATGCCGTTGATAAGATTCCAAGAATTACACAGACGAGTATCTTCACCTTCATTACTCATATCCAAATTTTTCAACTGATATGTCTTTTAATCTATCGCCTACTGTCTGATCATCTGATATGGAACCGTAGTAAAATTGTAGGCTTGTACATAACATGAGAAACAAGACATACATATCCAATTCCACACATGATTTTGTAACCAGCCAGAAGTTACATATTCTTAGAGGATATCTCTCCCCTCACACACACACATATATATATATATATATATATTAATGCGGAAAAAAAAACATTTTAAATCGATTAATTTATAATATTATGCTCTGTAAATTTACATTGAGCACTATTTTGTAAAAACAAAAATATCTATAAGAACACCGGATTATATATCTTACTGTTCTTTCTTTTCATATATATATATATATATATATATATATATATGAGTGTGTGTGCCTTTGTCCGCGCGCGCGCGTGTCACAATAAGCGTGGATAATAGAATGACAAAATGAAAATAAAATGTAAAATCGTAATCGATGTTCTTTGCATTTCTTTAGTTCCCGCTATATTCAGGGTGACTGAAATGTAACTCCCTATTTTATTTCTGATGGGCTCTCCCGTCTTGTAAAAATTATAGCCAGACGGTAGAGTCCATCATACTCTATAGGGAGATAATTTTCAATCACCCTGTATAAGAATGATGCAATTAATAAAGTTCTTTCGAAAGACAAAACATGTAACGTAGGATTCTCAATTTCAATTCTGTTATTCAATTACAAATATATATATATATGCAAACTTGTATGTAAGTTGCATACAAACGTTCCCAGCATCGTCTTTGAAAACTGAATAACGAATTGTAGAAATATATATATATATATATATATATATATATATATATATATGCCGTTGTAGAGTTAAATACATGAATATTCTTTGATATATTTTACACATTTTCGTGTCAGGAATATATATATATATATATATATATATATATATATATATATATATATATATTCTGACGAGATATTCTCTACAATATATCTAAGAGCATTTACCCATTTATCTCTCTCCCGTGTGTGTGTGTGTGTGTGTATATATATATTCACCTTTGTTATTTGTGTCTGTGTGTGTTAATTGAATATTGATTACATAGAAACATTTGATTGAAAATAAATTTATGTCTAAATTTCTTACTATAATAATAATTATAATAATAATTGTTGTTATAATATATGCGGTACGGGTGTGTGTGTGTGTGTGTGTGTGTGTGTGTGTGTGTGTGTGTGTGTGTGTGTGTGTGTGTGTGTGTGTGCGCGCGCGCGCGCGCAATTCCGTGTCTGTTATGTGAGTCTCTCTACTGAATTAACAGACCGGAGTACGTCACGGATGCCTAGAGTTGGGTAAAAATGCAGTCGGTCCTGCGGAGAGGGTAGAAGTGTGTGTGGTGTATTGGTTGGGGTGGAGGCTAGATAAAGTGAGGGTCAAACGTAGTAGTTGCAGTCACATGACAGCAAAGAGAGACTGGCCACCTTCTTCGCTTTCGCATTTGCAACAAGTGGGAAAGTAAATGTATAGTGAAAAAATCATTGGATAGAAAGGGAAAGAGGTTTGAAAGAAGACATTGAAGAAATAGAAAGGAAGACAAAATATGAGACAAAAGGAAAGAGACAGAGAAACCGTAGTGTGAGAGAAATAAACAAAAGAAAAGGAAGGCGAGAATAGAAGATAAGCAAGAGAAGATATGAAAAGAATATGAGAATGAAGAGAGATTTTGAGAGAAAAAAAAACAAGAGAAAGGACGAAAGAATATGAGAAACGAGAGAGAGAGAGGAAGAAAGAATATGAGAAACAAAAGAGAGAGAAGAAAGAATATGAGAAACAAAAGAGAGAGAAGAAAGAATATGAGAAACAAAAGAGAGAGAGAGGGTGAGAGAATAGGAGACAAAAGAGAGAGAGAGGGTGAGAGAATAGGAGACAAAAGAGAGAGAGAGGGCGAGAGTATACGAGACAAAAGAGAGAGAGAGGGCGAGAGTATACGAGACAAAAGAGAGAGAGAGGGCGAGAGTATACGAGACAAAAGAGAGAGAGAGAGAGAGGGTGAGAATATACGAGACAAAAGAGAGAGAGAGAGAGAGGGTGAGAATATACGAGACAAAAGAGAGAGAGAGGGTGAGAGTATACGAGACAAAAGAGAGAGAGGGTGAGAGGTATACGAGACAAAAAGAGAGAGAGAGGGTGAGAGTATACGAGACAAAAGAGAGAGAGAGGGTGAGAGTATACGAGACAAAAGAGAGAGAGAGCGTGAGAGTATACGAGACAAAAGAGAGAGAGAGCGTGAGAGTATACGAGACAAAAGAGAGAGAGGGTGAGAGTATACGAGACAAAAGAGAGAGAGGGTGAGAGTATACGAGACAAAAGAGAGAGAGGGTGAGAGAGGGCGAGAATATACGAGACAAAAGAGAGAGAGAGAGGGCGAGAATATA
This sequence comes from Acanthosepion pharaonis, assembly GCA_903632075.3. NCBI lineage: Eukaryota > Metazoa > Mollusca > Cephalopoda > Sepiida > Sepiidae > Acanthosepion > Acanthosepion pharaonis. The sequence continues at coordinate 3,371,984 of CAHIKZ030005305.1, forward strand.
CGAGACAAAAGAGAGAGAGAGCGTGAGAGTATACGAGACAAGAGAGAGAGAGAGAGAGAGAGAGAGGGCGAGAATATACGAGACAAAAGAGAGAGAGTGAGAGAATAGAAACGAGAGCGAATAATTGAAGAAATGAAAAGACTATGGGCGAGAGTGGAAGAGAAACAAGAGAGCAGACGAGAGAGAGAGAGAAAGATGAATGAATCATAGGACCAAATGTATATATGACTTCTGTGAAAGGAGTCACACACACATCTCTCTCTCTCTCTCTATATATATATATATATGTGCTGCAGTTTTATAGATTTGTATTAAACTCGCTTACAGACTAAATCGCTTGTAAAAAAGTGCACATTATATATATATATATATATATATATATATATATATATATATATATATATATATATAAATATGTAAAAATGTACGTATACTTCCTTTTATTTACGTTCGAAGACATGAATATATGTGTACGTATCCACAGGAACATTAAAGAATACTGGAATTATCTGATATTTCAAGAATATCAAGTAATTTCTTTTATTGCTACTAACATCCAACTCTAGATGAATATAGTAAATGCTTCAGATATACTATGTGAAGGGATAAATAAAGAAATGCCTGCCTACATATAAATTTATTGACGAATGCAACAGAAATTAACATACAAAAGTTTTCAACTCGGAATAAAAATTGCTGTTTACAATTTTGACGGCTACTAATAGTTCGCGTAGACATTGTTCTTGTCACTCATCGTGCGTGGCATGCCTTGATTGGTCAGCAGAAATAATTTCCGCCGACCAATCCGAGCACGCCACGCACAATGACCGACCATTTTACAACGTCTACGTGTACTTTGAATGACCATTGAAGATCTGTTACATGGGAAAGTTTTTGGCACAGTCGAAGACTAAGTCGACCTCTCGAGAATTCTAAGATGATTCTAATCACAGAACGGGATAATGGAATTTTGCCAACGTACTGAAGATCGCTATGAATACGATCAGAGTTACCATTCGAAAATGACAGAAACAGTGTCCGATTATCTATATATATTTTTTAAGCAATTTAACCCAAACAAAGCGATAATGCCACTAAGACGGAAGGGGTTACTGAAAATGAAAGAGAATGAAAAGACTTTAGAAGGAACTAGAAACCCAATCCCAAAAAGGAAGCAAGGGATAAATCTCTTATTATAGTTATTCGGTCGAGCTAGCTCGAACATTCATGAATCTATCACGCCAACCATCACGGTCCTGCATCAAGGTCAGAATGTCATTAAGGTGGTATTATGTGTCACAACATTCCGGTCAATGTAAGAGATTGCTGGACGACCAACCCGTTTTGCTCCATGGCTTGGTATCCAGGGCAGTAGATCACTCACAGGTTCTTGTTTTGTTCGCCAGCAGTGCCCTTCAGAGCTTAGGATTGTAGAAATATCAGCGATGGGCCTATAGAGCTGTAATTTAGTTGGATGTTGTCGCCAAGAGATGTTAAGTATAGCTCTCAGCATCCGAGTGCATCTCCGATCAAGCATAAAATCTAGAGTTTTAGTTAATTCCCAAGAAGTGGCACGGTAGATTAAAATCGCTTCTACAGTGGCTCAAAAGAATCTCCGTTTGAGGTTGTCTGGAGGATTAGATTATCAGATTACATCCATTATATTCAAGGCGGCTCAGGCGTTAGATATGCAAATGTTCACATCATTTTCAGTATAATTTATTTCGCTTCCAAGGTATGTAAAAGATATGACAGATTTGATTGATTCGGCTGAGACAGTTTGTATTGAGCCTTGCTGGCTGAAGACTACGAATTCAGTTTAGAGTTCAGTATCGTAAGCAGCCTTTTCCAGATGCTGTAGGAAAGCTGTGACATTGGTAATGGTGTCAGTAGTGATAGCTGAGTCATCTGCATAGTCAGTATCGGTCAGCTATTTTGAAGGATATCGACTTGAGAGAGAACTTCAGAAGGCGCGAGGTTACCAGGTAGGACTCCTCTGTTGAAACTCAAGTACATGATGGCTCGTCTGCAATTTTCTTATCAGGATTTCGAGAAGACTACATTGTTCTGGGAGATTATTTTCAAACTATTTAATAGGGGCAATTCAAATTACTTCTGATTCTCAAAACAACATACCGAAAGTTAAATACGGTGGTAGAAATTGTTTTTCGTCCATTGATAACAGACGCACGATATATTGAAAAAAAATTGCAAAATACCGAAGAACAATATGCCTCCATCTGTTAAACTGCTGCGAGATGGGATTTTTTTTCAGTCAGAGAGCGATCCCATATATATTCTTCTATGTGACGTGTTCCTTTAGGATGTGGTCGTTCATGGCTCTCCACAGCTTTCTATCTTTTTGGCTCTGATCAATATTTGGCTTTTTACTATCCCTCTCCATCCTCTTCTGCTATCCATTTACACAAGCTCTTTGGGTATGTTTTTCTCTTTCTGATATGTCTTGGGAGTGTCAAATTTCCCAAACCTTTCTTTTTTTTTTTTACAGTAGTCTTCACCCTCTACAAGGCCCGGGGACTACTCGAGGTAGAGGTTTACGGAGTAAGAGGCACAGCTTATGCGGATATATGTTGAAGATATGGAGGCATATTGTTCAACTCTAGACTTGAACAGGTTAAGAATGACGTGATCATGGGAAGAAACTGTTTAAGAGCAACTTATATTACATCAGAGGAATACGAATGGAATGAAGGTGGTTTGCTACAATGTGCGCGGTATGCTGTGTCTTAACCGTGATAGAACTAAGGAGTGTATTTCCTCTGAACACTTTCCATGGAAATAGCGATAAAACAGCGAGAGGCTTGCGACGTCTCGTCTTTGAGAAAAAGGACTGCAGAGTGGAAAATAATTGGTCGCCCACAAGGAAGAGGAGACGCTTTTGGACCCTATCAAGAGTGGAAAGTGAAGACTGTACAGCTCCCGCCCATATTCCATTTTCGGCCTGATCTGGCTCTTATAAGAATAGAGTATAACAGGAGGATTGAGGTACTTGCTGGAGTGGTACAGGGCACCGACCACCTTTTCCAGTATCTTTACTGATTGATCGTATGTACGAGTTCCAATTTAGGCCAAGAGGCGCTCAAGACACGGGCATTTCTGAGGGAACACCTGTTTCTATGTATGTGCGTCCACTTTGTTGCTCAGATGTTCCATCTATGATAATCTCAGCATATGTAGAACCAAATCTACTATTTCAGTTACCCTCTTCCAATGTAAGAGAATTGTCCTGCATCCATTGCCATATAAGAGGACTGATATTATATAGCAGTTCACCACTCTTTCCTTTGTTTCTAATGAAATTTTCCTAGTGATGTGGCGGCCTAGTCATTCGCCTGACCTAAATCCTACAGAACATCTGTGGAAGGAGCTTAAATTTAGCGTTCATGAGAAGAACCCGCAAAACTTGAGGGAACTGAAGGAGATTTGTCAACAAGAGTGAGATAGAAGTGGTGTTCATTTCTGTGAAAAGCAAGAAGTTACATCAAATTTTCCAGATGTCTGACAGCATTCATATCAAATAATGGATATGTCTTTAAGTAGTAAATGCTTTTTATTGATATGCGTCGAAAATAATTTTTTTACAGCTGTATTGGTTAATAAAGTTATGTTGGCAGAAACATTTCTTTGTTTTCTGTTATAGTTTTTCTATATTTCAGGTTCATTATATTCGACTCAAATATCACGTCAGTTGGCATTTAAGGAGTTTTCTTAATTCTGCCTTATTTTTTATTACTATTAAGGGCTTACGGCCATATCACGTTGAAAGACCTCATATGATCACCGAAGTTAAGCAACGTCAATCTTGGTCAGTAACTAGATGGGTGGCCGCTTAGGAATAACAGGCGCTGTAACTTGGATAGGCTGGTGGTGTAATGGATAAGGGATTGGAATTGGGAATCGGAGAGCAGAGTTCCAATTCCAGTCGGGTTCGTTATATTCACTTCTGCGCAAATACTCTTCGGAAAGGTCTGATGCCACTCTCCCTCCACCAACTATGGATGAATTAGTAAAGAAAGTTATGAATCTACCTCTTCTCCCCAACTCTGGGTTAATTATTAAAATTTCTATCATTAAAAATCACCATCTCAACAAACAATTACAATATTAAAATATTTTCTGTTTTAAATAGCCTGCATAAGCCGTAAAAACATGTTACAGTTTTTTGGGTATATACTATATATATATATAGTCTACCAATAGAAGATTAACCAATCAGGAGCCACAGAACACTGTATCCGTCGTGTATAAAGGCGGCCATCTTTGTTTTTCCTACCGGAAGGACCAGAGCCAACTTGTCAGGCGAACACGACAGAAGGAAGAACTACACTCTGCTGTGATATCCACAGGGAACCTGAACTACGCTTTCCTACTGTCTCCGAAATATTCACTACCAACCTATGGATTCTATACTCGAAGACGACCGTCATGAAAATGTCTAACAAAACATACTATTACTAAAACATTACTATGAAATTTATAATTAGTTGGCACATATGTGTGGATAAACTTCCTTATTATTTTTTAAAACAGTGAAATTAATGTTTACCATAGAAATACAATGCTATAGGACTGCATTATAATTTATGTCAATTATAAATGAAATGAAAGGTAAATTATTCTGTTACAGAAAAGTGTTGCTTAGAATTTTGCTACAAAAATATGATTTTACTATAGCAGTGCAATAAAAGTAGTCACAGAAAGTAATTAGGAATTAAAGTTACTAACAAATTAGAGACATTATATGTATAATGTTCAAACAAATGTTAGCTGTGAAAGCAAAGGGCTATTCATTGCGAACAATTTCTAGATGTTAATGAGGGTAACAAAATGAAACAAATGCCGAGGACGGCGTAAGCTAGAATTTTCGAGAAGTTTATTTTTGATTAGTATATTGCGCTCAAAGAAGTTCTAAATTTCTTCCCTTCATCACCCACCAACAGAGCATAAATATAACATTTTTACGTCGAAGAGTCGCCATAGTTCTGCTTTCTTTGGGTTAAGTCAACATGCGACCCCGTCATTTCATTTCTATCCATTAGAAATAATAGACGCGGTGTTATGTTGACAACTTTTCAATAATAAGCCGAGATTTGGTTCTAAAGCAAAACGATTCTCTTTAACTTCTGCTACCCACTCTGGTTTTTAAAAAAAATGATTTGGGAGGGAGAACAAAAAGGTTTTTTGAAAACTTCATAGCACGTTTAAATAAGTTTTAAGCTTGTATAATTCTTGATTACAATTCAATATTTAAAAAAATCTTTGATGTTAAAAAAAAAAAAGCTGTTAGAACTTGTTTTAAAACAAAATTATTTTGATAACCAGCAACTATTTTTTAGCCACCAATGTACAATGAAATCATAAAATACTCCTTGAGAATTTTATACCGTTCCAGGAAAGAAACTAGCTCTTGATTGCTAATCCTTTGTTTAAGCTAGTGTACAAAGTCAATATCTTGATTATGTCATTATTTTTTCCTGGTTATAGATGCTATCCATTTTTCTTGCAGCCGCTGTTGGAAGTCTTCAAGTGCTTTTTATTTCTTTTTTGTTATTTATAAATTCACCCCAATGCCGTATTGATCTAGCTAATCGTGAATCATTGTGAAGGATCTATGTAATATTTCTGATTGTTATTGCAATATTTTGTTAAAGTTGTTAAGCTCAAATATTTAACAATGCGATAAGAGAAATTTCTACGGAAATTTTAATGCCGTCCATCTCGACGTCAGCTTATTCGAGAAATTAAACCGTGACATTTTCACGTTTTAAAACTATTAGAATATAATTCATGATGTTGGAAAAATGGTCGGCTCCTTGTACCACTCCAGTAAGTACCTGACGCCACCTACTGAGTTTTATCTTTACAAAATTTAGATCAAACTAAAAATATAATACTGCAGCCATATCTGAGCTAGAGGTTCTTTTTTTTTTACAGTAAGTCCTGAGAACCACTCAAGACAGTGTTACGTTAAGTGGGCCGTAACGAAAGATAACAGCTAAATCTAGACTTGAACAGGTCAATATTATAGTGATCGGAGAAACGAAGAGAGTCATTGAGAGAGAAACGAAGAGAGTCATTGAGAGAGAAACGAAGAGCGTCAATGAGAGAGCAAAGAAAGGAAGAGACTCAAAAAGAAAAAAATGAACACTGTCAGAGAGAGAGAGAGAGAGAAAGGAAAAGATTCAAAGCGAAAGAAAAGAAAGAGTGATAAAGGGAGTGAGAAAGAAGATCGTGAGGGAAAGAACTAAGAGAATGAACAGAAATAAAAGAAGGAAAAGAAAAGAGGAATATTGAACGTCTTTTTTTTTTTTTTTTCGAGAGAGAGAGAGAGAGAGAAAGCAATATCATTTGACAAGCTATCTTAATCCTCATTGGGCGTTCCAAGCCTGAAATGTAACCTTGAAACCAGACATCGCCTCGTCTTAAATAATGCAAAAGCAAAAATAAGCAAGCAAGCAGTAATGAATTTTTTTTCTTTTTTTTTTAGAAATTGTCAGGAAAATAGGAAGAGGGATAACTTCAGAAAAAAAAGAAGGTCAGGTTAAAAGCTAATGTTTTGTAATGCGATGCGCTCCCATTAAGCCGTTAGCGGCAGCGTCGTCGAAAGGGTGAGGTAGTTGGCTCAGCTGATAATACGCAACTGTGACGGGGAATAATTAAAAACTAATTGCTTTCATTAGACGGAATGTTTTGCCGTTTGTACCAGGTTCCCAACGAACTGTGCGCCAATTTTCTGCCTTTCCCGTGAGGTGTCATATATATATATATATATATATATATATATATATATATATATATGAAACACACTGTTAATCCGAGTGCAATCACTTGTAGATTGTGGACAAAAGATATAAAACGGTGACCTACAGATTCTGAATTTATGCTCGTGAAATTCGACTATTTTCTTCTTTTCTGAATCCCCTTGGTAACATATTTTGCAAACATAGTTTTTTATTAATCTATTATCTTGGACATATAACTATATATTGCCGAAATGTCCGTCCGGCTTTTGCGTATGTATGTGCGTGCTTACAGTGTTTGTAAGATCGGAGGTCGCAGATTCCTCCTTCGTTTTTCTCGTGGGATGGGGTCATTTACAGTGCAGGTGCACGCTTATAATTTCAGCAATGAACTGACGCAACAATATCGGATTATATATAGCACAAATGCACTGAACATTTATTTCAGTATAGAAATGGACCCGTTTTAAAATTGGTTCTTGGTTTATTTGCCGGCCGGTCGTCTTTCACAGAGTGGATCTTCGAATGACTCATTTCCGTTCTGCGACCTAAAGCGGTCGCAGAACGGAAATGAGTCATTCGAAGGTAAGGTTAGTAGAGGCACCTTCCTCAATGCCTATACCTGCGTATTCTGCGAGATTTTTCTCGGACTTTTATCGCTGGTTTACATTCCTAAAGACGTCGTACAGTAGACATATTCAACTATTCAACAACCATGTTAATTTCACTCGATACTGCTAAAGGTGTACAGTGTTGAAGGTTATCAGGTCGGAAATCGTCTACAGACTTCCTGTTCTCTTAACGGTTCATGGATTGTTGCATATGACATTTTTGACAGTACCCTTGTACGGTGATGTATTTCTGGTACCGGATAACGAGCTTCTTCATACCTTCCGAAAAGAAGCTTTTTCTGTTGTCCTCGAAGCCATGTCTCCACCGCTTGCTTGTTTTGGGTACCCAACTCGCACAAACTTTACGGTACCCCAAGTCATCAAGCCGTATGTCTTCTACAGGTCTATAGCTGATGTTCACTATTGCCGCCACTTGTGCTAACGTGATTCGTCAGTCTTCCCTGATCGAGGCATCCACCCACTTTATGTGTTCTTCCGTGCGCGATGTTGATGGCCGACCAGGTCGGTTTTCATCTGTTACACTTGTTCTTTCCCGCTTTAAAGCGTTCTACGCAACCCATATACCTTTCGTTGAATCATAGTTTGTGATCCATACTGTGCCAACATCCGGTAATGGATTTCTGCAGGTTTGACTCCCTCTGCCGACAGAAAGGGCGCTACTGCGCGTTGTTCATCGATGGTGTAATCGCTGGGTGGAGCGCCCATACGTCTGACCTCGTTGTTCCCGGCCACTCAACTGAACGATGGAATGCGGAGCTCAGCTAGCTACCCGTCATCCTATGCGCACATGCGGGTGTCGGGCGTCAGTACCTCCCTGTTGTTTTTACCACGTACTTTCAAAATTGCCTTTATTATGATTTACCGCAGTACATTATTTTATATTGTATTCAAGAATTATAAAGTTCTACTACTTTGGTTACATTGAAATGTCTTTTTCTATTTATTAAAATCAAGTAAAATAAACACATAAGGAACTAGAGTCCTAATTCTTTCCTAAAAATTAAGCAAACCGTGTATTGGCCGAAATCCAAAGGTGTTTCTAAAAACAATTTACTGTCGAATTTTTTTATGGGGGGCAAACAGTGAGGATTGAACTCACAACTTAAAAATAATGGTCAAACATACTGCGGTCGCTAACCATGACACGGGGCGCCGATTAATGGTCAGGTAGGAAAACCTATTAAAAATCTGTGAATAGTAAGACCTATCTTACAATTTCTTAATCTGATGCCAGAATAATAAATAATTGAAGCACTCGTAGAGATCGAAATTATTGTTATTAATCATTTCACCCCAAGTAAGGATTTAAATCCACTAAAATACAAGGGAGTTACTGAATGTTAGAGAAAAATCACTATTAAAGAAAGAGAACAATAAAAGAAAAATAATTAGGACAACTGATAACGATTGACATTGCATTTAAACATTTGAAAATCAAAGTTGACTAAGAAGCAAAAAGCCGGAAAAGAATTCCATAAGAGTGAAGTGCGATAGAAGAAACAGTTAGCAAAGAACTTGCGGTTACATTTGGCTATTTCAACTGTAAAATGATGAGACCTTTGCCGCCAATCTAGAAATACGACTAAATTCTAGGTCCGATAGAGTAAAGTTCTTCAGAACAATTAGCATGAAAGTATTTATAGAAAATGCATAGAAAACCTATATTACGGCGATGGGAAGGTGACTGAAGCCAAGATGTTAGGTCACGACCAATAACGTTGCAAATTCTTCCTTGTATTTCATCAAGAATCTCTAAATATATAGAAGGACCACCGATCCAAACTATATGTGGCAGAGGCAATCACAGTAAGGACGAATGGTAGACTAATAAATATATGATAGATTCTGGCGATAAAAATTATCTAGCACAACATGAAGAGCCTTCTTAGTAGCAGATCTAACAACTGATTTAATATAATCTTTCCACTTTATGTCAGCATAAAACTTTATAAAAAGTACGAATTGGTCACCAAAATTAACTATCACAATGCAGTTAGCTATATATGGTATTTCCCGTTATAGAAGACGAATTTAAAATATGCAAGGAGTATTTAAGGGAAACCTAATACTATTCAATTGATTATTAATCTACACTTATATAGATAAATTGTTGGATGAGGAGTACCTAACCAAGGGTACGCACTCCCAGCAGCTGCGCGACGGAATTTCATGGAGTGCGACGTGTCATCCCTCAGCCAGCCATTAGTGTGCCAGAAAGATCGAATTGATTTGTAGACAAATCAAGCACTTGACATGCAATTTTAATGCAAGACATTGGAATAGTTTCGGTGAACAGGAAGCAAGAACAAAATTCAAGTCATTGAATTTTATGTTCATGCTTGTAACTCATTTTTCTGTTTACAATTTTTATTTTAATTGAAATCTAATTGCTTAATTTTTATTTATTTTGAAATAGAAATACTCAGAAAATGAAAAAAAGAAGGGATGGTCAGTGGTCAGGATTAATGGTTATGATTATTGAAAGTATGAGGCGATCTTATTTTGGATATTTTTTTTTCTTATTTGTCGATAAAACCCAATTTAGTAACAAATGAAAGCGTGCATGAAAAAGTTAAAAAATTACAAAAAAAAACAAAAACAAAAAAAACAAAAAAAAAAAAAAAAAAAAAACAAGCGTATCCTGGACGCACATACAGGAGAGACGGAAACACAGAGATTCCCTTTATAGTGGTCAAAGTGTATGGACACGTAGTGGATTTCTGCATATTTTTTTACATACCTTCTGTTGCTTCATAAAATCCTGTAAAGGTTTCATTATGTTTGGAGCCATTGAGCACTGTGTAGACAAAATGAATAAAGTTGCAATAAAGTCGAAAATACATCTCTCTAAGTTTGGTATTTGTTCGGTTTAGATGGCTACGGTCAGGGGAGATAACTCTTTCTTATTTACCTCTTCTCTTTTTTTTTTCTTTACTAGATTGATTTAGCATTTATTCTCTAGTTTTTTTTTTTTCCTTTATTTTTCATATTCATATAAACTGTAAAAGCCAGAATATCAGGCATACGACATTATATGATCTTGGATGGGAACATTTATTTAATTAATAATACAAAATAGGAAGATATTTATTTATTCGCTAAGAATCATAACGTACGTATATATATATATATATATATATATATATATATATATATATATATATATATATATATATATATAATTAGGAAATACTGCCCAGAAATAAAAATTTAGGGAACTTCAAGAGTGTAATAAATTACTTCATCTCTCGCGTTTCCCTTGTCCCGCCGTATATTTCATGCATCTCTTGAAATCAGTCCATCCATAAATTGTCTTATTTCTACCATTTTTACTGTCTTTGGAGACGCTATGACTTGACGAATGTACCAATAATAATAATAATAATAATAATATTTTAGTAAAGATAAGACAAAGTTCAAAAGACATTTTTAGGGCCGATTTCAAATTTGACACTCGTCAAGTAACAGCGCTGTGTGTGCAAAACTTGAAGTCGGTCCTAAGATAAGTTTTTTGAAGTTTACCATATCTTGACTGTTGTTGATATATTTTTGATACGGAGTACTTTCTTTTCAAGAATTTACTCACACGTTAAATTTTAATAACATACGCCCTTTCGTTTATATAACAAATTTGTCATATTATTATCAATATCATATATATATATATATATGTGTGTGTGTGTGTGTGTGTGTGTGGATCAATTCAGTTATTTCGTAGCCTAACTCTGTTATTAGCTGAATTTTGATTTGAAATGTCCGCAGTACAATAGTTGATCTACGTATTTATGATTCCCTACTGAATTAAATGCTTTGACAAGGAAGGTGTTTTTTTAATTTTCAGGCTACAGATTCAGATTTATAAATGTAGTTATATACGTTTCATTCTCTTTGTCATATATATATATATATATATATATATATATATATATATATATATATGAGAGAGAGTTTATGATGATTGTCATAGCATGTCTTTAACAGCAGCATCCCTTTCTGAAAAGATCGTTACTGGATGGACGGTCTGCCTAGATGCACCAATTCAAGTAATTTGTTCTGCATTAATTCTTGTAGCATGTCAGTAACGAAAGGTTTGTTCGAAAGACCACGTGCTGTGACAAAATCTACGGAAAAGTGAATTCGTATTTTGTCCGAGTGCATTAGTGCGAACTCGACGATGAGCAATTAAATAGTGAAAGAGGTAAAAAAAAAAATAAGATCAAATTGTCTCCCTTAAGCGTTGTTCACCTAAACTGAACAAATGCCCAGTTTTCTCAATTTTATTTATTTCTTCTTCGCTAAACTAAGTCATCTACACACATTCAAGACATTTAAAAGAAGTCAATATAACTTGAAGAAGCTAGGCACGCACGCACATTCAAATACATACATAGCTATAAACAACATGGACATAGAAATAAACACTGCATGGTGACTGGCAGTTCCATACCTTAAACGGTCATCGGATCATGTGTCACTTCACTTCGTACAGGCTCCATATTCGCACCATTTATATTTCCAAGAAGATGTTATATGGTCTGATGATCGCTTATGTCGTGAAACTGCTAATCACCATGCAGTATTGATTATGATGCCTGCAGTGATTATATATACAAACGCTCTATCCCTGATACTGAACATTCTTCCACTATAAATATAGCAAAATTTTAAATAATATATATATATATATATATAATATATATATAAATATATATATATATATATATATATATATATAAAACACGAAAAAGACAAACATTATAACATTTAAATAATTGTGTTGGCAAATGATTGACAAAGAAAAAAATTCTATGCAACGTGTTTCATCTTTATTGATGGAATTATATATGGGCGTGTACCACTGACGAGTGGACAGAGTGATTGCTGGATGGCCCGTTTACGAAACTCTAGAGTTGGGATGCTGAAGGTAACATCAATCAGCTAAGTGGCAAACTTTATATTAATTATATATATATATATATATATATATATATATATATATATATATTATATATATATATATACGCATTTCCTCATTTTCAACATTTCCCCTACGTACATAATTATAACCGACGCTCGCGTTTTTATATCTACTCCTCTCCGTCACACACACATATAATTCCATCAATAAAAGCATTGCTGTAGTCTGAAGAAGTCCTTCTAGAGGACGAAACGTGTTGCCCGGATTTGTTTCCTAATTTCTCATCCATTTGCTTAAAATTGTTTTCATGTATAGAAATTTATATATATCGTATTCTCCGAAATGCGTGTGTTACTATTTGTAACATGGTCATATTATTAATGTCTACGTATATATTTGTTATAAACATGTATTAGATATGTAATGCAATGCAAGTATTATATTGTGTTCTATGTAATTGTACAACAAAAAACTTCGAAATGCTTTGTTGATGTTTGTATTAAAGTCTGCCAAGATACGATTTACAGAAAAGGCTTTGCTTAATAAAAGAAAATAGTCAACATATTTTTCCTCTAGTCCTTGCCCATAGGTTAATACTTTATTTAATTATTATTATAAATAAAGATGTTTAATTCAATATTGTCACCAGACTGCAAATGACGGTAATGTTTCTTGCATGTCATTAAAACATATGTGCATGAAAGATATGATATAATATATAGACGTATATGAATGACAGAATGAGTTAGAAAAAAAAACTGCTTATGAACATATTTCATTTCATTTAAAAGATTTTCTACATAACGATTTTATACAAATTTCGCCTTAAAGAAAGTAGTTTTGATTAAAATGGAACGTAGCAAAAAATGGCGTCAGTTTAAACTTCTTCTGTCAAAAAAAAAAACTATATTTATGCTATATCTAAACTATAATTATAAATAATAATTTTGTAAAGGAAAAATTTCACTGAAACATGTTAGAGAATGTTCAAGTTTTCGTTTGAAATCAGGAAAATACAAAACTTTAAATCAAATAATCACAATATACGGCAAAAAAGAAAGCTTAAGTTTAAACTGACACCAAGAGAATATGCTTTTAATTTTCACTTTCTTTCTAACATTGTATTACTCTTCCGAAATTCATATAGGCTGCATTGAATGAAACTCGAAACCGTATTCCACCGAATGTGGTAAGCAGGCAGGCAGGCAATTAGCAATGAGTTATAGCTATTTATTTAAATATAAAATATTACTATGGTTATTATAGCATCTTTTCAACTTCTTTGGAGTTGTAGACATTTCAAGATACAATTAAGATGTAATACGCAGGAACCAATGAAGTTTCAAAATGAATAGTGAAAATACTTTTTTTTTCTTTTTCTTTTTTCGGATATGGTAGCGTAGGGAGAGGAAAGAAAAATAGTAAAAAAAAGGGGGGGGGGAGCCAAAGAAGGAAACTTTGATAACGCAAATAAAAAGTGGGGGAAGTAAGGAAAAAAATTAAAAATAAATCTCCAACAGAACATCAAAGGCGGGCAAGTTCTTGCGTGGATTTAGTTTTGATGTATATTTAGTTCAAAAATGGGACGCCCAGAGTGGTAAGTATGGCCAAGAACAGAGAAGAGTTGGAGCTGATGAAAAGAGAAAAGGGTTGTGAGCTGGAGTTATGAGAAAGGCTGAAAAACAGAGAAGAGTTGAGTAAAGAGAATGTTATGGAAGAAAATGTGAAAAGTTGCAGTAGATTTTATTTTTATATATATATATATATATATATATATATATATATATATATATATATATATATATATATATATATATATTGTATGTATGTATGCATGTAGAACAGGATAATCGTAGGGGCGGGAGAAGTGAAGGAAAAGAATGAGGCACTGATTGATGACAGCTGCAGACATATATACCATCTGGGTAGAGATTGTCTACCGTGGAGCAATAGTTTGCAAACGCGCAGATCATTACTCGAATGTAAAAACACTCACTGGCTATATCGCTTCTTTAACGATAAAGATTATTTATTTAGGCGTGGGATATTTGCAATAGAACGATTGTTTGAAAACTAACCGTGCAGATTGTGGTTTGTAAGCTAGACCAACGCTGGCTAATCTGCTTTGGTGGCCCTGTGTCAGACTAAAGCAAGGCTGATGTAACTGACTTTGGGGCGAATAGAGTATAAAAAAGATTGCAAACTAAGTTAGACTATGGATTGTTCTAACAGTTTGTGACCTGTGTCAAGTTTTTCCATTTTTGGGGGTTTGGGGTCTGTATTATAATTTTTAAAGTTTCCAAATTAGTTTAAGGCAATATTTATGAAAACAGTCAAGTTTGGAGAGTTTAATCTCTAGACCGTTTTCAATGTCCTCGACCACCCGTGGGTGTGATTTTGTGTGCGTGTGTTGCATTTTTTCTCTTTAATTGCAGCTAATTTGAAACTTTATAAAACCTGAAGTGCCCAGGAAATCTGGAAAATCTTATCTTTGTTAAATGCAGGAAATATATATATATATATATATATATATATATATAAAAGCAGGGGCGGAGACCAATATTTGGATAATATTCAATGGCGGCACTCTCGGGGATTTTCCTTCTGAGTCAGTTATTTTCTTTTTTTTATGAGTGTAGCATTTTTAAAATGAAAATTGTCGTTAAATTTATTTCTATCTATGACTTGTGCATTAGAAACAAGCAGAAATTTAAGAACAAACGTATATATGAGCACAAAAGAGACCTCACAAGAGACCTCATAAAAAACTTAACTAATGTCATACATAGAAATACATTCAACCATAATTTTGATTTAAAATATGCTACATCCATAAATAAAGAAAATAACTCACTCAGAAGGAAAATCCTCGAGAGTGCCGCCATTCAATATTATCTATATGAAATTAAGAAATCAACCGACCCCGTTACCTTGGTTTCAAACTTTCGGTATCGGGCAACTGATTTACTAAAGCTTTATTTTTTTTTAAATAAAAATTTATGAACGCTATTTTATTTTAAAATAAATGAATAAGCTCACGACGTGAGGTGTAGTAGAAGGTGAGGAGTGGGAGGAGAAAATCAAGTGCATTGGAAATATATCGGTGGGGGATTAAATTAAATATACATACGTTCTTTTTATCCCACTTCAAATGAACCCAAAAGGAACATTTTAGTATGACTACAACGGTACATAATTTCCGATCT
>CAHIKZ030005305.1:3392500-3395000 GCA_903632075.3 Acanthosepion pharaonis
ATATATATATATATATATATATATAGTGTGTGTATAAATCCATTTGTGTGTACGGAAAAATAATTGAACGATTTTTCTTTTTGTACTGGAGTGGTGAATATTAATGTTTTTTTATATATATATATATATATATATATATATATATATATATATATATATATCTGTTGTAATGCGAAACGTTGTCATAACAACAACAAAGATGAGGACAATAGTCCGAATGTCAATAATATAAAGAAATATGTTGTTCGTCGCCGTTTAGTATATCTTTGTATTTTATGCACATGGCAATCCGTGCCTGAGGATTGCCACGTGCATGAAACTCAGAGTTGTACGAAACAACGAGGAACTTAATGTATATTTATTAGTAGTATAAATTTTAGCTCTGTTTTTTTTTTTTGTTTTTGTTTTTTTACATTGAGCACCGTTTTATTACCACTAGCTCTGCCTTATTGCATTAAGCATGAAACTCCGAGATGTACTGTCGGCATGGGGATATTATGTATATTTATTAGTATATACTTCATAGCTCTGTTATTTAGCATTGAGCACCTTTTTTCTTACACCAAATTATATATGTATTTGAACACTTACACGTACATTTATTTATATTTATCCGTTCATATATATATATATATATATATATATATATATATAGATAGATAGATAGATAGATAGATAGATATAGAGAGAGAGTCGTGGTCTGTGAAACGCGGTTGCTAAATCTAAATTCACATCAATATGATATGCGTTGTACATAGTTTTACTTCTGACTCTACTTCTCACACGATTCACTGTTTTGTACGCATAAAAACATCGTTTAAAAAAAAATGTGGGGTTTTGGCTTGGTCGGCACGTTTAAATCCAAAAGCCATCCATCTCTCATTGCAAAATGATCAGTTCGTTCTCTCTCTCTTTCTTTCTCTTTATTTTGATGCTTTACATAGTCTAATTCACACCAAGGTTCTTGAAGATAACTCATAAAACACTTGCCAAATGGATTTTTTTTTATGTTGGTAGATATAAAATATATATATCTAGTCGACTGAGCTCTTTCCCAGATTCTTTCATTCATCATGTAAGTCGATTTAAATTTCTTCTCTATTTTTAGCAACGAATGTACGAAAAACCAAACTCTATAAAAAAAAACTCCTTTTCCCAGATGCCAGGATTTGTGTATTTCGAAAAATAATAAATGATTTCTTCCTAAATTTTTCTTCATGATATAATATTCGTGATGCTTTGATTTTACTTTCAGACGTTAAATATATATATATATATATATATATATATATATAAAATATATCAATTTTTATATATCACGAACAATTTTAGGAAAACCAATGACAAAGTGAGAAAAAAAATAAGTGACCATAATTTTGATTTAAAAAGTGGTACTTTAATTATACGTGAAAGCATCTAAGAGAAAAATGCATAGAAAGTGCTTGAACCGCGAGATCAATCGCAGTAAATTTACGTCCACGTTCTTGCAACACTTGACCTTTCTTGGCAGATTTATTATCACAATGTGGGATATTTAATAATAAAAGTGATAAAAATAAGAAGAAAAAGAATCTAAATGAAATAAGCTAGTCTATATACACAAAACGCATATTTAAAAAAATTAAATTAAATTTAAAATTTCATTGTTCCTTCTCCTTCATGCGCGTGTGTAGTCACATCATTTGAAAGTGTCACTTTAGTTCGATGAAGTCCTAAATGACGAAACGTGTCACACGAACGTTTATACACTTCATTATGGATTATCCTTCATACATATTTTCTATAATAATTAATGCAATATTTACATCTCCATTCTGAAAAATGAAACACGGGGAAACTGAGTCAGAAAGAGTGAAGAGACAGAAATAAAGAGAGGGCGAGAGAGGAAAGGACTCAAGTAGAGAGAGGAAAGAGAGAAAGGACACAAGTGGAGGGAAGAGAGAGAGAGGACACAAGTTGAAGGAAGGGAAGAGAGAAAGTACAGAATTAAAAAGAGGGGACGAGTCAAAAAGAGAGAGAGAGAGAGAGGGGGGAGTGAAGAGAAAAGATACAGAGCAAGTAGTGAGAATAAGGAAAGAGAGGGTGTATAAAGAAAATATGAAAGAAAAGGATAGGGAAGAGGCGAAAAAGCGGTAGGAAGATTAGACAAAGCAGGAAGGTAGAAAAGGGAGAAGATGTAAGAGGGGGAAAAAGCATAAGTATAAAAGAGGTCGTGGGGGGAGGAAGGAAGGAAGGAAGGAAGGAAATCCAGAAACGAAAGAAAGGGCTACGGCAAAAGGAAAGAAGAGTCGAATCGACTTCAAGATGTGATGAAAGAAAAACACAGAAACGGCGTGTGGGCAATAAAGACAAGTGATTTGGACTCTGTGGGGTGGGAAACAATAGCTAAAATAATAATAAAAAAAAAAAAAAGAATGCATTACTCTTCAAAACAATGAGTTGATAAAGTAGCGACGTTCGTAAATATCCAAGGTAAATACGGTGTGAAAGAGTAGAATCT
>CAHIKZ030005305.1:3400000-3410000 GCA_903632075.3 Acanthosepion pharaonis
CATTAAACCACCGGGACATCCAAATTTACAGCGGCTGGTATTCTCAAGCGGTTTCTCATCTAGGTACTGATCAGGTTCGACGTTGCTTAACTTCGATGGTCGTATGGGAAACGGTGTTTCAACCTAATATGGCTGTAAGCCAAAATGCGGTTATTAACCGCGGGAATCTTTTGCACTGACCGAATACATGAAAATCTAATTTTTTATTCTATAAGTTATTCAAACTAATATCGTTCTCTTTGTTGTTTTGATTATTACCGATGTTTTCCAGCTCGTCTAATGTCGAGTATCCTTATTTATTTATTTTTGCTGTAGTCACCAGTCTTTATAAATTCCTAATTTTTTTTTTGTTTTTGTTTTACCAGCACTGTTCAAAGAATTATTTGGAATTGTATCCTAGTCTTTATTTGTTTTGATCGCCAAATGTTGGCCGGTACGTTATCCGACTGTCCGAGTGTTATCTGAAGTTCTTGGATAATCTACTACCATTACTCGAACAAAGATCCCTATTAAGTGGGGCAATGATTATCGAACGCAACATACACCCGAGAAAACAAGAGAATTAACGGGACAAAAGGAAAATAAAAAATGCTAAGGAATTAGTATGAATAACATTTGATATTTTAATTCTTCCTATTATTACAGTTCTCTTTATAATATTTGCTAAAAAAAAGCAAGGAACAAAAATAATAGAAAGAAACACTGTGCAAAATATTATCTTAAATAGCGTAAAAAAAAATAAAAAGGGTGTTCCAATAACTTGGTGGGATTTTCATGTGAATTCAGTTTAAGCATCTAATGATTTTTTTTCTTTTTCTTTCAGATTTGGCGGATATTTGGGCGATATTATTTTTCACACATAATTTCCATGACTTAAATGACATGATCCAATAGAGAAATAAATAAATTTTCACCAATAACACTGATTTATTTATTGCCGACTTTGATCCGTCTTAATGAAACACCCCTATATATAATCCGTCTTAATGAAACACCGTTTATAACTAAGAAGCGATAGTGATAGCCATAAGCGGGTGCAAGGGAGAGCTACAATAACGCCAGTACAAGGAAGGGTCACAATAACGAACGCCGTCACAAAAGAGAGTCACAAGAACGAACGCCGTCACAAAAGAGAGTCACAAGAACGAACGCCGGTACAAAAGAGAGTCACAAGAACGAACGCCGGTACAAAAGAGAGTCACAAGAACGACGGTACAAGAGAGTTTGAAAACCCCATTACTGGAGAGTCTCAATAGCACCAATGCGAAAGAGTGTCGTAATAACGTCGGTTTTAAAGAAGAAATATAATAACGCTTTTACGAGTGAGAGTCATTATAATGTGTCTACTAGAGACGGTTATAATAATGACGATACTAATAACAATGACTATAATAACATTTATTATAATATCAATTCCTGAAGCGGAATATTCTTTCGTGACTCTCTCGACACCATTTCCTCCTTACGAACCCTCACATTTCCCATACAAATTTGACATTTTTTTCTTTTTTTTTTCCCCTTTATATTTTCGCTGCCACTCATGTCAATTGCCTTGATGCGAATACGATCGCCATCTTGATATAAACAATTTACAATAACCGCGTAAACCAAATCCTTGCACTTGATTTCATTAACGCGCCAACGACAACAATGGCGGCCAAGGCACGCGCCCTGTTCATTTGTTTTCCCGCCCTGAGGCAAAAGAGCGGGAAGGGCAAAGAAATAACACAAATCAAGCACTAACAAGCCTGAAGAACGCAAGGGCATAATCAATAACCTGTTCTTTAAAAATACCGTCGGAAAATTGTTTCATTTTCAAAGTAATCCAATCACAGAGTCCCTGCACTGAGACGTTAATTAACTGTGTGCTTAAAGACACGATCGCCATCTTCAAGCATTAGCTAATGGCCGAGGGAGAGTGGCTCCGTGAGTGAGTCTCTCGTCACTATGTTGTAGCCGTCTACAGGATGCAAAATAATCAAATCAATGGGTCTTACTGTTGTCAGTATTTTCGCATCAACATGAAATTGGAGGAGTGAATATGATTGAGTGAACGAGGTGTAAAGAAAGAAGGTAAACAGATGCAAAAAAGAAAATGTACTTTAGGAAGTTGAAGGAAAATAAAAAAAAAAACGCTGAGAACGAGAAGAGAGACACGGGAGACGGAAAAGCGTTGGAGAAATCAGGTGTGGAACAGAAAGTGGCTATAAGAGAGAAGAAAGGTAGAGGCAAAGACGGGAAAAGAAAAATAGGAGGAGACACAGAAATAGAGGGAGGACGTGTAAAAATGAAAGAAAACAAGAGAGGAAAAGGAAAAGACAATGAAGAAGAAAGAGACGTCAAAAGAAGAAAAAAATAAAAGAGGAAAATGAAAAGAAAAGAGAAAGGAACAGCGGAAAGATAATACAAAAAGAAAAGGTGAACGACGGAAAGAGGAGACAAAAAGAGAGAGGGGGACGGCGGAAAGAAAAGAAAAAGAGAGAAAGGGACGACGGAAAGGAAAGAGAAAAAGAGAGAAAGGGACGACAGAAAGAAAAGACAAAAAGAGAGATGGGGACGACGGAGAGAAAAGACAAAAAGAGAGAGGGGGACGACGGAGAGAAAAGACAAAAAGAGAGAGCGGGACGACGGAGAGAAAAGACAAAAAGAGAGAGCGGGACGACGGAGAGAGAAGACAAAAAGAGAGAGGGGGACGACGGAGAGAAAAGACAAAAAGAGAGAGGGGGACGACGGAGAGAAAAGACAAAAAGAGAGAGGGGGACGACGGAGAGAAAAGACAAAAAGAGAGAGGGGGACGACGAAAAGAGAAGACAAAAAAGAGAATATGAGAACGAGGGAAAGAAGAAACAAAAAGTGAGGGAGTGATTGACCGAAACGGAAAAGAAAATGAGCGGCAATGGAAGGTAATAAAGAAAAAAAGAGAAGAGAATAAAGAAATTGAACCGCCGAAAGCACAAGACAAAAGAGAGAGAGCGAGAGAGAGAGAGAGAGAGAGAGAAGAACGTGACGACAGAGAGAGGAGGCAAAAAAGGAGAGAACAACAGACAGGAAGGAGTGACGGAGGGAAGTAGGAGGAGAGCGGAAGAGAGTGGAGGAAAGAACAGAGAACAAAAAGAAAGAAAGATAGAGAGTGAGTGAAGACAGAAAATGGAAAAGAAACGTCAAAGAGTCATGAGGGAAACATAAAAAAGAGAAAAAGTAAGAAACGTTAAAAAAAAAAAAAAAAAAAAAAAAAAAAAGAAGAAGAAGCAAACGAAACCCGGGATAAAGTAATAATAAAATAAAACCCTAGAATAATTTCAAACGTATTCGTACCAGTGACATTTGTTTACGGCGTTAATTCCATAAGAATAATTTTTAATATA
Source organism: Acanthosepion pharaonis (assembly GCA_903632075.3). NCBI lineage: Eukaryota > Metazoa > Mollusca > Cephalopoda > Sepiida > Sepiidae > Acanthosepion > Acanthosepion pharaonis. Next base: position 3,403,366 of record CAHIKZ030005305.1, read on the forward strand.
TATATATATATATATATATATATATATATATATATATATATATATAAAAAAGGCTTAAACACTAATATTCCATGGTCATAATTTATTCCATTGGAATCATAAGTTTAGTGTTTAAGCCTTTTTATTATATTCTTACTCTGTCCTGGACACTGAGTTCTACCTGGATTCTATCCTCTTGGAATTTTTTATTCAAAAAATATACATGTATGTATATGCATGTATGTATATATATTTATATATTTTGCATATGTATGTATATATTTACCACTAATTTTTTATATATATATATATATATATATATATATATATATATAAGTAACTCAAGTTGAAGCATTAGATACAGTACGAAAGAGACTTAAACCGATTATACAATGGCAATACTCGACTGTCTCAGTTAATTAAAAGTATTTAAATACCTACTTTAAAATAACCCAGACACTCACAGACACGGTCAAATATAATAAAAGTTAAAAGAAGTCTGTTCACTTCAAAAATATATAAAGGAAAAATAAAATTCATAGTGGTTGAGAATCGTGGCATATTTCTAATTATCAAATAACAAAGCTCTTCGCGGGTCTAAGCAATTGTGAGAGGCCGCCGTACCTGCATTCTGCTAACCACAAAATCTCGTTGCTACTTGAAACGACGTGATGGATTGCTACTTTAAAAATAAAGTTCTATTGGCTTGCTAAAAACGTTCTTTTTGTTTATTCCGTAATAAATAACATCTATAATAGAAAACTTCATTAATACGGTGAAAACGGACATTATTAAAGCAAAACGAAAAATTAATAACAAAAAAAAAAAAAAGAGGGACTAACAAAAATAATATCACCGTTAAGTGGTAATATCGAAACAAGATGAAAAAGATGGCTAAACCAGTTTATCGATCCTCTGTCATCAGAGCTAAATCGAAGATGAAAAATGTGCACAACGGCTAAAAATGAATACCACAGACCAGATGTTATATAACACTTGCAGACTAATTACCTTTAATCACTCCTTAGAGAAAGATGGCTGGTAGGGCGTAATATAAACAGATTCTAAAATTTCCATTGGAATTCAGTATTGGTCTTAGCGGAGCAGGAACTGTTTAAAAGACCGGGGAGTAATGTGAACAGGACGATAAGAAAGCCTACCAACTTCTATGACAGTAAATGCTAGGCAATCTCCTAACAGATGTAGAAGAGACCGGGTACATTGCTGTTTTTTGTATCAGAAGATAACCAGTGATCACCAAACAAGTTATATTCACCTTTCCCTTGCAAGTATTCGTGTTGTATTTGGATATTACCGATTTACGGTAATATTATTTTTTTTCTAACCTTCTTTTTTTGTCATTAATTCTTCTTCTTTGTTAATGCAACAACAAACATGAGGACAATAGAGTTTTTAAAAAATGTTAATAACGATATCGCTCCCTACCGTCATCTCAGACATTCAGAAATAACGAATTGGTTTGCAAGGGGAAATGAAGAAACCCTTCAGTCGGTAATTGTTGCACTTAGATATCTGTTAATTTCTGTTTAGTCTGGCACAAGGTCAGACTGTGGGAGTACCACGTGAGAATCGAACTCGTTTTGTTTCAGTGGCAGATATAGATTTAAAAAATAAAAAAAAAAAAAAAAAAAAAAAAAAAGCAGATTCTGCACGAGGAAAATGATTTTGCACCCGACAGCATCCGACCGCTAAACCACGACACTGGATGACGGGGGCACGCGATGCACGTGCAGCTTGCATTGAGACAGATCGTCTTACAAGTCTTACAAGAAACGAGGTAATAGCGGCGACGGAATGTGTTTGCATGACAGCTAACATCATTCTTTCTATTCATTACTCTTCCTCTTTGGCGGTCTCTTGGCTTACTCGTTGATTCATTCTCACCCCCCCTCCTACAACTATCTTCCCGGCCGCCACGAAAACAATTTTATGGGGTCTCGTTTCTCCCCCACCCCCACGACACCTTGCTTATTTGCTCATAACTACGGCCGCCAACAAACCAAAAATATATTTAATACCATGTACCCGATCCGCAACTTAAGTTACAACTTCTGCCGAGCAGTTTTCTTGAGTTATTCCCCTTTGAACTCACCTATAGAATTATCCCAAACTAGTTTTAACCCGTGACGGTTTTCCTACTTTAGTAATCTCATGGCGAGTTCTAATTTCCAACATCTTCCTCAGCACTTTTGCTAGATCCTGTAATTATAATTATCAAATCTATGTTTGGTACGTTGATTTTCTTTTTGTCAAAGCAAGCAAGTTCATCCCCCAATCTCGACATGAGAAACTTGTGCAGACAAGTTTTCTCCTCTTATTTGACGTTGGCCTATCATACGATAAAATAGGTAAAAGTCAATATCTATTTATACTTTTTCTCCATCAAGACACGTATTTCTTTTTCTTTTCTTTTTTTAATTTTCCGTAAACCCGAAGAAATATGGTCGAATGCCAAAGACAGATCTATAAATAAAACTTTGATGCAGACGGATTCTCTGTGTTTAAATGCACTCGTACTTAAAACGATAAAGCTACAGCAAATATTTTGGTGAGAAATTGATTTATGGAAAATGATCACCGTATTTCTGTCCGCACTCTCGCAAGACTTTTCTAGAATCTACAGAACCAGCTTTGGTTCTTCATTTTTGGCAATTTGCTCTCATAGAACATTAGTAGTAATTCTGACCAGTACTGGGTGCCCATTTTTGTGGACTGTTGTAAGAACTGAATTAAGAATGGTTTACGTTCAATTCCTACTCAAAGTAGATGCTTCCGGTAAATCAGCGTCGAAGTTATCGGCGTGGAATGTGTTATCAATGCAGCGAGTTCAAATCCCAGCCGCGATTGTTGCTATGCTTGTGCAGAAATACACTGTTTTTCCTCTCTAATAGCAGGGCAGACTGAATTCGAATGCTTGTTTTCATAGCATTCATTTTCACTTAGAAAAGGTATGAATACAACTCTTCCCCATCTATGGATTAAATAGCTCTCTTGCTTTGAGACAGCAACAAGTTAGGAGAATGAAAACTGAGTTCAAACCTCAAGACATACTACAGCTGCCATGGCTATAGTACATATGGTGGCTCGAGGAACCTCTGTGTGTGTGTGTGGCTGTGTGTGTGTGTTTGTTTTTTTTTTTTATTTCAAGGGAGAAGAGTGTACTGCATTTAGTTTTCCCCATATCCATAATGTTTACTAAATCAAATTTTAGCATTTGTTGAAAACAGAATATTCTCCGTATTCAAAGCAGTTCTGTGGTAAACTGAATTTGCTTATTATTTAAATTATGTAAAATTTCACACTTGTGTCGTGGAATCTTGTCTGTGTTTACCATTCCATGATGGAAAAATATTGGAAATGAATGAGAAAAAGAATGGACAAAAATAAATATGAAAGGAACTCGGGAGGAGGGGGATTCTTCTGTCGTCTGATACTTAAAGTTCCACGCTCATTGACGCTTTTAAAATACACGCTTATTTTTATTCGATTTTTAAAAGAAATTTTAAACAACACTGGTAACGCTGCCCATAGTGAGCCTCAAGGTAACAGAGAGTTAAATTCTCACACACATATATATATATATATATATATATATAAGAGAGAGAAAAAAAATCAACTCCCCCCCAGAATGCATTACTGTCTGCTCTATTCTGCCTGTGAAATTCTGTGAGAAATGCTGCAGAATATTACTTGCTTTTGTACAAAATTCTCACAACGACAGGCATTTGATGTTGGACACTCAGCAAATTGACTGGGAATTGTCATAGCATCTTTTTTGTTGTTACAATTGCACATTCAAAAACAAAACCACGGCAACAAAGTTGAATTTAGCTTTTTAATAAAAAAAAAAAGACATGCTTTCAGTATTAATTACAACCCCAATGATATGATACGAATAAACTATTCATAGTAATGTCTTTTTTCTTTTTACCATAAGCGTGAATTATGTTCTAGGATCAGAAAGAATAAATACAACTCCTTTGTGCCATGTCTCTTCAGAACGTTAGCGATCACGGCTCTCAACGATTTCCAGCCCTTTATAGCTCTTAGTAAATTTTATCTTTTTGGTATATCTCCTAAACCCTGTTCTGCCATCCATTTACTCAAGGTAGGTTATTCGCGGTTTTCCTTTGTCCCCCCCTTGCCTTCAATATGTCCCGTGAGTGTCAGATTTTCTAAGTATTCATTAAGTGGCATAGAAATTTCAACTCTTGTCTTCCTGATGTTAAGTATAAGTGTCCATCACGTTTTCAGTTTCTCGTTGCTCACAAGTTCAGTCTGATACTCTCAGCATCCTTCTGTAGAACCACATTTCAGTTACTTCAAGTCTCTTCTACAGCTCTGAGCAAATCGCCTAGCATTCACTGCCATAAGAGTTGGTAGGTTCGCCTATCGTCCGATTTACACTCCTCGTTCTTTTGAACAGAATTAAAAGTTTATCCCTTGTTTCCGGTTTAGGATAGCCCCACTTTGTTCCCATTCCGCCATCCATTCCCACCACCCTATTAGGTCGGTTGCTCGCTGTTACTCTTTAGCCCGCCTTTTATCAATAGGTCCTGTAAGTATTATTTTTTATTATTTTTTCCAAGCCGTCCTTCCTCCTAATGTGAAATTTCAACTCTTTCTGATTGTCTTTCTAGATCCCATTTTTTCAGCATCTTTCTGTAGAACCACATTTCTGTTGCTCTCATCTTTTTTTCATCTGAGAGGAGGTTGTCCAGCATTGATACTATATAGGAGGACTGCTATTTCATAACAGTTCAGTTCTCTTATTTGCCTCTAACAATTTTTTTATGTTTTTTATTATTTTGATTAGCTTTTATAATGTGTCTTACAATCATGATTTGTGCTTGGGACAAAATAGTAAAATGAAATATTGCTAGATTCCATTTGCTTTAGAATTGCCTTGTTTCTCCTGTGTTTCTTCCATGGCGTACTCAGCATTCATCTGTAGAACAACAATTCTCTGTCTTCGAATCTCTTCTCTTCTGATACAGCTTACATTTTTCAAAAAATCTGATGGTTCTGATGGATGACATTCACTCCCCATTACAAGCTATACTTAAATAGCACGACAAATAGAGTCCTTTTTCTTTTGTTGCTAGAACAACGTAAACGTTTTTGAAAAGTGCTGTCACATCTGGTCTGGTGCTCCTGCTATACATTTCAAGATTCTTGATAAAAACCAAAGAAGAATCTGCAATTTTATTATTCATGACCTGGCATCTTGCCTTCTGTCCTTTTCCCACCACGATAATGTTGCTTCCCTGTACCTTTTCTACACATACTTTTATGGCAATTGTTCTGATGAACTTTCCTCTATGGTACCTAGACTTTATGAATTTAAGCACAGTACTAGATTGGCGGCAAGGTCTTATCAGTTGAAATTGCTAGATGTAACCGCAAGTTCTATGCTGACAGTTTCTTCTATTGTACTTCTTGCTTGTGGAACTCTCTTCCGGTTTCGTGCTTCCTAGTCAACTCTGATCTTCAATAATTTAAATGTAATGTCAATCGTTACCTCCTGTCGTGTTAATTCTTGTTTTTTTTAAATGTTCTCTCCCCATACGTGTTTTTTCCTCGTATTCTCAGACAGTAAACCATTGCGTCTTAGTGGCTTTATTGTCTTGCTTGCGGTGAAAGGATTTAAAATAAAAAAATCTGGCAGAGAGATGAGCATTACCTAATAATGTGCAATACTCCTGAGATATCCATAAGCTTTTAATCGACGCACAGTTCTCTTTCACAGAACAAAATATCCCCAGCCATTCACCACCTCAGATAAAATCAGATGCCTTAAGCCAAGATTAAGTTGAATAACACATTCGTCTAATTGATAGAAATTAATATTAATAAAGGAAAGGTCAGATTGCTCGATAATCGAATTAGATTCGCCCAATGGGAGACAAAACAGATAATCTGGTAAAGGTCAGGCCATTTGTAAACACAGCAGAGAGATAACTGCTTTTTCTTCTCTGCACTGCGCATGCGCTATATTGGTAACTTTATGAACAATAACTGAAGTTTCGAACAACCCCCTCCCACCCCACTTCATTCCAATTCTTAAAACGGTTAACAAATGGGATATTTTTTAAATCCCCTCTACATAAACATTTTTTTTTTTAAATCAGAGTTAAAAAAAATACTGGTGTTTGTAAAATTAGAAAAAATTCGATTAATTTTATTTTTAAGCAATTCAAATCAATGAATCGAAAAGTCGGTATTTTTAATCAAGCAAAACCTTAAAAAAAAAAAAAAAAAAGTTGTGGATAATAAATAAAAGCTTACTCGCTCCAAAATACAAAGATATTTGCATGCTTAGTCGTAAGATTAGAAGAAAATGTAACTCCCGTTCTTCAGATTAAGATTTTAATTCAGTATACTTCTTTTTAAAAGGAAAATACTACATTGAACATCTTTATGAGTTCACAAGCAACAATATTCACATCTCTAATATAAGCATTTGTTAAACAATGAAATCTGTCAAATTACAGATGACGTCCTTCCAAAATGGCTGGGATTTGACTGAAAATGGGGGGAAAGCGGGAAAATATCTGGACACTGCTTAATATTAATGCACTTTGAAGACGATAGCTGCATTCGTTAATACTGAAACACTTTGAACGGACTCTAAG
>CAHIKZ030005305.1:3415000-3459249 GCA_903632075.3 Acanthosepion pharaonis
ATATAAATGGAGAGAAAGAAAGTAAGAGGCGGAGAGAAAAAAACGAGTGGATATTAAGGGGGTGTTATGAAGAATAAAAGGCGTGAAATACAAAAATAACTTGTTAAAAGACTTTAAAAATATAAATAAATGAAGGGAAAAAAGATTGCCGAGAAAATGAGATCAGATTTTGAAAAGAAGAGACAAAAAGAAACAGCAGACAATGTGACAATTAAGCAAATGCATCCATTTTGTCTCTTGTTGAACAGACGAAACAATGCAGTCCAATTAAATCTTTCCAATAGAATCACATGACCCGCACTAACTCTCCCTTTTACCCTCTCTTTCGGCGGCATTTACCAGAAGCGGTGGCGGTGGAACAGGGCGGTCAGGGTGTAGGTGGAGCGAATTTGATGAATAAGTGAATGAGAAGCTTTTGGTGGAGGAAGAGAAATCGTAGTATTCGATAAGTTTTGAACGCTGCTAGATCGAAGAATAGAAAGGGAAAACTGGATAAGTTTGAGAGGCATTAGTTCTGTCTGCCACACAAGCGTTTAATATATCATAAAAATGTCCAGTCTGGTTACAATTACTTCAAAAAGTTATAAGCGTCGTGTTTGTCCCGGATGTAACGCAGTAAAGACAGAAACACGTTTTCATTTTTTACCTGTTACATTCTGTGATTTCAATAAATATAAAAAGTAATAATTATTCGTAAGTACACAGCACTTCTTCATTTCGTTACTGAAGAAAACTGGCGTACAGGAACGATAAAGTATTTCTTTGATAATATTCAATGAAATTAGGAGGAATTTTTCTTTTCTTTTTTTTTTTTTTTCAGGTGCACGGGAAGTTTTTAAAAGCAAGAGAACGGAAAACATATTGAAGTTATTCAAGAAAAGTTCTCGCCTGGGCCAAGGAAATATGATGTTTTGTCATTTGCATCAGATTTTGGGAACATCCGGCTTTTTGCTTCCCAGTCATCTCTTAAATTCTTAATTATAGTTTTGTTGTTTTTTTTTTTCAAATCGTTATCTCTACTTAATAGTAGAGTTTCTCATATTTTCTAACACCCAGTAACTCCCTTGCGTCATAGTGGTTTCATTACCTTGCTTGAGGTGAAATGATTAAAAAAAATGGGTCGAGCCAAAGGCTTTTCAGCATCTCCTACAAAAGCTTGAGTATTGAGTTTGTTTATAACAACATGGCGGAAATATTTTTTTTATGTTTATTCGTAACTATTAAATGGAATGTGCAGTAAATCACGCCATGTTAATTAGAAAAAATAATTTACAGATTTTTTTTTAATTATACAGAAACACATACACATATATTTATCCATATATTTACTGATACACATACATCTATTTATTTGCAAACACACATGAAAACATTTATAAATCTACCATTCGTCCGTGCATTGAATATTGCTACCATATCTGGTCGGTTACTCTGGTTATATAGCGATTTAATAAGCGTAGCTTAGTTGTGGCAGATGGCTGAAACTTTGGAGCCCTCAGTGAGGATTGAACTTAGTTGTAAGTAATCTAGCAAGACAAGCTTGCTAACTATGGTATATATCGAGACAAAATATGGATTTTGTTTCTATACACCGGTGTAGCGGGCACTTCCACGTAGTGTAATGTATAATTTTTCTTTAAATCATTTAACCCCAAGCAAGGTGATGATGCCACTAAGACGTAAGGGATTACTGAGAATGGAAAAAAAAATTTAGAAGATTTTAGTTTAGTGATGAGAAAGGGAAATAGGGAAATAATAGAACAGGAAGGACAAAAAAAAAAAAAACGTCAAAATACGATTACCGTATTTGACGACATAAAGGCGCACTTCTTTCTTACTAAAAATATCTTTTAAAATTCCCTTGCGTCTTGTATGTCATACGTAGGTTTACTAATTTTACTAATTACTAATTTTTTTCTTGATTTATTCTGCTGAAATTGGAGGTGCGACTTATACACCCGTGCGTGTTATATGCCGTCAGATACGGTAAATTAAAAGTAATTTTGAAATGGCACCGGTTATATTTTCCGCAATATTAACCTGGGATCATTCTCTATTGTTGCGTGTAAGAAAGAATTCTACCATTTTGTTAAAATACCATTTAAACTAAAGTAAACGAAAATATCTAAAGACAGATCTCATGAAACAAAAGAAAGGAGAAGCAATTCACTAACAACCTTATCTATCCAACTTACTAACGTGTTCTTTTATTGTGTTAACACGAGTCATGGTCGCTTATTGGTGTTGAGTCAGGGCGCCTTTTTAACATAATGGTATATCTCATCTCTAAAAAGAGAAGATAAACTTGTGTTAGCGATTAAGATACATAGATATGTATATAAGGGCGTATCCTAAAGATTTGGGGCCGACACAAAAAAAAAATTCCTAACATCTAATAAAGTCTGATGTTTCATCAGATTGTGGGAAATGTGTCTGGCCGAGAACTTTTCAACACACACACTCGTATATACACATATTTCATTTTATCAATTCTCCCCAAGCAAAACAATAATACCACTAAGACGCAAGGGGTTACTAGGAGTGAAAGAGAATTTTTAAAAAAATTTAGAAGGAACCGGAAACCCAATCCTAAACAGGGAATAAGTGATAGACTTGTACTCCTCTTCAATAGGATCGAGGAGGAATCTGAACCGAACGATAGGCAAATCTATCTATTCTTATTATGCAGTTATTTATAAACGCATAGACACACATCCTTTGAAAGCGTATGGCTTTGGACGTCTGGACCCTACCAAATAATAATAAAAATCTCTTGTATAACTTGGATAACCGTATTTAAGTAGACGATCCGTTTATTTTAAGCAGTATTTATTGCATCTACCGGACTGCGTAAACGAGAAAACTTTAAAAAAAGAGAAATACGTCTTCTGTCAGGATTCGAACCTGCGTCCCACGTCACTGAGCCGTAACGGATTAGATTGTGGTTTCTCCTGCAAAGGGGGATTCAAGTTCGAATTATTCTTAAGCTTTCTGGATGTACGCAGGCCGATAGACGAAATTATACATCAATCCACTACAAGCAAATCGACGATAATGCCACTAAGACGCAAGTGGCTACTGGATGTGAAAGACTTCGAAGGAAAAAAACCGGATTATAAGGAACCGGAAATCCAATCTTAAAAAGAAAAGAAGGGATAAATCTCTGTTGAAAAGACATGGGAGGAATGATTATATATATATATATATATATATATATATATATATATATATATGTGGTCCGGTGGAGTAATGGATAGCGGCTAGAATTGAGGTATCGGAGTTTATTACATTGATTACCTTGGAACTGGGTTATATAGCCTTGGATGGCAACTGGTCTAGGAGAAGGACAACTCTGAATTCAAAACCTGCGGAGGGTCGTTTGGGGACCTTGTGGCATGTACTGCGCCAGGTCTCTGTATTCGGCCCTTCAAAAAGTGTGGATGGTTCTGCACGAAACCTTCACCACTATAATCAAATTATATGTACTGGTGTCTGGCTGTCGGTTCCAAGGAACAGAGCGGCTTGACCCTCATCGGTCGAATACGACAGGAAAGTCCATTATATATATATATATATATATATATATATATATATAGATAGATAGAGAGAGAGAGAGAGAGACTATATAATATATATATATATATATATATATATATATATGGCCGCATACATAATTCCGTAAAATCCTTGTAGAAAACACTACTATACTTAAACATGAAAACAATGAACAAAAGCTAAAAATTCTTGAAGCTATTTACATAAAACAGTTGAAACCTAACCTGAACAAAATAAACTATGAAATCTACACAAATATTCTTAAATGTCTATAATTGGTAACAGAAGCCATTGGTTTATACCAATGGCTTCCCATACTTAATACTTCTCGAATTCACTCTCGCGTGATCATGTGTGAGCTGCGGTGCGATTTTCGCTCTCAGCGTCTTATATGCACGCGTTTATCGTTGCTTGGAAATCATCCATGTAAAGAATAACAGACTATCATCACATTCTTGTCCGTGTATTGCTTAATATATTGTACAGTAATTGACATCTTTGATAATGGCTTATGTAAGCCGAAAGCTTAGATTGGATTAAAAAATATGGATCAATATTGTGATTTTCTTTCTTCGTTTAATGATAATGTTATTAAGCTTATCAGACGTTATGAAAAGAATTTACATAAAATAAATAGACAACACTTGTCTATATTATTTAATGAAACATGTGTGTGTATATATATATATATATATATATATATATATATATATATATATATATAGTGTGTATGTGTGTGTGTGTGTGTATGTCTATGGGGAGAAACAATATATTCACGTGAGAATAGACCACCCCACACTATTCTCTATAAATCGCGTTTACATGTCGATTGTTTTGTCAAGGATTGCATATGTTGGAATAGAGACGCCTCTTTATATCTTTGTATTATTTAATTATTGTTTCTAAAACATCAACTTAACATAACATATGAGATAAAACAAGTTATAGCCACAGCGAATAAAATACCTGATCATTGTTCTCATTGATTATGAACAAACAATGGTCTTAAACGTTTGGTAGTAATAAAGGTTTTTGTAAAGATCCCCAAGGTTGTTGTTTTCGCGGTCCAATCTATTAATAACTCCAGAACAGATGGGACATATTTATTCAGGCTGTTTCTGTTGTATGTCACAGTCATTTAGAAGATTCTGAACTTAAACAGTTTTCAAATATGCTTTTTATGACCATCCAAATAATAATTGGCCTTTTTTTTTTTTTTTTAGTACGAATGGGTTGGGGGATAGTTTCATACACTACTTGCTTTCTCAACAACGAACTCAACTGAAACGAACAGTCGAAGGTAAGACAGAAAAATTACATTCTAAAATACTTACAATATTTGATGACATAAAAGATCATCTATTTAAAATTAACATTACGGTATTTATTACGGAGTAAGGCTTCGTACAATTATTGGTAGCCTACGGCGTCTGAGTAAATATTGCCGACCGGATGTTATTTTGTGAGCCATTTTATGAGTGGGGTAAGAGGGCCTCTCCTATGGAATCTTATACAATACCTCTTTTGCTCTTTTTACATTATAAATTATAAACATATATAAACACACAAATACGTCGTGTATAGTATGTTTTGAAAAAGGTTACATCTAAAATTTGAGCAGTGGTTAGAGATAAGACAGATATAGAGGGACATGGTGGGGAGAAAGAGATTGTTGAAACAGAGAGAATTAAAAAGAGAGAGAGAAAAAATGTTGAGACAGAGAGAATTAAAGAGAGAGAGAGTGGAGACAGAGAGAATTAAAGCGAGAGAGAGTGGAGACAGAGAGAATTAAAGCGAGAGAGAGTGGAGACAGAGAGAATTAAAGCGAGAGAGAGTGGAGACAGAGAGAATTGAAGAGAGAGTGAGTGGAGACAGAGAGAATTGAAGGGAGAGAGAGAGTGGAGACAGAGAGGTAGAGACTGAGACAGAAATAGAGAGGTTGGGATTAATGTAGTTAGGTGATAGGGAGACGAAGAGGATTCATACCTTTCCCAAGGGTATTTGCACGTAAGTGGATATAACGAACGGAACGGGAATTGGAACTCGGATATCCGATTAACAATTCCGAGCCATTATCTATTACACCACCTGCACATCCAAGCTTACAACACCTTGTATTCGCAAATGGTCACTCCTCTAGGTACTGACCAGGCTCGACGTTGCTTAACTTCAGTGACCGTACAGGATCCGGTGTTTCAACGTGATATAGCCGGAAGGGGCCAGATATAAGCGTAAACGCCACTTATAAATTACGCACAGACGTGAAACGCTGAAGTTATAAAAATTCTAAATTTTATGGTTCTGGCGCCCGACTAATGAATAGTTTTAATTTAAATTCTAGCATTCCTATATTTTTAGCGTTTTCCTTCGGTCCTTTCGGGGGTCGGGGAAGTTCATGTAATTCTAAGCGCAAGACCCAGGGGCCTTCTCCTCCAGGCAGTATCATTCTTTCGGGAGCTTAGACAATTTTTCTACGGTACTGCCTGTAAACCCAATCTAAACTACGGCGTTTTCCCTTAATTCATAATTACAACCGATGTTTACATTTAGATCTCCTCACTCCGCCATATATATATATATATATATATATATATATATATATATATATATATATATATATATATATACACACACATATATGTATTTTGTGTGTATATATGTATGTATGTATGTATGTATATAAGAATATTACTTTAAGAGGACAAAACGCGTAAATCTTTCCCCATTATGTCAGTGAGCTACATAACATTGTTGTGGTATATAGCACTTAACAGATCACATTCTCCCGGTGCTTTAAATATCTATTTTCTTGTCGATAAGACGTCACACTGTCCAGTTATTATTGATATTTTCTCGCACAAGTCATTTTTTTTGTAGACTTTCTCTGATTGTCGAGTTGGAATCAAAATAACGGTTAATTTCTCAGCTCGTACACGTCACCACTTTAAGTAGCGCACTTTTGATGACGTCATTCATTTACCCAGACCAAAGCATGAATTATCGCAGTGCTACCGACAGTCTAATTAAGATGCTTGCCAGAGAAATTATTGATTGCTTGTCGGGAGAAAGTGGTTCTTAGCTTAATGTATTAATACTCAATGTTGGATTTTTTTTTTTTTTTTGACTTATTCAAAAATTAAAAAAGAAAACGTCAATAATAGACGCAGGTGAGGTAGTCAGTTTAAGTGTCCATAACAAAGATCATTTTACTATTTAAGTAACTAAAGCATAATTATCAGTAGGGATGTCTTTCTATAGATCTGGATGCCTCGTTGGTTGGAGTCAAGAATACCCCGCGGAGTAAATCCACCCAAAATAGGGGCCATCTCTTTGTCATACTTATGTCTACCTTTTTGATTCCGGTGCAAAACTGATCTATATCTGTATTTTTCTTTTCATATATTTTTTTTTTTTTTTTTTTGGCTCTTACAAATCTGATCTACGCCTTCTTCACGCGCAAATCGAACCTATGTCTTTTTGATTCTTATGTAAATCGAACCTATATCTACCATTCGGATACTTGTGTAAATCGAACACGTTTTTTGGTCTTCGTGCAAATCGAACCTATATTTATCTTTTTGACTTTGATGTAAATTTAACCTTTGTCTAGATTTTTGACTTCTACAAACCGTCCAAAATGAACTTGTATTGATCGTTTCGACTCGTGCAAATTGGATCTATATCTGATTTTTTTTTTATTTTCGTGCAAACCAGAACTATGTCTAGCTATGCCAGAATTCAGCATATATATATATATATATATATATATATATATATATATATATATATAGTAAACCAAACAAAGTTATCGAATTGGCGTAAACACTCTAACCTGCTGTAACTTAATTCCTTAAGTATGCAATTTTATTAGAATAAACTAAAACAAGCTTCGCTTGACAGCTTGAATCATGCAAAAAGAAGAAAAAAATTGAAGTTGAGTAAATGTTGAAAAGGGTTTGAGTGTGATAAGCTCCTTAGCTACTATGAATTTGTATTGTACTCGAGATGCAACGGTATGAAATCGCATATCCCGATTCTCACGAAGAAATTTATCTTATTAACGGTATGATCTTAAATACAACATAGCATATTTATATATGACACAAATATATTACAAAGACTCACAAACACACATAAAAAAGCGTAATAGTTTCATTTATATATTGCAATCATATTAGCCTCACATATAGAAATATTTATCTCTCACACACACGTCTTTCACATATACACACACGTAGATTAGTCCCACTTCCTTGTATCTCTTCTTATATATATATATATATATATATATATATATATACAACTACATATATCAGGTATATATATATATATATATATATATATATATATATATATTCTGAAATTGAAACCTTAATTTCCGTGCTTCATTTCTGTCATGTGGTTAATAATTAAGAAAGGTTTTTCTTACTGATCACATCGGTACCTTTCCGTTCGACTTTATTTTATTAGCCAATCTATCGATTTTTATATATATATATATATATATATATATATATATATATAGTGATAATATTGGTGGTCAATATATATATATATATATATATATATATCTCCAAGAGGATGGAATCCAGGTAGAGCTCAATGTCCAGGACAGATCAAGAATATAATATAAAGGTTTCAAACACTAATATTCCATGGTTATAATTTATTACATTAGAATCGCAATAAATTATAACCATGGCATATTAGTTTATATATTTGTTTACACATACCCTATATTTCAAAAGTTTGAGATTATCCCTACGAATTTTTAAATTTGGCGCAAAAAGTAGATTTGTACTTGAAATAAGAGAAAATTACTATAAACGGTTAAAAACGTGAGACCTAATTTTTTTTTTTTTGTCATAAGATTTCTAAAAAAAAAAAAAAAAAAACATCATTAAATTTTACTCTCGTCAAAATATCCTCCTTTAGCCGTGATTACTGCAGCACAAGTTTTTGGCATTCATTGCAAAAGTTTCACAATATATAAGTTTGATAATTAATTCCATTCTTTTTTCAATGACTAAGAGATTTTTTTTTAATTTTCTTTCATTCGCCTGTCAAGTTCCTCAATACTAATTCTGGGAGTTGTTCCAAGCGTTTGAACTGTAGTGTATATGTACCTCTCTTACATATACATTAGTCTCAGAAATGCATAAATATTATATATATATATATATATTATAAATTACTATCCCGTATACACACAAATACATATATAAATTGCATGTGTATATGTGCATACAAGACACTGGCGTGTGTATGATTCACACTTAAAATTGATTAAAGTAAACATGAATTTCTGGAAGAATAAAATCAATGGACTTAAAATCTATTTGTTCACTTAATCCCAACTTATTTCGAACGAACCACTCTTACGAGGATAAGGTTTTAATTGACGCCTAACATTTTTAGAGGGAGGCAGGATCGGGAGGTGGAAAATTAAAACGAAAAGAAAATATTATTTACATCAACAAGCTTTACATATCGAAAAAGTTATAAACTCTTTTATTTGTCAGTCTTGCTGGAAACAAAACGCTTCTGTTGTTAATGTAAAAAAAAAAAAATGGCTACTTTATTCAAACTTTGTCTTAGAACACCCAAGTTGCACATAGAAATACAAAAACAAAATGTATTTCTCGGCGTATAATACGCACACGATTTGTCAAGGGACAATTAGGAAAAAAAATGAATCGATTTCCTTTCGATTCATGAACCCACATCTAGTAACAGTTTTGGCAACAGCTTGTGGTAGAGAGAGCTGCTATCTTGATGGTGAGCATGAATAATAATAATTTTATATATATATATATATATATATATATATATATATATATATATATATATATATATAACAGAATATTCAAGCAAGAAATATGCAGAAATAGGTTTCACTATTTGCATCACTGCTACGTGTTACGGTATTTGCATCACTCAAAAATTAAAACGAAAAGTGGGGGGGGATATTTTGTAAGCAAAATATGGCTAAAAATACAATTGTCAGAGTTGACTATGGAAATAAAAATCTTTTTGTTGCTACTCCATGGTAGGCGAAATTAGTTATGGGAGAGTGGTTTGATCAAATGCTCTCACGGCCTCTTTTCTAATTTACCGGCTATTATCGTAATTCCGCAGAGCGGGCCGTGTTACGATCGCATTTGAGCTTCATCAATAGTTCTTCGGGGTCAAGTATGTCCAATTGCACCATCTAGCTTCAGAACACTTGACCTCTCTAGCATTGCAGTAAAGTTAGGGCTATCCCTAATGTTCGTAGCGTTCCAAATAGCAAGAGCGGAAAAAAATAAAACTATTTGGTGATCTCTTCCGCATATGATAAGCATTTTACACTTTTTTGCTAAATGTTCTTTCAATAAAAGGCCCAAGAGTCAGTCAAGGTAAACTTAGTCCTGATGAGGTTAAGATTATTGTGATCGGAGAAGCATCCTTTCAGAGGTTTGTTCCACAACGTAGCCGTTCTCAGGAAGTAGCTGTTTGAGTGGAACTTCCTTCTTATCGATGGAATACGTACCACATTGAAAGTGGACTTGTGGAACTTCCTTCTTATCGATGGAATATGTACCACTTTGTAAGTCAAAAGATGTATAACTACCATCATTTACTGAAGTTTTCTGAAAATATAACGTACCGCTATTTAATATGTCCAACTCTGTAAGACGAACATAGGATTCTGCATTAGATATATTCAGGAACAAAAGTAACTTGTTTTTCTTTGAATTTGTACTGTCCGATTTCTCCGTAAGTGGGGCGGGGTGAAAGAGATAGAGAGAGAATATAATCTTGTCTCAAATTAAACTAAGAATTTTAGACAAGTGACATCCAGGAATAAGTTTCAATGTATATGGTTTTAGAAGCTCGACCTGTTCCCTTACCGCAAAATATGACCACTAGAGTACTTTATTTTTTTAAGTAGACTTTGGGCTGGGAGTGGAGACTTTAAAATTATATAGTGGGAAATACAGTTACAAATATGAAAACCCAAAACTGAAACTTTAAAATATATTTGAAAGGAATGTTTAAAGTTTAACAAATAAAAATACTTTTTTTTTTTGAACCAACAAATAGTAATGGATGTAATTTTAAACAGTGGTTGCTCCTATCTACATTTCCACTTTCACTTATTCAATTATAATTTTCCCAATCGTGTTCCCAGAGTTCAAAAATTCGATGCTGATTATTCCGGTATGCCAAATTCTTCTAAGTGCTATGTCGCTTCAAGATCTAGGTGATCATGGCTCTCCACAATTTCTTGTCTTTTGTAGTTCTTAGTAAATTTTGTTGTTCTGGTATCTCTCCTAATACATGTTCTACATACCATTTACACAAACGCGTTAGGTAAGTTATACGCTGTTTTCCTCTGTCACTCCTGCCTTCAATATGTCCTGTCAGTGTCAAATTTTCTAAGCCTTCTTTCCTCCTTGTGAGTCCTAGAAATTTCAATTCTCTCTTTCTAGTAGTAAGAATAAGTGCCCTTTGTGTTTGCAAAAATATCGTAGTTTCTCACATGGCTAATTCACGGTATTCCTAGCATCCTTCTGTAGAACCACACTTCCGTTGTCTCAAGTCTTCTTCATCTGTGATGATTGATTAGAACTCACTGCTATAAAAAAGGAAAGATATTACGTAACAGTTCAGTATTATTTTTCTTTTCCTAACGAGTGCGAATCTATAAAAAAAAAAAATTCCCTTTCGCAAAAAGGTTAAAAATATCTACTTAATAAGGACAAAATATATATTCTGGTGTATTTAATATCTACGGTCAGGACAGATCTTGTATCAGACACATAAATTTTATTAGATTTGATTTTTATTTTTTACGGTTTACCAACCCTTTGAAAGTTATTTAAAGAATGTATTTTTAGACTGTAAGATTTTTTCTAGGTAATGATTTAGTGAAACAAGTCTAATTAATTCATAGCTAGGGAGAGTAAAGTTAGATTCACACCTTTCCCAAGAGTGTTTGCGCGTAAGGGAACTTAACGAACCCAACTGGAATTGGAACTCAGCTCTCCCATTAAATCCGAGCCATTATCCATTACGCCATCTGAACATCCAAACTTACAGAACGTGGTACTCCAATGCGGTTACCCATCTAGGTAATGACCTGGTTAGACGTTGCTTAGCTTCGGCGATCGTACAGGAACCAGTGTTTCAACTTGATGTGGCCGTAAGTATTTTTATTAGAGTATGTTCTCATTTTTTTCTGTATGTAATTTATAAATTAATCTTTATAATTTTGTATTAATGCACAGAAAAATAAGGAGACGATAAAAAAAAACGTTTGGTACAATCCCAGTTTTCAGGTATCAGAGGGATGCCCGAAAACATAGCCCCATACATATGAGGAGCGTGATAAGGAAACCTCGACGTGCTGTCAGCAAGCATGTCTCACTAGAACAATTACGACTGAGTAGTGGTTCTACAGAAGGATGCTGAGGATACTGTACGCCGAACATGTGAGCAACGACGAATTTTGGAGAAAATGGAAACAAAAGCGAAACTAATATTTAACATTAGGAACAGACATTTGTGGGCACGTAATGAGGAAAGAGGGCTTGGAAAATCTGATCCTCACGAGACAGATTAAAGGCAAAAAGGACAGAGGAAAGCAACGCCTAACATACTTAGTGAAATTGAGAAAATGGCTGGAGAAACTGGGTTTAGAGGAAATAACAGAAAGACAAAGTTTATTAAGAGCTACAAGAGATGGGGAAATTGTGGAGAGCCATGATCGCCTACGTCTTGAGGAGACTCGGTATATATAGAAGAAATGAGTTCGATCCTCACTAGGCGCATAGTTTCACATCTAAGCTACGCTTAGAAAAATCATCATATGAGGAGCGTGACTATCTTTTTTTTATAGTATATGGTGTTCCAAAAGTAAAGCGACGATTGGTCGAAAACCTACACTTGTGAAATAATAACCAAGAGAAATTTGCATGACGTCATCATACATAATTCGACCAATAAAATTAATATATTGTCACATACAGAAACATGATTCTGTTTGGTAAATAAATATAAAAATTTACAAGGTTATCAATTGTAATGCGACTTCTGGAACACTCCCTACATTTTTTTTTTTAATTAGTTTATGCTGAATTTCTAGAAAAACAAAAATAGAATCGTTACAAGCGAATGGAGTTATTTAGTACGGGCTTCAATTTCGTCTATCTCAAAATCTCTGAGGAAATTATAAGTATTCAGGCGTTTGGGGAATAGATTTGGCAATCGTCAAAGACGAAATGACTTTATAATTTTAGGGAAAGCATCTAAAATTGCCTATAAATTTCACAGTTATAAACAGTTGAAAATGACTTGCTTGAAATGAAATCGGTATTGTCTGTTGTAAAGCTTTAAATAATGATTTGTGCGGATCTTTTCCCAAGTACGCGAGAAATTCTCTATCTTTCCTCTCTCAGTCGATGCGCTCATCTCCAGGTTATCCCTAAAGTCTGGACACATAGATAATCTCATTTACTATATTTTTACCTCCACAGATTAGACATGGTTTTGTCGACAGAAGAAAGAATTGGCTTATTTTTCAGGGATATGCAAAAGAAGGTGTACTCATTGAAAATCACAAATGCAACACAATTGATAGAACGCATAAAGAGTGAATGTGCTAAAATTGACGGCAATATGGAGTTCACATGTATCTTGCAAAGTGCATCAACCTTTGCATCACAAATGATGGAAGTCATATTAAAGATGTTATTTGCTAATATTCCAATTAAATAAAATTTTCAAAATTTAATTTCATGAAAATATACACTTTTCCCTATGTATCCAGACTTTAGGAACACCCTATATATGTTCCAGTCGACTGACTGTCCCACGTGTGCACATCCTAAGCGCAGCCGGGTTGAGCACCTGTTTATATGTCGAGGACAGTCACTGGCATTCCCTGCGGCGCGAATCGAAACCTGTTGGCTACAAGTTACCTTTCCAATTCAATTCTCTAGGTGTCCCCTACATTCAGCCTTGTGTCACATCTAAGCTATGTAGCTTCAATGAAGCCCAGAGTGAGGATATAAGGAAGTTATCCAAAGAGCTAGGGATTTTTCTATGTCCACTGTTGTTATACCAATAATTTGTAGGCAGGGGACTGGCAAGCTGTTACAATACGCAACGCACGCGCTAACAGACGAACAAACGTCATTATAATATGATTGTAAATGAATAGTTTGAAATGAAATAGATGTTATCCATGAAAATAATGTTTGGAATTCTATTAAAATTTCATTCTAATTACTGGAAAGAGTGACTCTAAAGTGAAAGTTAAAATCTGATACAATTAAATAAGAAAACAATTAACCATGTTTTCTGCTTCTGTAGGTAAGTTATTAACTGAATTACAAGTAACAGATTTTCTGCCTATGACGTGCAATCTAGTTTGGCAAAGAAGAATGGTTTCCTTTCGCTTTCTAACCTCTAACAAAATTTTGGCAAAAGTAACGTACGACAATTTATTATCAAGTTCTTTGTAATCTTTATTCTCAGAGTAATTTTCACGGTTTATAAATTTATCCACTCGGCCTTTTTACCAACCCAAAACTGATTTTACACGCATAGTAATTTTGAATTTTTTTTTCTTTTTTCTGGAGAGGAAAAGGCATGTTGCATAGTGGCAAAGACGATCGGCTTTCAATTTTTATTAAACATGGACATATGTGCCCGCAATAAGACGTGGTGTTAAGAGGATGGGTTTTCTCATGACACCGCTTTTACAACTACCTTCACTCTTTGGCAATGCTGGTTTTAAAAAACGATGATTAGAATTTGGATAATTGAAATTTGTCTTACTGTGGACACTTAAGTTCATGTTTTTTTATTTTTTTTTTTTTTACTTTTTGACCACGCATATCTTTTCACATACGTCGGCCATTGGTAACTAAACCGGGTCCTCCATCAGGACTTTTTGATGGGAAGGATGGCTACAATCATAGCAAGATTAAGATAATAAAAAAAAAATACTGTCAAAAACCTTCTAGGGTCAACGGCCACCTAGCCCGATGAGGTAAACTGGGTTTCATAGATATATATTCAGTAAGTATGGTGATTATACGGCATCAATTGGTGGAAGGCTTATTAGAAGCCAATAGCCAGTGCAAAAAGGGTCCCTCTGAAGGAATCAACGGCCTCGGGTTCGTGACCTAGCAGTGGTTTGATTTGGGGAGGAATGGCCTGTGCCAGGTGTTCTTTCCCAAGACACGCTACGCAGAAATGAATACATCTTTAGGTTTCAACCCAGATATGTCGAGTGAACTGCTCAGCAACCATACAACCACACCCAGTATTAGGACTGATGATGATCGTGTATCGTTTTGGTTGGTGTATTCTCCAACCCTTTTCAGCTATATGTTGCATCAGTAATCTTTTTCATGGCTTTCCCCTGGTTGCAATAAAGTGGTCTAGTTTTAAATTTCCCACAAAAACACCGGAAGATGGCTGGAAAGTAAAACAGACGAAACAATAAATACGGTACTAGTTTAGCGCGGGCACTGGGGACTGTTGAATAAAAATACTTTTTTTTTTTTTTTTTTTTTTCGGCTCATGTGTTCAATAATGGGTACTGTCAGATCTTTACGAACTTTTCGAAATATATATATTAAAATAAACAGATAATTTGTTGTAGTTCTTTTAAGCAAAAAAATATATTCACAATACAAATGAAAATAAAACATTTAAGTCATTGTAGTTGAAGTTAAAAAAAAGATATAAATAGAATATAATTGAAAAGAATGTTACGAATCATTAAGCATTGTCTACAAATTTGTATGCTATTTTTCTCATTTATTTATATATATATATATATATATATATATATATATATATATATATATATTAGATTATCTTAGCGTGACTCTCGTCACGTGACTTTTCTACAATAGCGGTGTTGATATGAAACTGATGATTAAGTTTAAAAATGAAAACGATCTTTCATTTGCATTATAGTTTAGATATGAAAATGAAAGCAAAAGAAGAAAAATACCAAGCGGTTTGAGCATGCACACATCAAATATTTTTTGTGGGGATAAATAACGCTTTTGAAAAAAAGGGGTTTCAGATCGTCACAGACACATTCATGCATGTGCACACAAAATACAGATTCACGCATGCGTATTAAGCAATTCTTGTAAAAAAAAAAAAAACAGAAAAAAAACAATTCTTTTTTGTTATCCTTATTTTCCTTAAAGTTAAGACTATGGTAAGAAATAGGAACAAGGTAAAATTCTAGTTTCTTTACGCGGCAGATATGGCCCTAATTGAGATTACTTCCGTGCAATGTTCCAAACCGACTTTAAATTTAGCTCAAAGTACTTTAAACATAGTGTAATTCAATAATTAAATGTTTAAAATTACAATATTCCTAATTCTTATTAATAGCTATTTTCCAATGAATTTATTAAAAAAAAAAAAAAAAAAGGAACGTGTTTATTAAATATGAAATAAACTTTTTCTTTTCCTGTTTCTTAAAATACATTGGGTGATGCAAGGAAATTATTAGTTACTCGTGCTAAGACTCTTGAACATTTTAAACGATATTATATTCAATAATTTAAATATAAATTTAAATGTTCTTTTTATTTGCCGCGTAATAAAACTGGTAATTTTCTTCTTTTTGCAAAAAAAACAAAAAAACAAACAAACAAAAACTTATATGAATGGGCCGATATATTTTAAGGTGATAACAAATTCAAAATGGTGGAAAGAAAAACCCGCATACAAACCACGTGATCATACTCACACGCATACATGGAGTAGGGAAGAAAAGAAAAAGAAGTTGCCAAGACAGACTACAGTACAAATAATACTACCGTGCACGTGTTCCACATTCCACTAGAGTATATATATATATATATATATATATATATTGGAGAATATGAGATATATATATATATATATATATATATATATATATATATATATATATATATATATATATATATATATATATCTCACAACAATGTTAGTTAAATTAATGACAAAGTGGAAAAACTGTGACGTGAGTCGTTATTTAGAACTTCATTGAATTGAAGTAATGTTCTTGTTGATGGAATTATGCAGTGTAACCCGGATATAAGAGAGTTGTCGGGACCGGAGAAGAAGTCTCTTATATCCGGGTTTCTCTTA
The DNA here is from genome assembly GCA_903632075.3 of Acanthosepion pharaonis. Classification (NCBI taxonomy): domain Eukaryota; kingdom Metazoa; phylum Mollusca; class Cephalopoda; order Sepiida; family Sepiidae; genus Acanthosepion; species Acanthosepion pharaonis. The sequence goes on from CAHIKZ030005305.1 coordinate 3,431,714, forward strand.
TATCCGGGTTTGGTCTATTTTATATACATTAACACAGGCTCTAATTTGGGACCAGAGACAATCTCTCTTATATCCGGGTTTCTCTTATATCCGGGTCACACTGTCTATGTGCAGGAAAGGGAGGGTAATGCAAGAATGCAATCTTTGGTTATAGTTGTACGCAGGGCACTTCAATGTGGCGTAATAGCAAGCTTGTCTCGCTAGATCAGTTACAACAGAACAGTGAGTTCGATCCTCACTGGGTGACCCATGCTTATGACCTCGTGCCACATCTAAGTTATGCTGAGTCAATCACTATAATTATGCAAAAAAAAAAAAAAATGTTGAAAACGCTGAAATTTTAAACATTTTTTTCAGACGTGTCTTATAAAAAAAAAAAAAAAAAAAATCAATTTACACAGTCGAAAGTGTATAGAAAGTTCTTTGATCGCCAGATCAATCACAGTAAATTTACAACCAAATTCTTAGAACATTTCACTTTTCTTTGCAGATCTGTTATACTAATAGGAATCTATGAAAAGCAAAAATAAAAGTATAAAGTGGCAAATGAAATTGGCTAAACTATATACCCAGTCACATCTATAAATAAATGAATAAAATTAATTCTAAAATTTCAGCGTTTATTCCCTGTGTTTCATTAGAACTGACGTTTTAGTCCCCCTCTCCTTCCTACACATATGTGATTCCTTCAACAAAACATTGCTTTCGTTCGATTAAGTCTTCAAGGACGAAACGCGCCATGCAGAATTTTGTCTTTGTCATTAACTTTAGATATATATATATATATATATATATATATATATATATATATATATATATATATATAATGTGTGTGTGTGTGTGTGTGTTGATATTTTACCTGACCTTAAATTTCGGATACGCCTTTTAGAATAGTCATAAAAAAATATTGATAATCTTAACCGTTTCAGAAAATATTATATATGAACTTTCACCAAGATAATGCAAACCTGAAATACAATAAAAAAAAAGATTGTATTACACCAGCTTTTTAAATGTGGGAGATATTGCCTAACTTTAAAAATACGTGACTATTAAAGCCAGAAGCGAGCCAGCCCAACATATTCTCTTGTTCGATTTAAATCATTTAAATAATAATAATAATAAAAGATTAAAAATTTGATTCATTGTACAATACGGTCAAGGGGGAGTGGAGTGACTCGCTGTAGTTGAGATGGGAAAATAGATTCGTTCATTTCTCGATAAGTTTTATCTACTATCTAATTATTGCTCGTCAGCAAGGTGCCGATTTTTTAAAGATTGCCATTGTCTGGCACAGGGCCATGAGATGAGTGAACTATCAGGACTGAGGTGGTTATACTGGTGAGCTTAACTTTGTCTCCCTTTACGCAAAAGTTATGTTGTACGATTATTTGTAGGTCATACGAAAAGACAGTTACGAAAAAGATGAGAAGTAGAAAACTTTAAATGGACATATCTCGCAAGCTATTGAAAGTATGCATTGACGCTTTTGAAGTGGCATCATCTTAAACTTGGTTCTATGAGGGTTTTATATAATTTATATTTTATTTTATTTTTCAGTCAGTTACTCCAGAGTTTATTTCCGGTACACATCTAAAACCGTATATGGCTCCACTATATAAGATTACTAATACTATTCAACAAGAACGCCATCGGATTTACTATGTAGGATAAGTTTGAGCCGTCAGGCAGTATTTCTCTTTAGGCTAGAATTAATCCCTAACGTCTGAGGCGTTCCCAAGGGGGTGGCGGTAATGCCGAGGACGCTTGAGCATATTTTGTCTCTAGTCACTTGTAGGCATAGAAAACCCACTTTAAACTCGGCCTTGAGGGCGTCGGGATCTTCTATATTCCCCGTCCCTTCAGAACGTGAGCGATCACGGCTCTCCATAACTTCCTGTCTTTTTGAAAGCTATTAGTAACGTTTATCGCGTTAACATTTCTCCCTTTTGTCTGCCATCCATTCATATAAGTTCGTCAGGTAGGTCACCCGCTGCTTTCCTCCAGCCCAACAGTCCTTTTTGTCTTCAATATATCCCGTGAGTCCCGGATTCTCTAAGCCCTACTTCCTGCCTCTTTCTGACCATAATCAGACGTGTCCGTTTTTGTTTCCATTCCCCTTAAGATGTCCGTCTTGCTTACGCGCTCCATCCATGAAATTCTCAGCATCCTTCTGTAAAACAATATTTCTGTTGCCTCAAGTCTTCTTTATTTATGGGGAAATTGTCCAGCATTTACTGTCATATTAGGCGGATTGACATTACATAGCTGTGAGACATGAGGACGTTTAAAATTCAGTAGCCCCTTTTCTTCCGGGTGTTTCATGGTCAGTATTAGAGGTTCAAGTAATTTTAAGGTTTTGTTTTAAACTGGGCATCGAAGTCGATGAAGCTGCTCGCAGAATTTGGTAAGAGTGGAGAAATTAAACAACATCTAACTGCACGAACCAAAACTGTTTTCAAACATTTTAAAGGTGTTGTCTTTTCCTTTAAAATAATACCCAGAAACAGACGAGTCAATTTTGCTTGTGATATTTTAAAACGCAAAGTAAAGACTACTAAAGAGTAATCGACATTTTAATTACTGTCCAAAATATCTTCAACGAATCATTACAATATCTGTCTATATTTCTGAGATGAGGTATTATGTACACTATTTACATTATTCGGACTATTGTCCTCATCTTTGTTGCCATATTTATCACAACGTTTCGACCGTTGTACCCTTCGGCCTTGTTCAGGTGGTTGGAATGTCGAACTGAACCCTTTATTTCGCTCGCTGCGGTAGACTGTTCTTGTTCCACTTGCTATATCTAATGGATGTCAGTTATCAGTTATCTTTTGTTAATTCCCCTCTCCAAGTTTTCCACTGCCTTAACTAGGTATTGAACTCACAACTCAATAAGGAGTGCCAGAGAAAAGATATAACAACAACGAAAATTGCAATATGAGCTCTGGTAAAAAAAAAAAAAAATGCAATGATAACAGCAAAAAATTGCAATATGAGCACTGGTAAAAAATGTTTGCTGAAGACGTTACGTTTACAAATCCCAGAAATTCATACACACATGGCACAGTGGATAAAGGCGTTGGTTAGATCCAGTGACAGGACCCAAAGAGTGTGAGTTCAATACCCGGTTATGGCAGTGGAGAACTTAGAGATGGGAATTAACAGGAGATAACTGATAACGGCCGAAACGTTGTGATAAATATGGCAACAAAGATGAGAACAATAATCCGGATAATATAAATAGTGAATCATTACAATTCGACGAGTTTCCATATATTAATATTCTCATCGCTGTTGGCTTTACCCCTGTTTTCCGATAGTCTTCAGCTGTATAATAAATCGAATAAAAAACGAAGTGGAGAGAGAGAGCAATTGTTACAGATCTAGGGGTCAGAAATTTCGGCACATCCTCTACGTGGAAAAGCTCAGCCTGCAGAGAAAATCAGTGTTCGTAACCTTGGTATTTTTTACCTGGGTTCGAACACTGACTCGAATTGCAACAATCTCAACTACGGGGAAAGCTCAATTTTCACCATTTATTATTTGGCCCTTGTTCCCAAAAATGTATTTATATTTTTTTTCTTTCCCGTATAACGTGTTTTTTTTTTTTATTTTATTTAAAAAAAAGAAAAGAAAAGAAAAAAAAAGGTTGGGCATGTTTTAATTTTTTCAGAATTAACGTTTACTTCCCTTAAAACTTGGAAATGTTTGTGAAATCTTCAAAGTGTGATCTAGTTAAAAAAAAAAAAAAGATGAGATAAAGAAAGAAAGAAAGAACGAATGCGTATCCCGAATAAAAGGTCGGGCAAAAAAAAAAAAAAAAAAAAAAAAAAAAAAATAAAATAAATCAAAATAAATCGACACATTAAGGATGCTCTAGTCTCAAAACAATCTTTTTTACATTTTTTTTTTCGTTTTAAAAAGGAAAGCAAAATATCGAAACTCAAGACACGACGATATTGTAAAATTATATGATGAAAAAATACGTAAAATCGTAAATGAAGAAGATAAAAAAAATGAAACAGGGTTTATGCGAGTTAAAGTATAAACGACAACAGTTAGTAGATCTTTCATGCACAAAAGTCACATCCACGCATGCGCACATATATACACATTAAGGTGACCAGATGTACTAACTTATCCACCATTTTATAACCTATTAATATTTCTTGAACCTTTCTGTGTTGTATTTGCATTGGATAAATGAAGAAAACGGAATAATGTACCGGCATAGACGTTATGCTTACAATAACAGAAATTAAGTCATTAACCCGAATAAAGTATAGTTTGTTTTTGTAAATTATTCAGTGATTTGGTTGTTCCTTTGAATGTAACTATATTCCACGTAGGAAGTTCGATTAAGATTTTCTTCGCTTTCACCAAATGTTTTTTTTTTTTTTTTTTCAATTTAGAACTAAAGCAGGATTACTTAAAAAAAATCTCTCTTTGCTTGAATAGCAAAGCAATAAATAATCAGTTTTTTTCTAATTTCTTAGATGATGTATTGTCAGATATTATTAATTCTTTTACTGTTATTTCTTTCGTTCCTATCTCATCCGTCTCCAGTCGTAACTCATAGGCTGTAATAGGCTTATTCTTTCTTAGCAGTTCGCCTTTCAGTCTAGCGACCGTAAAACGACAGTCAGACGGTTATGATGAGAAATGGCTTCTTTTTTTTTTTTTTAAAGGATGTTAACCCTGTACAACGCCCAAGAGCCACTAAGGTAGAGGATTACAGAGTAAGAGGCACAGTTTATGGGTAATATGTGGAGAAGATAACGGTTGACTCTAGACTTAGAAAGCTTAAGATTGTAGTGATCGGGGAAGCATCCCCTTGGGAGTCGGTTCCACAAAGCAGCGGTTCGTGGAAAGGAGCTGCTCCAGTGGAACTTACATCTCACCAATGGAATACGATAGGAATGAGGATGAATAAGTACAATGTGCGTGGCATGGTGGATCTTAACCGTAAAGGTTAGAACTGGTGGAACTAAGGAATGTAGTTCTTCCTTGGAAATAGTGATAGAACAGCGAGAGGGTGTAAATTAATTCATCACCCACGGAAACGCTTTTAGACTATCGAAACTGGAAAGTGAAGATTGGGCAATTCCTGACCATATGACAGCAGTACTCCATTTTCGGCCTGATGGCTAACATTAGGAAGAAGCAATAACTACTCTAAAATTAATTAAAATGTATTAGTCTCTCATATATATATATATATATATATATATATATATATATATGTAAAAAGCATTTCAGTATACATAAAATTTTAAATTAATCTAAAAGGAAGACTACGTATATTTATTGCCTAAATCTAAATTAATTATTAAATAACCTAAATTTTATATATATATATATATATATATATATATATATATATATATATATATATATATATATATATATATATATATATATATTCGTATGTGCTTGTTTATTCATGCGTAAAATTTCAGATATAACTTAAAATACTGTGTAACCCGGATATAAAGAGTTGTCGGGACCGGAGAAGAAGTCTCTTATATCCGGGTTTCTCTTATATCAGGTTTGGTCTATTTTGTTTAGGTAAGTATGGGCTCTAATTTGGGACCAGAGAAAATCTCTCTTATATCCGGGCTTCTCTTATATCCGGGTTACACTGTATATCTATAAATGGACAATATGAATGAAGCCAAAAGGAAAACTTCTCTTAGCCGAAGCGTTTCGACCGCTGATGGACTTCATCAGGGTAAATGTAAGGATTTTATTTTGTAAAGAGTATTTCTAAGCAAAAGTAAAAATGTCGTTAATTTTTCAGAATTTTAAAATTTGAGAAACGATCATAAATATTCATCAGACTAACAGAATAATCGAGGTAAATTTTGGAGGACGTAACTTAATGTCTAATGAACAAAAGTGAGTAAATGATGTTTAATTTTTTCTTTTTAAATTTTTTAATTCATTTATATTATTTTAATTTGGGATTAATTTATGTATTATGTATCTTAAATAAAAAGGTAGTTATGAATTTAACAGTTTTATTTTAATGTTTATTTATGTCTGTATACTTACACTTGTAGAAATAAAGTATTTTTATTACGAGGAACAATTGGTTGGGCCGAAATCGAATCTTATAGAATTAAGTTTAAGTTAACGTAAGTTTGTATGTTTTTTTTAAAATCGTCAACCGTTATTCTTTTCTACCGCAGAGAAATGCCGTTTACAATAGTAATGCCGTTGGGAATTTTTCAACACCTAAAATACACAAGGATTATAATTCTTGGAACAAAATAACCATGCCGTGGAGAAAATTATTTGAACAGTAATAAGAGTACTGTACCAAATATGCATCGTGCCGGAATGAAATCTCAAAGGAAACCAAATAATCCTGCCGGCATTTATATTTAATACTTAAGATTATCGCGACAAAAACAGCTATTTGGACTAACCTTATGTAGTCGTGCTTATTTTTTCTTAAATTTTTTAGTGATTGAACCCATAATAAATCGTTAGACTCATAGGGTTTCATTAAGGTTTTGAATACCTATATTTTCATTTTTTTTATAGTTTGGTTTAGCGTTATGTATATATGAAAAAAATATGTTGATCATTGTCGCTTCTCATGCAATCGCTGTTTGATAAAGATCTGGTCATCTTAATAAACAATCCACAGGAGAACAGACGCACAGAACGGAATCGAAGGAGTCTACTTGGTGAGGAGAAGCATAGATACTCACTCATATTATAGGAAAGCGATTGTCGTCCCAGTACTAAAAAAACAAATGAACGGGAGATTGTATGATTATTCTCAGTAATGTCAAGAAGATATCTGTGTTTGCATAAACACACACGCACGCACATACATACTTTGTATGTATCAAGAGATAGATGTATGCATGCATGTCTGTATGTATCTATGTATGTATGCAAGCATGCATATATATATATATATATATATATATATATATATATATATATATAATGTAGATGTGTGTCTGTGAATAATTCTTTTAAGTTTCGTGGTTGATATTGATCTTAAAATTTTTAAAAATATAAAACAAAAATAACTTTCTTTTATTGGGTATTTATAACCGCCTTTTTTATACAAGACGGAGACATGCTGGTATTACTTCACATAAGCCTTGCTACAAGGCATAGCAAGCTCCCTTTGAATTAGATACGATATCCATTCTTAAATTCCAATAGGCAATCTCGAAGCGTTGTAATAGCAAGCATGTCTCGCTAGAACAATTACGACTGATTAATGAGTTCGAGCCTGACTGGGTATTCCACACTTTCGGGCTTGTGCCACATCCATGCTTAGAAAGCAACCGATCTTAAATTCCGAGTTCCGGCAGTTTAACTTTATTCCACTAAAGTTATTTAGTGAAATATATTGGTGATGATGACGATATTAGTATTATTATTATTATTTGATTTTATATCCTCTCCGATGCTTCGGTTGGGTGATGATGATCCTATCGCAGCTCCTGCCAGCAGCTTAGAGACGCAACCCTTTCCTCAGCACATGGGTTTTTCCAAGCAGTGTTGCCACCTACGCACCCTCAGTGATCTCAGGTATCCCCAAGGAGTCCTGCCTAGAAAAAAGAATCCAGGAAATAGTTCTGAGTACGCCAACCACATCAAGGGACATCTTGAGCTGCTGCTTGGTATATTTTTCAGATTTGCCCTGCCACGTCTTTAGTACCTCGGTATTGTCGCCTGCTTCGACCTTACGATATTTTTTTATCCCAAGATACCACAACGTCTATAAAGATCCATTTATGATTTCTCTTGCGCGCAAATGATATCAGAGTGATTATTATTATTATTATTTTCTTTGATTTCTGGCGTTTACACATTTCTTTCCGGGTCCCGCCCAGGGACCTAAGGTTAAAAACGGCATCATGACACTTTCCAAAAAAAAAAAAAAATTACATCGATAAAGCCCTTCGTAAAGTGTGGGCTGTACTTGTCAGAACATTTTTTTGTATCTCCTTGAGGCATGGACTTCCAGGAATCCCTTGAATTAGTCTACTGCAATTTTTTCCAACCAGTTCTAGGGCTCCAACTACAACAGGAATTGTTGATGTTCACATATGCCAAATTTTTTGAGATTTCTATTTCAAGGTCCTTGTATTTTGATAGCTTTTTGAATATCTTCAAAGATACATTGCAGCCAGCAGGGACTGCCATATCAATAAAGAGGCACTTTTTTTTATTGTTTGTGGTCTTTAATAACAATTATTATTATTATTATTATTATTATTATTTCCACATTCCGAGTTTTTTGTAAGTGGTGGCTGGAGAATTGGAGATAAATCGTTTTCTCACTAACGCAGAATTCTCAGTAGTATTCTCGCATTTGTTTTCAGTGATGCTGTCGTCTGGGTGCTATCAACCCTTCCCGTAATTTACACTTCCTGCAGCTTTTTCTGTGCTCTTCGAGACCGTTCCTAGCGCTCCGATAACTAGTGGCACAACTTTGGCCTTCGTGTTGGATATCTTCCTCAAGTCTATGGTAAGGTCGAGGTTCTTACCATTTTTTTTTTTTTCTTTCTTTCTTTTTTTTTTTAAAGTTAGTTTGCGATCTGCCAGAATAATCAAAATCCATAATCTGGCATGAATTCTTTTTTGATTGCTCCTATAGATCTCGTCATCTGTCCCGAATCCGTTCGAATCAAAAAAATCCCAGTGAATTTTGAGTTCCATTCTCTTAGAGCGATACTGACATTTGCGCATAACACAGAGTCAAAAATATAGTCGCTTGTATGTCCCAGTGGATCATCCTCTCCACCCAGCCATGCCTCTTATAATTATCAAAGAACGATTGAAAGTGTCTTTTGCTGTAGTTTACTGCAGAAATCTACTAACACTAAGAAATGTAAAATATGGCGAAACATGTAAACCACTGCCATTTAAAAAACGTAGCGTGTTCCAAGAGGCAAAGCAGTTTGAGTAAGATTAAAGAAAAAGACTTAAAAATCAGTCTTGGCGGCTTCTATACTCAAAGAAGTATGACATAGCAAGCTTTCACTTATTTGTTCTAACGTCCAGCATCGACTCTTCTGCAAATAAAACACGTGGCTCTTTCTTTCTTATCGTAAGCAATATGACTTTCCAATGCAGAATGTATAAAAGCGGCAATATCTGCTAGACACAAACATAGAAGCTAAGGTTAGCGGTATATTAATTTTGATATGGTCATCACGTCACGCATTCTATAGCCGATTAGGATTGTAGAGGAACCACATGCACTGCAGCCATGGTAGCAATGGTGCGTCTAGAACAAGATAGACTGCTGGTTTCAGAATTTATTGTTTTCTTTTAGGTTGCCGGTTTTGTCAAATCAGCTTTGATATTTAAGTGAGAGAAAAGAGGGATTCTTGCCTTTCGCAAGGGCATTTGTGTGGACGTAACGAACTCGGCCTGAAATCGAACTCAGCATGCTGATTTTCTCTATCTGTATCGCTACCTACAGCACTACTAGCACATCCTTTGACATGTTAACATTTTGAAATATTATCTCGAATGTTGGCGGGATTTATCATTTCCCTTCGGGTGATCTAGGGTACAAATGATCGATTGCAGGTTTTTTTTTTTTTTTTTAGTTCTAGCATCGAACATCTCAACTTCAACATATAATTATTAACATATTCCCATTCTTGCTTGAAGGCAAAAAAAAAAAAAAAAGATAATATTTTGATATATGCATTTTAAGCAGCAAATGCTAGTTAGAATCTATGAAAAAAGAAAAAAACAAAAAATAAATAAACTCTATATTCTGGTGACAGAGTTCTGTCAGTATTCCACTTTAGACTTGATTTAAAAACAAATATATGAAAAAAGAAAGAAAAAAAGAAAATGAAATTTGACCAAACTCATAAATACAATTATTTTGCGACAATTGGATTCTCATGTTAGAGACGTGGACAATACCACAAGCGAGTACAGTCTATTATCCGTGAATTAAGTTGTCGTGAAATAATTGTACATCTCTGCTGCGCCTGGAGAAACAATAAAAAAAAAACTGACATATTTCTTTTTCTGTTGCCATACTCTCTGAAGATCTTTCTAGCCTTACTATCCCAGAATGCATCACATTTTTTGCTTGATTCCAAATCTAACTGGTTTAACTTATCAAAATGTTATCTTCAAATTTATCTTTTTGCTTCCTTCCTCCTGCACCACTTTTGAAAAGAGCGGGCAAAAAGGGCGGTTTTTTTTTCTTCTTGTTCTTCTTCCTCTTCTTCAAAGTATATGAAGATCTGAGCAGAAATTTCAAGTGACGGCGTAGAAAAGCCTATCAATCAGATAGCACTTTGATAGATAAATGTAGATGTTCAGCCATAGACAGGTGTAGAGAAAAGAAAAGATAACAGATGAAAAGCTGGTAAAAAGATAAAGAGAGGAAGCGAAAGGGGAGAAGGGAGCATTGAAGAAAAAGCGTGGAGAATGGGAAGGCGACGAGAAAGAGAGGGGAAGGCGACGAGAAAGAGAGGGAAAGGCAACGAGAAAGAGAGGGAAAGGCAACGAGAAAGAGAGGGAAAGGCAACGAGAAAGAGAGGGGAAGGCGACGAGAACGAGAGGGGAAGGCGACGAGAAAGAGAGGGGAAGGCGACGAGAAAGAGAGGGGAAGGCGACGAGAAAGAGAGGGGAAGGCGACGAGAAAGAGAGTAGAGAATGTAAAGGCTACGAAAAAACGAGAAGTAAAGGGAAATGTGCTGAGGAAAAGGGAAAAAGAGACGAGAAAGAGAGGGGAGAAGATAAAGAACGACAAGGAAGAGAGATGAAAAGGGATGGATGACGAGAAACAGGGAAGGGAGAATGGAAAGTCGGCGAGAAAGAAAAGAAAGGAAAGACGGCGAAAAATTGAAGAGACAAAGGAAAGACGGCGAAAACAAGAAGGGAGAAGGGGAAAACGGCAAGAAAGAGAAGGAGGAACAGATCGCTGAGAAAAGAAATGGCAGAGCAAATTGACAATAAAAAGGGAAAAAAATAGAAAAAGTAAGAAAGATGAAATGGGAGAAAGCGTTAGTGAAAGAAAAAAACAAAGAATAGTGAGAGAGAGAAAAGAGAGAAATAAAGGGAAAAGAGAAAGGAGGGAGAAAAGTAATGAGGGAAAGGACAGGAAGTAAATATCAATTTTAATCACACTTCGCCACAAGGTTCTCTTAAGTTATATTTTCTCTCATCTTATTAAAAGTACTCCACTATGAGAACCTTGTGCCAGACCAAGTTAGGCAATGTAAGTAATTAGAATGTTATAAGAGTTTCTGTATTTAATAGTTGAATTAAAAATATTTTTTTAATTATTGTCGATAGTACATGACACTTAATGCATTTATGTTTTGACTTGATGAATGATGGAGAGTTGGTTGCTCGATGGCTGGATAAAAATAAATTCTCAAGTTCGTCACTGTACTACGTGAAGGATGTTGTGCATTTTTCGATATAAATAAGTAAATAAAATTAATTAAAGAAATCTTTTTTGTAATCGTCGAGAATATTCCTAGAGAATTCAATGTCATTAGTTTTTGACTAGTATGAAAGGGTACCGAAACGTTGTCGGCTCGACTCGCTTCCCAAACAGTTTGGCTTCACTTCTTGGTCGGCCTAAGAACTTTTCAGCACTCATCGTATTGTGATTTTTTTTTTTTGTTGTTTTTTTTGTTTGTTTTGTTTTGTTCTTATCGTAACTAACAAGTCCATCATTCCTCGACCGTTAAAAAAACGTGAATTAGAAAATTAAAAAAAAAAAAAAAACACTTCTGTTGAGATTTGATCTCACATTCATTTTCCATGGGTGCCTGTCTTTAAGTAACAGCATTATTACCGCTGCGGCTTTTAGCATATATAAACAAACAAGATTGCATTTGGCAGCAATCATAGAAGAAGTGAATAAGTTTATTCAAGAGACGCTTGCCAGCAAGTTCTTTATAGTCAAACCAGCAACGGCGCTGTTACAGAACGAGAGGCTCTAAAGGATTACGTCCGCGATCAAATTCGCCAGAACCTCGTTATTTCTGATCCAGACTTGTGACTTAACCATCAGGAAATGACGAACTGATAATCGCGATAAAATGCATAAGAAATACAACGGATTAGATACGAGTAAAATGTTGATGATGATGATAATAATAATAATAATAACTGACGTAACTCTTCATATATTTTTCAGGAGCTAAGAGAAAAAGTGCCATTAAGAAAAGAAAAGAAAACAGTATTTGACAATATTAAACAATATTTCAGCAGAAAGTCTGTCTTCAAGTTATATCTTAAAAAATTATAATTTATAAAATTTTATAAAAATTATAATTTTTTTATAGACATATTTTTATACTTGAAAGAAAAAAAAATTTAAATATAACTTTTCGGTTTAAATATTGTTTAACATTTTCAAACATTTTTTTTCTTCGCTTTTTCCTCTTCTGTCAACTTGTGTGATAATAATAATCGTTCACACGGATTTGAATAGTATGTAATAATGGAAAAAAAAAAGATTTTTTTTCCTTTCTACTTAACATAAAATTATCCAGATCACAAAACCTGAAGGGGCGCATAACAACAGTAACAACATAATAACAAATATATATATATATATTACATGCAGACGTAAGAAAGTGCGGGGAAACACCAATAGCATACACATATCCTTTCTTTCCTCAAACAAACTGTACGAAATCATAACGACTTTAGCGTTATGCAGGTATAAAATTGACAGAAACAGGTGAAAAAAAAAAGGAAAAAGAGAAACAGATGCGACTTCAGGAGGATGGTAAAACAAACAAATGTATAAAGAAACAGTTGAGAAAAAAAGTGTACGTAAGGTTATTATATAAAGAGAAGCAACACAAAAAACTTAAACATGTATGATTTTTTTTTTGTTTTTGATGTTTGTTTTTAGCGTGTAAAATGTAGGGGAGCAGGTGCCTCCTATCCTGATGAGAGTGCCTGCCGAGTAAGTAGAGAAGATTTTATATATATATATATATATATATAAAACATACCATAAGAAGGGAAATTATATATAAAAATTTTGTGAAAGGGTAAGTAAGTACGTGTTTTCTAAACGACGAGGCATCACTTAGTGGCTCCAAAAAGAAGAAACTGAATAAGTTTTTTTTTTTCATTTTTAAAAAAAAAAAAAAAAAAAAAGCCCAGGTTAGGATGGTTAATTTCACGACATATCAATCTTAGTTGGGTTATTTAATATCGAATAGAAATCTTATATGACAAAAACCACAATAAATCCGGTTTTCACCAGAACAGAAAAGGGTAGACATGGGTGAGATGGAGATGAGCTAGCATGTGAAACTCTGGCCCATTTTACACAGGTTAGCATATCAGATGTGTGCCCGGTTTACACGAGCCACTATTTTAGACATGGTTCCGATTTAAACAAGCTACCTTGTTAGACGCGGGCCCGGCTTACACGAGCACGTTACAAGTGGACCCAGTTTACACAAGCTAGCACGTTTCACGTGAGCTCAGTTTACACGAGCTACCGTGTTAGATGTGGGCCGGCTCCCACGAACTACTTTGTTAGTCACGGGCCCGGCTTACACGAGCACGTTACAAATGGACCCAGTTTACACAAGCTAGCACGTTTCACGTGAGCTCAGTTTACACGAGCTACCGTGTTAGATGTGGGCCGGCTCACACGAACTACTCTGTTAGACGTGGACCCGGCTTACATGAGCTACCTCGGTAGACATGGGTCAGATTTATACCTGCATCCAGCTGGAAAGTAGTATCTTTTAGGAAGGTATAACTTCACTACAAAGAATACTGATTATATTATATTTATTTTGAGTTTTTGGGTTCCTCTAGTTGGAGTGGTTTTTTTTAAGCATCGCAAGGTTGTAACAAGTCAGAATATTCCTTCTCCTTCATTTTTATTGGTTGTAGGCTGATTTGCTAGTGAATTATTATGTGAACATTGTTCAAAAACTTTTATTCGAATTGTAAAATGTTTAAAATGCAAAATTCTTTATTGCAATAAAAATGTAAAAATTAAAATAGGAAATACACAAATGATAATTATCCGAAATAAAAATATCGTTAATTTAGTAAGACCAAAAATCCTTATAACCTTAAGTTATATGACACTGCAGGCAAATAGTCAACTACTGAAGAGTATTTGTTAAAGGATGCCACTAATTTTTAAACTTTTCCATTTACGTCGCGGTATTTCTTGGCGCTCTTTATATTTTGTCAACTTTCTCTTACTTTTGCAATATGAATTTCTTGCAAGTCCTATTCTCTTTTAAAAGCGTCCAAGAATGTCTATATTGTGGAATAACACTTGCTACACAAAAGCTTTATGCCATCCTTCAAGGGCCTTATTAGTTCTACGTAAATCAGCATTGACTCCCTCAATGCAAAACCACATACGTATTTCAAACATAGGTATTTCGAATAATTATCATTCAGTATAAATGTCCTTTAAATTAATTTTCATTCAAACAATTTACAATTCGAATAAATGTTTTTTCGAACAATTATTTTCGAACAATTTTCTCGATACGATTTGAATACTAGAATTTCAATGTAATACTTGCTTCTTTATTCTAGATACATTTCTGTAGGGTGCAATGTTCGGATAAAAATATCATGAAGTTGATAATGAAATACATTGGATGAGTTCCAGAATCATGGAAAATTTTTAGTTGGAATGTTTCATGTTTTACACCAAAAAAAAAAGCATCATCTAAAAATATTTTTTATAGACCCCAGGTGATAAACAAACGTAATAAAGCGGGACCCTAAATTCTATTAGCCCAGGGGACTTTTAAGACTTAAATCCGGCTCTGGGAATCTTCCACCTGGATGAAGGTGATCATGAAATTCCTTAAATTGCTTCTCTTTATTATCTGTGAATGGATATGTATTATTGTAAAATATGGTGGAGTGGTTTCCCGTTGTTTTTTTTACGGTCCCGAATTCAGTTTCCCTTATTTTAGAGTGTTTACCACCCAAGGCTACAAGGCCTAGTCTACTTTTAGGTGCTTAATACGATTGGGGGGGAGGAAATCTAGAAAGCTGAAACTTTTCTCAATTTGCTAGAAATTGGGGGGGGGTCTTAATAAAGGGGGTCGGAAAATCACTTAAATCGCTAAAAAGTGCAAAATTAGTAAATAGTGATTTTAATAAGCTAGTGGTGTGTTCGGGAGACTTTCAAAAAAAATTTCTAAACATCCTACCCGCCTATTAAGCAGCTAAGTGTACTTTGCTATTTAACCCATAGATGGGAGGAAAACAGAAGTTTTCGATTCATGTCTTTCCCCAAGAGCATTAACAGCGAATGTATACGAGTAGCCGAAATATGAACTCGGTACGTCGGTTCTCACTTTAGGCGCCGATATCCCTCCTACTACCCGCACATCACAAATGATACTGCGCTTAAATTATCCGTAAGCATTGAATGTCTTGAAGGATACCGAATGAAATGTGGAAGAATTACGGATTCGAGGATAGAATTTAAATCGCCCTGACGCCAATATTACTAAAGCTTGTAAAAGATTTAGTGCTGGTGGATTGAAGAGATTTGCTCTCACCTGTTCACCACAGATAACCGCCAAAAAGACCTGAGAGAAAAGATGATGACGATGATAATAATAATAACTTTCACGAGAAGGAAACTGCAAGAAACTGGTATGACCATCACCCAAATCCGGTTACAGAGATAGGGTCTGTAACAATTTTATGGGACTTTACAATATACACAGACAGAACATTCAGAGATAATAACCGCGCATCATGATCAAAGACAGCAGAAACGAAATGTGCTTTCTTATTGACATGGCAGTCCATGCAGATTGTAATTTATCTTTGAAGATCTCGAAAAAAAAAAAAAAAAAAAAAAAAACTATCAAAATGAGGACATCAATAATTTCAGTAGTAACTGGAACCTTCGGAATGTTTAGAAAAAGTTCCGATAGACTCACTAAAGGGATTCCTCATAGGCCATGCCTTAAAGCTGTGGTTCCTAAACGGTGCGACGCGTCTCGTAACGGAAGAGGATAGCAGGTGAGGCGGAATGATTGAAAGACAATCAAAGACTTAAAAACAGTTTAAAATAATTCATATGCCAAAAATAAATATGATTTCAAAAAAAATAAATATTTTTATGGAAGACTTGTGCTTGGATGCATGAGTCCCAGTATAAATGGTTATGAAAAATTATTGACCAATTTTTATCAATGTGATATTTTTTGCATTATATCAAGTATTAAGAGTATAGTAATCACGGTCCGTAAATTGGAGGAGAGAGTTATCAATGATAATATTCCGACTTCGAATTCGCAGTTATCTCCCTTTAACCCTTTTTTTTTTTTTTTTTTTTCCATGTACTTTTTTATCGCATAAAATTTGGTGAGGCGCGAGCAATTTTTAATTCTGAAAATGTGACCCACTCGGCGAAAAAAAGTTTGGGGACCACTGCCTAAAAAAAAAAAAAAAAAAAAAAAAAAATTGTGCTCACAAGTACAGCTCACACGTTACGAAGAGCTTTTTCTGTGTCAAATGTGTGTGATCTTACGTTTCGTTTTTATTTTGTTTTTTTTTTTCGGGGTTGGGGTATACCAAAAATGATCAGCAGAAGATGCCATTTCTGACCTTAGTCTCTGAGGAAATATTTATACAACAGAAAGTCCAGGAAAAAAAATAATAATAATAAATATATCACTTTTGAACCAAAAGGTTTTGTTCTGCATATCTTTCTCTTTTCAGATAATGCGCATTCATTTTTCTAAATCTTCTTACTGTTAGTTCATTCCTGTAACACTCCATCACAGTTCTGTTCACCTCTTGAGACCTTATTCTTCTCCACCCTCGACCAATAGTAAAATGATAAATAGGCCTTCTCCGCTGTGTCAGGGGGACAGCTATCGGGCGAGATACCCTAAACATTAGTTCGAGTTTCACTTACGCCGTTATTTTCAATAATTTGATTTCCTTCCTAATATGAATGCTAGTGAATTTAAGGTTGTACAACCACCGGCATTTCTATCGAGACGCCATTACTAGGACGGCCACCGACCAAGGCTGAAAAGCCTCTCCTGCTCAGGAGATACGGTTATGTCCCCATCGGCAGTCAACCCGACACGCAGACCACCAAAAAATTGACATCTCTTATTCTGCGAAGATTCCCCGAAAAGTTCTTCAGTTGTGAGAAGAGAGAAAGATGCCTTCCAAAAGCTAAGCAAAGTAATAAGAAACAGAACAATTTCGTCAGAAACAAAGAAAAGACTACTGAATTGTTATGTAATATCAGTATCCCGACGCCAATGTGCGACACCAATATGATAAATTTAAATATTACAAAAGAGGGTAGAAGTAAATATAAAATGGCATGGGACCATGGGGAATTCAAAATGCATTTTGTAAGTTCATCATGAAGTATTTTTACCAAAAATGTACTCTCTAGCTTTTGAGATCAGTTTCTCTCGCTGAGTCAAAGAAACAGGTGCTTCACTTTTTAAATATTCGCAGCTTGGTAATATCATATTACAAAGTTTTATAACTTTAAAAATTTTCTCAAAGACATTAATTTTATACAAACACTAGCAGCATGGCCCGGCGTTGCCCGTGCTTAATTCAAAAATCGTGCGACTCATACAGCAATCGCTATCACTTGACTTAAAATATTTTGCCCTTCCTTGCCTTTAAAGGAGTGCCCTTTGCCGTGCTGGTGTTGTTACATGCCTTACTTCTTGCCTATCTCACTGCGAATTTTTCGAAGCTCTATACTAAACATTAAATCTGTTACGAAAAAATAACTAAACAAAATGAACACAAAACGATCAGCTTAAAAAAGGACTCGTAACTGGAAAACCGAATGAAAAAGAATGTTAACAACAAATACTTTTTTCACACCAAACCCAGTTCTGCGGAATCGGAATCAACGTTGAGTTTAAGCAAGCGAATGAGCCAATTGGAGTAAAAGTGCCATGCAGATTTAAATTTTCCCACTTGTGACGAATGCAGCTATCGATTTTTTTGCATGCTAATATGCTAGTTAACATTCGTATCAGTCAGCTGTTGGCTCTCACGCTGGCCAGTAGAATCTTCCTGCCTATTCGTGGCAGCCAGCTATAGGCTCTCACTCTGGCCAGTACAAAATGGCCGCAAACTACATGAAAACTGTCTTAGAAACATGAAAAAATTGATTATTTCCATTATCGATGAGAGTTGGGAAATGCAAAGTCTTGGCCTTTCCGCTAACTTGGGGCATATGCATGTAAATTTTGGTGCAAATCCGTCGTAAATTACGACCGTGCATTCGTCACACACACACACACACACACACACACACATCCTGGCTTTTATAGATAGAGATAACTGTTTGAGGCAATATAACATCGTTGCATAGAAACATTTTTCAACTACAAAACACGATACTAATTGTTAGATTCTGTGAGGCCAGTAATTGTTTTCACATATATCTCGCTCTGTTCAAATCTACCTATCTAGTTCCATGAGTAAAATCTCAGATAGGATATATCTGTAAATGACAATAAAAATGAAGACAAGGGAAAACTTAACTGATGCGTTTCGTCCTCTGGTCATATCTATCTATATCTATTTATGCATATCTGTCTGAAGAAGGTAAAAATCAAAAATCATATTTCATAAAATATAAGATATATTTTTAAAATATTCATAAAATATATTTATAACATGAATACACTGTGTGAATTTCAGCTTAAAATTTATTAGAAATATTTCCAGTAATTTATTTGTCGTTGTTCGATTTTTATTCCAAAGTTGTGGGTTGATGAGCATTTTATAAAATGTTAGGGCGAAACAGAAGTAAATTCCATTCTGGGGAATCAACTGTAATGACGCCGGAGACGAACTAGAATAGAGAAGGTGCCTTTCAAAAGCTAAGCAAAGTATTAAGAAACAGAACAATTCAAACAAAAAAAAAACGGGTATTGAATAGTTATGCAATATATATCTTCCTATATGGCAGTGAACACTCTCTACGTAGATGAAGAAAAAGAAATATGAGCAAGAATGAAGTTTTAGAGAAAATGGAAACAAACACTTCTACTTAACATCAGCAAGAGACAGTTGAAATTTCTAGGGCACATAATGAGGAAAGAGGGCTTGGAAAATCTGATACTCTCAGGATATATTGAAGGCAAGAAGGACAGAAGAAAACCACGCATGATCTACTTATCGAGCTTATGTAAATAGATGGCGGAACAGAGTTTAGGAGAGAAAACAAAAAGACAATTTCTTAAGAGCTACAAAGGACAGGAAACTGTGGAGAGCTATAATCGCCAACGTCCAGAAGAATCTGGTTCATAGCCTAGATAACTAGGTAACTGGATCGCCGAATCAGTTGTTGCTGGCTGTTCAAGTTTCAGGGCCACAAAAATGTAGGCCCACCTTTGATATAACCATTGATTTTATATTTCAGCTTCTCCCCCTCTGACTATATCACGTTACATCAACTTAAAACTACCCCTCAAAGATGTGTAAGAGCTATATGTAAATTTAAAACATTTTTTCACCTTTGAGAGTGCGGTCTGATGAACCAGGTAAAAATGATATACCTGGGGAAATAAATTATAACCAATGGGCCCTTAAGATTGTCTGTTTTCTATTTAAATTGAATTAATAAGTGCTCTGATTTGACATTGGATAACATCCTCCTTGGGATTGCCCCTACGGATTACCAAACTTTTGATTACTCTATTCTCTCTCTCTCTCTCTCTATATATATATATATAGATATATATGATAAAAAAATATAGTTTAAAAGTATGCTATATTTTTGGCTAAATTTGCTCGATATCAGGGATAGAGTTTATGTAAACATAAAGGTGGATACTGGGGTCAACACTGATCGGCTACAGTCTGTTTTATGCTTGAGCGGAATCTTGAGGTCGGAAGATTGCGCAAGGATGAACATTAAAATATCAAAATTATGATTTATTCAGGAATATTCGGCTTTATGGTAATCAAATAGTTCTCTGCTGCCCATTTCTTTTTGATTTATTTATAAATAAAAATTTATGTTGCAAATTTGTTTGTATAGAACCTGACACCTCCCAATAGAGTTAATTATCAATATTTTTGATGAGGAGAGATATCGTAAATTAAAATTCTCACGATATATACTGATTTTTTTTCTCTCCAACAGCTGTGGTTAATAAAAAAATTTTAGTGTAAACATTGAAAAAAGAAAAAAAATTGATAATGCTGGTGATTACACTTTTTCACTAGCGATGAATATCTCTTGAATTTGATAGGTGTGCACAGTGCAGTCCAAAAATATGGTTTATTCGCTATCTCCGAACTGTGCTCACATCCGCTAATTGGTCCCTCCAAGGGTTTTACAAGAGTCGATAACAGTCGATGATTGAAAGGCTTTTCGCATGGAAAAATTTAAAATTCACAGATCATAACAGCCTGTTTCTTACGAATTTTCACTTGAGACGAGACGCCATTTTGTTTGATTGTCGCGTTCAGCCATACATTATGATTAGTGTTCATGACAGCAAGCTTCTAAAGACTACCGACATTCGCTTCTGTTGTCGTGAGACATAACAAAATACGAATCATAACTTTCGGATGAACATATATATAATTGATAAAATATAAATAAAGTGTCTCTAATATATTATTATATATATATATATATATATATATATATATATAATCACATATATTTGTATTATATATATATATATATATATATATATAATCACATATATATATATATATATATATATATATATATATATATATATATATATATAATCACATATATTTGTATATATATATATATATATATAATCACATATATTATATATATATATATATATATATATATATATATATATATATAATCACATATATTTGTATATATATATATATATATATATATATATATATATATATATATATAATATTTGTATATATATATATATATATATATATATATATATATATATATATATATATCTCATCACATATATATTATATTGTTATATTAATTATTATATATATTATATTATATATTATTATATAATATATAATTAATGTAGTATATTATAAAATTGGAATGTAAAATTGCAACATCCAGATAGATGAAAATGAATTTGACTTCTGTACGTTATATATTAGTTGAGCTTTTCTCCTTGGTTCCGATATTAAAAAATTCTTCTCTTCATTGCACTATGCCTGAGCTTTAGATGATAGCGTATACTGCGATAAGGTTCATTGTGATAAGAGTCTAGTTCAAGCAGGTGTCATGCCACATGGACGAGTACGTGCTTCTTTTGTTCATGCAGAGCCATTTGAGGTCGGAATTTAAGCCCTCAAGAGTTTGCGTTTCATTTCGGTGGCTTACTGCTGATATTGAACGTGACGCGTCAATATTGCCCCGATGTTGACAACAGAGGTCAAAATGAACCTTCGTACACTTGTACGGAACGTTTGGGAGGATCCCATAGTAGAAAAGATGGTAAAGCTGGACGCATTGAAAAGACAGTAGTGGCCGACTCCACGGCACAGATCAGAGAAAATGCGTTCCACAAAAAGGTGAACACAGACGATTAGAAATCATGTAATTGCATCATGTTTACGGAAACACATGCCTCCAACCAGACTTACACTGCAATGCTGCTGCGAGAGGGAAACCTGAGTGATTGAATAATGATCTGTCTTCTTTCGTCTATGTCCCCCTTCGGAACGTAGGCAATTTTTGTAAAGTGCTATCATATCACTATCCTTCCCTATCTCTCTGTTCAGCCATCCATTTACACAAGTTTGTTAGGTCGGTAATTCGATATCTTCCATCTTGTTTACAAAATGTTCTGTGAGTGTCAAATTCTCCAAACCTCTTCCCTAATTACGTGTCATAGAAATTTCGCTTGTTTTTTTTTTTTCTTTCTTTTTTTTTTTTCTTTCTTTTTTTTTTTCTAATTCAAGCGTTCGAGTTGTTTTCATCTTCTTTAAAACTTACTGGTTACTCACAAACTGTCTATGGTATTCTTTTAGAAATATCTAAGCTATCATCTATATGCAACAGTTTTCTCAGATCCATGATTAAAAAATGGTTTCAAGCGAATACATCGTAGAAATCTCAAAGACAATGCTTATATCAGACTCTATGGAATGGCTAAACAAAATCACAAAGATCTAAAACAAATAACAAAAACCACATCCCCTGAACACTTACAACAGCAGCAACAAAAGTAGAAAAGAAAATTATGATATAATCAAGATGTTTACTTTCCTAACTACCAAAAGCAAAAGGTTTGCAAGGAAACCTCCAGCAATGCTAGAAAGATTTTATAGATTTCGATCGACAGAAAACTATTTGGATCTATAATAACTAATGGAAACGTATAAACTAACTTTTACTATTGCTGGTTTACCTACTGGTGCACATAAGGCAATATTAATTTGGTATTTAAGAAGGATGTTTAGACAGTTATAGCTTACGGCCATATTGCATTGAAATACAGGTTATCGTACTATCACCGAAGTTAAGCAACGTCGAACCTAGTCAATACCTAGATGGGTGACCGCTTACGAATACTTGGTGCAGTAAGATTGAATGCGCGGGTTGTGTAACGGACAACGGCTCGAAATTGGAAGTTGGGAAACAGAGTTCCAATTCTACTCAGGGTCATTATATTTACTTGCACACAAATACTCTTGTTGGTAAGGATATGAATCCACCTCCTCCCAGTTATGGGTTAATTAGTAGGACGTATCAATAAAAAAATCATTATCTCGAAAAAAATTCTTAATATCTAAAAATATTTTCTGGATTTACATAAAAAAAATCAATCAATAAACAAAACAAGCTATGGATGCTCAGTGAGGATTGAGCTCAGCACCTTGGAATCGTTCTACAAGTTAGGCTTGTTAACCATTACCCCACGGCATCAAGTCCTCATTATTTATAATCATTTATATCTCTCCAGCTATGTATAGCACTATCTCCTTTTAGGAAGGTGTCGACACTGACGCTGATAGTGACGATGGCACGTTTTGAAACACGCGATTGATACCAGGGTTTAGTTTAAGAGTCTCAGTAGAAACATAGTATAAAAAGGGATGCCTATATTGACTGCTTTACTCTTTGTCGACCCTATCACAGGACTTTTCTTTTTGCTTTCTAAATTGACAATTCATTTCCCTTTGCCTTCTCCACACACGCAGACACAACATGGGCGTTTCCCCGAACGACAATAGCGAGTAATCACTTTCTATTGATTATAACAACATTTTTTTCCTTTTCATTTGAAATAAATTGGATCACAAGCCAACCAAAAGCGACAGCAGGTTAAAAGAAAAAAAAAAAACAAAACAAAAAAAGACCCGACCAGTCTTTAAAGTAATAGCGTTTGTAACATTAATATAGCTTAGAACTGCAATAAGCCAAATCAGGTGAAGCGGAGGTAAAAAGTTGTTGCTATTCCAAAATGAAAATTATTTTCCTACCATCAAAATCAGCCTAAGAAATCTTGGTTGATAACTAGACTCAAAAACCATCTTACGAGCCACTGGTTTGTACGTAAGTATGTCCGGAACGTTTTGAATATCCAGAGAACAGCCTTGATGTAATTCGACAATCTGAAAGTACCTTATTGCGCATGCGTAAACAGGCACTTATCCGGAAGTTTACTTGTTCGGCGGTGAGAAGCCATGGCATATATTTCTGCAGTTTTGTTTCTATTCATATTGACAGAGCCGGTAGATCAACGATGTCTTGAGCCGCGGTTTTGAGTAAAACATCAACCAAGCGTGTCAAATTTGACTGCCATGTGCTTCTGGTCATTGACGTTGAAAGTAGGGCGATTTCAGATCGTGGTCAAGATTAAAGGTAGTGCTAAGAAGCAAAAGACGAATTTGCACACGCACATATTATTATATATATATATATATATATATATATATAATAACCGCCAAATAGACTATCCACAATGCACCACTGACCCGTATATATAAATAGCCGAGAAAATAACAGCACTCGTAGCCTGATGATTGCATCTAGCATGAAACAGACTGTCGCCTCTAAGTGTTGACTTCTATGTTCACTTATATATATAAAATAGTAATTTTAATTTTAATAATGAATATGCTTATAAAACGCGTAAATTTCAGGAATTAGTTATTCAAAAAAAAAATTTCGCTTGAAGATGGAACAGAGCTTGGTACTTTAATTCAATTTAATTCAAATAATTATATTGAAGATTTCGGATCTTGTTTTGAAACATGTGAACTCTTATGTAGCGATAGAATCATATTTTTAAATAAATAATTATATTTAGGCTCTACTTTTTGTATCGAGCACTGTTTTTTAAAAATAATAACAAAAATACTAAAGAACTTTGGATTATTTACCTAACGAGTTCTTTCCTATTTTCTATATATTTTACACACAAATATATATATATATATATATATATATATATATATATATATATATATATATATATATATATATATATATATATTACTGTGAGGGCGTGCATTCTGATCCTTAGTTGAAAAACTTAAAAGATATAAAGGAAGCAAGCAGAATAAAGTAAATATATTGAAACTATTCAAACAGTATTATTAGAAGTAGAATTAATTCTGTGTAGACTTGTTGTCATTTGATCTCGTACTGATGACCATTTGCAGGACTGGTGCGTACTACCCCTAACTACCTAACTACCCTAACTGATCTAGTAGGGGAAAGACTGATTAGTGGCCCCGAACACTGCTTTGTGACTCTCGCTATCATATCAAAATTTGCTTTTTTCAACCTACATTTATATACGTTACAAATTAAACTAAGCACCACTAACTGTTTAAGGATGAAAGATTTTCACAGATTTTTACATCATTCTGGGTGCTTTGTTTTTTTTTTTTTGTTTTTTTTTCTTTGTCCAAATCTATGAATTTGTTTTGCTCATGCTAAGTCACAGAAAAAAAAAAAAAAAAAACTATATAAAATTCACTAATTCTTAATCATAATGTTGACTGTTTTAAAATTATTCAACTTTTTAATAATACTTGATGTTAAAAATTGCTGCAAAACATTGAAGAAATGGGATGATCCATTACGACAAAATATGATATGTAAAATTTGTATCTATTAAGTTGGTGCAAAAATAATGTCGTTTTCTCTTTTGAAGTTGAACGCCAAAAAAAACGACATTATTTTTGCACCAACCTAATAGATACATTGTTTTAATTTTCAATTTTTCTAATTGAATTGTTCGCCTATATTGCATATGATACATTATTTTACATAATTGGCACCTCGGCGTGGTGTAATGGTTAGCAAGCTTGTCTCGCTGGAACAATTACGACTGAGTAGTGAGTTCGATCCTCACTGGGTGCCCCATACATTCGGCCTTGTGCCACATCTAAGCTGTGCTTAGAAAATCGTTTAGGGCACCTCGACGTGGTGTAATGGTTAGCAAGCTTGTTTCGCTAGAAGAGTTGCTACTTAGTAGTGAGTTCGATCCTCACTGGGTGCCCCATACTTTCGGCCTTGTGCCACATCTGAGGTATGCTTGGAAAATCACTACATTATTTTACATAATTAGGTTACAATAAAATGTGTATTTTATATGAATACTACCTTATGAAAATTGAGATGTAGTAAAGGGCTGTATCATAGATTCTGTGGGAGCCCACAAGACATGCACCGGCCCTGAACCTTTGAACAGAGTCTAAGCACTAAGAAACACTGAAATTATGAATTTTGCTACAAGTAAAAAAAATATGGTGAATTAGGAAGCATTAAGACAATAGACATCTACTCCATTTGTACATGATTATATATATATATATATATCATTAAAATTAGTTGTCCTGTTTGAGATTGTTGTCGAGATGAGACGAGAAAAGATGAAAGCGGCAGAAAAAAATTACTTTTGATGTCTTTACCGCACTTACATGTAAGTGACTTCCTGCAGAGCCGCTTTTGATATTTGCTTATATAAAAATGGTAAAAGATCGCTTTGGGGGTTTCATTTTGTCCATTAAAGTCACGAAAGAAACTCTGAGAGCGAAAAAGAAGAACAAAAAGAGGAGGGTAGATGTCAAGCAAGCGCATCTCGGGAACGAAGAGAAACCCTTAAGTTTACATCTACAAACAATCTGACGGAGACATTAGCGGGCCGGAACGATTCGACATATATAATATATAGTTATATTTGGTGGATACACATATTTGATTAGATATTTTTTTTTAATAGTGACTATAATATCTACCGGCCTAGATATAAAAGGTCTTATTAAGGAAAAATCGAAACTGCGTCCCTTTTTTAATCTGAAAAGAAAAAAAAAACACTATCAAGTCAAGTATACTTTACGATTGAGTCATATGAATCTATCACATCAAAATGGAGCACAATTATCTCTCTCCCAAATTAAAAAAATCATCCTCGAGGCACATTCTAGTTAGTGAAACTTTATCTACATTCAATCTCAGATATAAATACTTCATAAGTTTTAATTCGTTAATACTGTGGGACACTGTCACAGAATTAGTACCGTGGAGATTTCAAAGACACATTATAATATAACTTGCTCTTAATTCTTAAAATTCGAAAACGTAAAAAAAAATTAAAAATTAAAATCGTGACATGGCCTATCGCTTTCAATCACGTTCCCATCGCCGTAGCGTCGCTTCCTAGTGCCTTTGCTATAAATACTTTCATGATAATTGTTCTGACGAACTTTAGTACATGGTACCTGGACTTGATGAATTTAAGCTCAGTACTAGATTGGCAGCAAGGTCTCATCATTTTTACAGTTGAAACAGATGTAACCGTAAGTTTTATGCCAAGAGCTTCTTCTATCCCACTTGTCGCTTCCCGGTCAACTTTGAACTTCAAAATTTTAATGTAATGTCAATCGTTATCTTCTGTCTTCTTAATTCCTGCTCTTTTATTGTTCTCTCTCCTTAATAATGTTTTCTTCTTTTGACATACTCTCTAAGACTCAGTAACCCCTTGCGTTTCACTGGATTTAGTGCCTTGCTTGGATTAAAATAATGTGGAACAAAAGAAAGAACGTGAAGCAAACAAAGAAAGAAAGAACGTGAAGCAAACTAAAAAGAAAGAACGTGAAGCAAACTAAAAAGAAAGAACGTGAAACAAACAGAAAAGAAAGAACGTGAAACAAACAGAAAAGAAAGAACGTGAAACAAACAGAAAAGAAAGAACGTGAAACAAACAGAAAAGAAAGAACGTGAAACAAACAGAAAAGAAAGAACGTGAAACAAACTGAAAAGAAAGAACGTGAAACAAACTGAAAAGAAAGAACGTGAAACAAACTGAAAAGAAAGAACGTGAAACAAACTGAAAAGAAAGAACGTGAAACAAACTAAAAAGAAAGAACGTGAAACAAACTAAAAAGAAAGAACGTGAAACAAACTAAAAAGAAAAGAAAGAACGTGAAACAAGCAAAAAAAGAAAGGACGTGAAACAAGCAAAAAAAGAAAGGACGTGAAACAAGCAAAAAAAGAAAGGACGTGAAACAAGCAAAAAAAGAAAGAACGTGAAACAAGC
>CAHIKZ030005310.1:5000-105000 GCA_903632075.3 Acanthosepion pharaonis
AAAGAAAGAAAGAAAATGAAAGAAAGAAAGAAACATGACTGAATTAATGAAAGAAAAGAAAGAAAGAAAGAAAGAAAGAAAAGAAAGAAAAAAGACATGACTGAATTAATGAATAGAAAAGAAAGAAAAGAAAGAAAGAAAGAAAGAAATGACTGAATTAATGAATAGAAAAGAAAGAAAGAAAGAAAGAAAGAAAGAAAGAAAGAAAGAAAAGGAAAAGAAATGACATGAATTAATGAAAGAAAAGAAAGAAAGAAAGAAAAATGAAAATGAAAGAAAAAAAGAAAGAAAGAAAGAAAGAAAGAAAAAAGAAAGAAAAGACATGACTGAATTAATGAAACAAAAAAGAAAGAAAGAAAGAAAGAAAGAAAGAAAGAAAGAAAGAAAGAAAGAAAGAAAAGAAAGAAAAGAATGACTGAATTAATGAATAGAAAAAGAAAGAAAAGAAAGAAAGAAAGAAAGAAAGAAAGAAAGAAAGAAAGAAAGACATGACTGAATTAATGAATAGAAAAGAAAGAAAGAAAGAAAGAAAGAAAGAAAGAAAGAAAGAAAGAAAGAAAAGAATGACTGAATTAATGAATAGAAAGAAAGAAAGAAAGAAAGAAAGAAAGAAAGAAAGAAAAGGAAAACATGACTGGATTAATGAACAGAAAAGAAAGAAAGAAAGAAAGAAAGAAAGAAAGAAAGAAAGAAAGAAAGAAAGAAAGAAAAGAAACAGAAAAGAAAGAAAGAAAGAAAGAAAGAATGAAAAAAGATTGAATAATGAAAAAAAAGAAAGAAAGAAAGAAAGAAAGAAAGAAAGAAAGAAAGAAAGAAAAGAAAAAAGATCATTGACATTGATTAATGAACAGAAAAGAAAAAGAAAAGAAAGAAAGAAAGAAAGAAAGAAAGAAAGAAAGAAAAAGGAAAACATCACTGATTAATTTTGAAAACCATTAATCCAGTGATGCTTAAAAGAAAGAATGAAAGATTAATGAACAGAAAAAGAAAGAAAAAAAGAAAGAAAGAAAGACATGACTGAATTAATGAATAAAGAAAGAAAAGAAAGAAAAGAAAGAAAGAAACAAAGAAACAAACAAACAAAACAAACAAACAAAGAAAACGAAAACAAAAGAAAAAAAGAAAGGGAAAAATGACTGGAAAAAAAAGGAAAAGAAAGACTGATAAAAGAAAGAAAAGAAAGAAAAGAAAGAAAGAAAGAAAGAAAGAAAGAAAGAAAGAAAGAAATACATGGCTGGATTAATGAATAGAAAAAAAAAGAAAGAAAGAAAGAAAAGAAGGTAGGTAGGTTGGTAGGTAGGTAGGTAGGTAGGTAGGTAGGTATAACGTCTCCTGACAATACCTCATAAATAATGAACTATTCCTTTTGCTTGCGTGGTAAAACAGAACACAGTAAAGAAAAAAAGAAGGGAAGAGAGAAGTGTTTAAATTCTGTTAAATGGGGGGAAAAAGTCGTCACTTTCAAATGTTTACATTTGTACACCTTTACTTCTTTCAATAATTTATTAAATTTAGGCTCAAATATTTTAACGACGCGATAGGAGAGAATTTCTACGTATATTTTGTTGTAGAACTCGCCATGAACGCATTCAGTCATTAACTGAAGAATTAAAATTCACCAGAAAATTAAAATATGTAAACTGTTTAATTTTCACAGGTCTTTCTAGTTAATCAATAATTTTTCTTACGTTTTATTAAATTTGGCCTTCCAGTTCATGGGAATTCCGTTTTATAGATTTATTTTGATTTCAATTCCAAATGGCAAATAGATGGCCTTTCCAGTCATACTATTAAAAAACAGCGTTTACTGCTGCAGAATGGTATTTGAAAGATAATAGTTGTAGAACTCGCTAAAGATGTTGAAAAAATAGTCTGTTCCTCGTACCCCTCCAGAAAGTATCTGATTCTTCCTGAAATGCTCTATCAAGAATCAGATCAGACGTAAAATTAAGTATTAATGCAATTTGCTCTTTGAGAAATTCAGAAACGTTATGCCGTACTGCTTGGCCTTCGCGCCTTTAAGCTCCAATAAGAATATTTCCTCGTGTTTGGGTATCAATCTGAAAACAGTACAGAGGAATCGGGAAAAGACTGGCAAGGTCTAATGGTGATTACGAAGGTGTCTGAGGTGGTATTTAGTGATGGCGATGTTACACCTTCATTCATCTTGCCACAGAACCTCAGACTCAACACAGATGCCTACATCAAGTGCCTTGAGGAAATAGTACTGACCTGGGTCAAGAAGGTGGCTACTGGAAGACCCTACGTTTGGCAACAAGTCACTACCGCATACCACACAAGCAGGAGAACCCAATCATGGATGACAGACAATTTCTGCGATCACATCACACCTTACATCTGGCCACCTAACTCCCGAGACTTCAACTCTTTTGATTATTAAAAAACTCCTTGTAACACCAAGATTGATACCCAAAACACGAGGAAATATTCTTATTGGAGCTTAAAGGCGAGAATGCCAAGGAGTACGGCATGCCGTTTCCAAAATTCTGAA
Organism: Acanthosepion pharaonis; assembly: GCA_903632075.3. Lineage (NCBI taxonomy): Eukaryota > Metazoa > Mollusca > Cephalopoda > Sepiida > Sepiidae > Acanthosepion > Acanthosepion pharaonis. Next base: position 7,513 of record CAHIKZ030005310.1, read on the forward strand.
GGAGCGAATTGAAGTAATACTTAATTTTGGGTCTGATCTGAAGTCAAGGGCTATGGCAGCATTTACCAACTTGAATAAGGAGACCGCTCAGAACAGTTACAGGAGATTCCGAAGTCGCCTGAAAGCCATAGTTGAAGACAATAGCCATTATATTCAATAAATTTACTCTTTCGTGTTTCAAGATATTTTGTCTTAATTTAGTACATATATCTGTAAAAACGAGATGCCAGTGTTATTTTCCTTTTTTGAGTAATTTAGACAATTTATCCATCGCAAGAAAGAAGAAAGACTCTCTCTCTCTCTCTCTCTATATATATATATATATATATATATATATATATATATATATATATAAACCAGCACATGAGATTTGATTATAGTGGTGAAGGTTTTTTTCAAGAACCATCCACTTTTTGAAGGGCTGAATACAGAGACTTGCATTGCACTACGTGCCACAAGGTCCCTAAACGACCCTCTGCAGGTTTTGAATTCGGAGTTGTCTTTCTCCTAGACCATCCAATGCTATAGATCCCGGCCTGTCCTGCTAATTACCCATACCAGTTGGAAGAAGAATAGGATTAATACCTTTCCCAAGGGTATTAGCACGTAAGTGAATGTAATGGATTGACTGGAATTGAACCCAGTACTCCACTGAGCCCCTAATACATACATACATACATACATACATACATATATATATATATATATATATATATATACACACACACACACACACACACACACATATATATATATATATATATATATATATATATATATATATATATATATATATATATATATAATTTGTGGTTTTCCTTCAACCTATTGAACGTGTTATCGTTTGAAACAATTATAATTGTTTCACTTTTATGCGAGTAAAATCTGAGTTACCAGCTATATGGAAAAGGTCTCCTCTCCGCGTAAGATGTCACCATTGTCCTCGCCGTTTTCCTGTCCTCGACTCCCCAGTCGTCTCAGTTCAACAGAGCAGAAAGTCCGAGATAGTTGTCAACATTGCAATCAGCGTGCGATATATTCGACCAATGACAATACTCAAGACACTGTAGCTTTTCAATAATTTATTTGTCAGTGTTGTAGATGCCCGCGAATCGGATCTCCAAATTAAAAGGTATTCATTAGTAATGCTAAAATTAGCCGTTTCCTTATAAGGAAACATTCGCTATTTATTGAACAATCAGACGATGCTACTTTGGATTGAAATTTATAAAATCTTTCTATTAAAACAGTTCTTTACAGGAGAACAGTTTTCTCAAGTCCAGTAACTGTAAGTCCTCTTTCCAGTATCGATGGATGCTTCCTTCCTAACCTTTTGCTTTAAGTAGTGTGGAATGTCGACATACTGATTATATCATTATATTCTCTTCCAGTTACATGTGCTATCTATTTTAGTTGTTGCTGCTGTTGGAAGTCCTCAAGTGATATATTTACAGTCATTTTGTGCTGTTCATTGTTTGCGATTATGTAACGACAGTCCACAACGTTCGAAGAAAGATGGTCCTTGCGATGACCTACAGGTTTCATTTGCTCGAAGCAAATGTTTAACGATTGATCTTAAGAAAGCAATTGTTATAAGAAGCTAAGTACAACAGTATTATATTTCGATTCGACATCAAACGGTAACAGGGAACGAATAAAACCATTTTATCAAATTCATCGAACGCGTCGTCGCCATTGGTTGTGTTAGAATGAGAAGAAATACCTTCTCGATATGAACAGGTTTACGGCCATATCATGTTGAAACACTGGTTCCGGTACGATCGCTGAAGCCAGGTCTGTACTTAGATGGGTGACCACTTGGCAATACAAGGTGCTGGAAACTTGGGTGTGCGGATTTTCTAATGGATAAGGGTTTGGAATTGGAAGTCGGAGAACCGAGTTCCAGTTCCAGTTGGGTTTATTATTTTCACCTGGAAAGTGTATAAATACACTTCTTCTCATTACAACATTGGGTTAATTAATAGGGCATGTATCAGTAACTCATTATTATCGTCATAAAATCTTACAATCCCAAAATATTTTCTGGCTTTAAATAACTTGAAAAAGGTTGATAAGCCATAAAAAAACAAATCAATTGATATGAATAAATCGATCGATTTTAACCGAATAAATAAACGTGATAAAAATTCTTAGACTTTGATAGATAGATAGATAGATAGATAGATAGATAAGAAAACTGAGCCAGATATACAGACTGAAATAGATAGATAGATAGATAGATAGATAGATAGATAGATAGATAGATTTTTTTAAAAGGAATAGATCAATTTAAAAATGACAAAATTTTTGAAAACCTTTGAGTCACCTATATCTTTAAATTTTCTTAAATGGTTGATTCGTGTAAAATTATTCTTCATGTCTATGAACGCGTTCGTCTGTGTGTCTGTGTGTCTATGTGCGTGTGTGTCTGTGTGTGAGTGTGTGTGTATCTGTGCGTTTGTGTGTGTCTGTGTCTCTGAATGTATGTGCGTGTGTGTGTCTGTGTGCGTGCGTGCCCGTGAGTCTGCTCTTGGTCATTTTTCTTTGGCTTCTAAAGAAGTGTTTGTCTATTATTCCTTGTGGTTCTTACAATATATGATTCGAATGTAAGACCTGAAGAAACCAAATACAATAAAACAAAAGAAAAAAAACTCTTCCCGTAGAATTATTGCTGTCAGGAATCATATTAATGGTCCATCTCCGCACTCGATAAGCGCATCAAAGAGAAAGCGTAATGTCTACTTATAGATGTCAATGGAAATGAAAAATAATTTGCCTCCAACGAATCGTCGAATTTCGCACTCATCTTTTTTTGTGAAAATACCCATTCGATAAAAGAACAAACACACACACACACATCTAGATCCTGTCAGATTTTATTATGCAATAATAATTAGTCAATGTACTTATGTTTATATGAGACAATAAATTGTGTATTTGAACGCTGTCGAGGCTGGACAGTGATAAATGTCTAAGCCTGTGGAAAGTCTAATAAATAAGAATCCATAAAAAATATTCTCTGAAAAAAGTTCCCTATTTTTTACAAATGGACCAATATATTTAAGTAGTTCCTGTTTTTGGTTAATCATTAAATGTTAATATCCTAACCACTCGATCTCGCACCTATTAGTACATTTTTTCTTTTTGCTATTGTTTATTCAAATACCGGGCTCAAGAATCCATCAAGGTAGAGTATTATTGAATGGGTTTGTTTTGTGGACGTAAGAGCAGGAGTGCATATTATGCGTATATGTAGGATATATAATTGTTGGTCCTAGACTTGAAGAGGTTAAGATTATAGTAACCGAGGAAGCATAATATACGGATTCTGTTCCACAAAGTAACGGTTCATTGGAAGAATCTGTCCAAATGAAATTCCTTACGAGTAGATTAAGAAAGGAATGAGGATGGTTCATTTCAGTGTATGTGGCATGTCGGATCCAAGCTGTTGAGGTCCGAACAGGTGAAAATAAGAAATGTAGCGATCGAGTAGCGATAGGGGTGCAACGTTTCGTCTGTGGGAAAGGATTTGCAGAATGGGAAATAATTCAAAGGCCTACCATGTGTCCATGCTTAGAATATTGATGTCAGGCGCTCTTGCTATATATTTAGAAATCATTGATAAAATCCAAAGACAAATCAGCAGTATTATTGGTCCTGATGTGGTGTCTCGGATCCAGCAACTTTACTACCGCCATAAAATTAGCTCTCTGTGCTTTTTCAATAAATATTTCATGGTAATTGTTCGGATGAGCTTTTCGTTCCTAGACTTTATGCATTTAAGCGCAATACTATGCACTGTAGAATAATGGATAGCGGCTCGGATTGTGGAATCGGAGAGCCAAGTTCGAATTCCGGTCGAATCCATTACATTCACTTACGTGCTAATATCCTTGGAAAAGGTATTAATCCTCTTCTTCTCCCCACAGCTATGTGTTAATATCAGGACAGACCGGGTTCTATAGCCTTGGATGATCTACCGGAGAAAGAAATGGCAACCTACTGCGGGAAAAATCTGCCTCGTCAGTCATGTATCGAAATAAACATGATCGCCTAAGCGTGTATCACGCACGGCACATAACTGACTGACTGGACTGGCGACGAGGTCTCATCAATTTACAGTCGAGTTAGCTAGATGTAACCGTAAGTTCTATGTTAACAGTTTCTTTTCTCGCACTTCTCGCTTGTCGAACTCTCTTCCGGCTCCATGCTCGCCGGTCAACAAAAATTTAAACACAATGTCAATCGCTATCTTACCGTCTTCCTGATTAACATTCTATTGTTCTCGCTTCTTAGTAATATTTCTGTTTCCTAATTCTTCCAAACTCAGGAGCACCTCGTGTCTTGGTGGCTTTTACTGCATTCTTGGGGTAAACTCAAAAAAAAAAAAGTTCACCGAATACTAGGCCTAAGGGTCACTCAAGGCAGAGCGTTACTGTAAAAGAGGCGGTAAGTTAGATTATTATGAGTACAAGTAAGATAGGTATCGTTTGACGCTGGACTTAAACAGACCAAGAGTGTTGTTGTCACGGAAGCATTCTGCCAGGAATTTGTTCCACAAAGCAATAGTTCTGGAGAAGAAGCGGGTCTGATTTGAATTAGAATGGTTTTTCACCGTAAACACGAAGCTCCTAGCTGGTGGAATTAAAAAAATGTAGTTCGTCCGGCATTTTGACATAGCAAAAACGATATAGCAGAAAAAGGCTGACGACATTTCCTCTGTGGAACAAGGCTTACAGGATGGCAAATAATTCATCACCCACAAGGCAGGGTAAGCGGTTTGGGGCAAGCTGTATCGTAAGGATTGGGCAGCACCAGCTGAGATATAACCGCCTATAGTCATAGTCTGATCTGACTCTTCTGAATAAATTATTATTTTATTATTAATATATTTAATATGAGCTCGATGCATTAATATGGACTGCTTATAAATTGTTTTATATATTTACATTAAAATAGACTTGTGTCATAGAAAGATCTAATATATTATCTTCTTCTTCCTCATCTTCTTCTTCTTCTTCTTCTTCTTCTTATTATTATTATTATTATTATTAGTAGTAGTAGTAGTAGTAGTAGTAGTAGTAGTAGTAGTACAGAGAGTTATTTCATATTCTGTTTTGTTCTTACATGGAGTCATCCCTTGACCTTGGGGTACCATCACCATCACCATCATCATCATCATTATTATTATTATTATTATTATTATTATTATTATTATTTTCTTTTCTTTGATTTCTGGCATTTACACATTTCTTTCCGGGTCCCGCCCAGAGACCTAAGGTTAGAAATGGCATCATGACACTTTCCACTGACAAAAAAAAAAAAAAAAAATTACATAGATAAAGCCCTTCGTAAGGTGTGGGGTGTACTTGTCAGAACAATTTTTTGTATCTCCTTGAGACATGAACTTCCATGAATCCCTTCAATTAGTCTACTGCAATCTTTTCCAACAAATCCTAAGGCTCCAACTACAACAGGTATTGTTGATGTTCCCATATACCACATTTTCAAGATTTCTATTTCAAGGTCCTTGTATTTTGACAGCTTTTTGAATATCTTCAAAGATACATTGCAGTCAGCAGGGACTGCCATATCAACAAGGACGTTTTTGTTTGTGGTCTTTAATAACAATGTTCATGGTTGGCTTTGATTGTTCTGTCAGTGTGTATTGTGTAGTTCCATAGAATTGTAACCGGTCTTATCTCCGTAACCGGGTCTGGTTATTATTATTATTATTATTATTATTATTATTATTATTATTATTACCATTGAGTGAGCGAGAGAGCTTCATTCATTCCAACAAAGTATATTGGCCTTTGTATATTTGCGCTGGAGCGCAAATATACAAAGGCCAATATACTCATCATGACACCCAGTCCGATAACCTTTTTTTATATAAAATTTTTTTATAACATTTTTATGTAGGAGAACAATGCAGGAAAAAATAAGGATAAAGTGCGTGATGCGTTTCGTTCATCAGTCTAGGTTGGTTTGGTTGTTTTTGTTTTGTTTTGTTTTCTTGTTGTTTTTTTTTTTCTTTATTTAACGGCATATCAAATCCTTATGGGTCATTTAATCCCAAAATTTTATTTTCTTATGAGTTTTTGTAATTATTTTACTATTAAAATCTATATCTGGTATTTTTTTATTATTTGCCTATAGCTGAAACCCTAACGGATCAGGGTCGACAACAGCAATTGAGAGGTGGTTCCACACTCTTGAACATTCCCCATACGATCAGAGGCCTTGCTGATGGAGAGAATGTATCACCATTACCCAGAACAGTCTGTCAGTCTAGAGCATTGTTTTCTCAACCTTTTTTAAGCAACGGTACACCTGGAAGCAAATGAAAATATCGCAGCACACTTAGTAAAAAATTTACAGAATACACATTTAAATGTTATGAAACAAAATCATAGAGTTTTTTTAAAAAATTGAATTAAACAAAGAATGTTGAATACAATTATATGAAAAAAAGTTTAATATTCAGATATTCAAATAGAGTAAAATTTTAAAGAAGTTAAATTAAAAAATAAAAATACTTTTTTTTAAAAAAAATGAATATTAAAACAAAGTATTTAAGATAACATAATCGAAGAATAGGAAAAGAATTATTTGAAAAAGTTTAATACTTATTCATATATTCAAATAAGTTGTACTACTAATACTTCACGATCACACACACATACGCACACACACACACATACACACACACACATATATATATATATATATATATATATATATATATATATATATATATATATATATATATAAATAATGACGTAATAATGTTGTTATTTGACGTACTTTTCTACGTCAAAAAACGACATTCTTACGTCATTATTTTTGCACTAACTAATAATATATATATATATATATATATATATATATATATATATATATATATATATATATATTCTGTGAAATATTTCGCGGCACTCTTAAGAGAATCGCGGGCACTAGTGTGACTAAGAATCACTAGTCGATAGTGATGTTTCTTTCGGTGAAATTGCAAATACGAAGGGAAGGGACGCTGATATTCTATGACGTTTATCGATCCATGTAAACTTTTCTACTGTTTTGACTTTAACATTGCATGCAGCAATTGTTATTGCTTCCAAGAGATCTTCTTTGCTTGAATATCGTTTTTATTGTTAACAGAATGTCTTTTCATTATGGACCGATAGATTTCCACTAGATTAACAACTAGGATGGCCAGGGATCATTCCATCGAATTTAATCTCTTTGAAAGCATATTAGGCATAGTGAACAAAAGTCACCTTTTTCAGAATGCAAAGAACGATTGTCTTGCGTCAGTATTCTCTTTAGCAAAGATTCTTTTATTTGAGTTCTACTTCTCAAAAAACATCTTGTACAGGAACTTCAATAATTATCTGCATTTATTTTAATACCTTGATCAGCTATGCAGGGATTTATAATTTTACTGATAATAAAAGTCCTCTGTTTTGCCACTGTTGTCTTTAAAGTTACATACATTGTCACTAATTTTACCAACGTTATTCTGTTATATATTATATTATAATATTATTTTAAGGTATACATCATTCTCTCCTAGGTCATACAATAGAAAGCGTCACATATTAACATATTACATTAAAATAGACTTGTGCCATAGAAATATCTCATATATTATCATCTTCTTCCTTTTCTTCTTCTTTTTCTTCTTCATCTTCTTCTTCTTCTTCTTCTTCTTCTTATTATTATTATTATTATTATTATTATTATTTAGTAGTAGTAGTAGTAGTACAGTGAGTTATTTCATAATCTGTTTTGTTCTTACATGGAGTCATAATCTGTTTTGTTCTTACATGGAGTCATCCCTTAAAGATATTAATAATAAAATAATAATTCATTATGCTGGATCACTATTTCCGGGAATTTCGAACAGGACCCTTATGTTTAATCTACGGGGGTAGATTATCTCATCTAGTAACCTCTTAATTGCTGTTGTTCCCAGGTTCACTCTGACCCGGTGTGGTAGTACCTGTTAGGGCCCCCGCTATGGGCAAACAGTGAACTCCCAATCAAAACCAAAACACAATGAACGTATAAAAATACATTTTTGTCGTAAAAATACCAGCAAGTCATTTTTATATAAAGAGATTACCAGCAATACCTATTTATAACAAAATTACCACCAATATCTAGTAAATTATCGACAATATGGTAAAATGGCCAACAATACATTTTATCTGTAGTCGAAGACATAGAATTGCGCTCAAAATATTTAGATTTCAGCCTTAAACAATCCTTAGCGGTGTTGATATGCTGCTAAACAAAATAAAAAAGTACAGGGTGAATGAAAAGTAACTTCCTATTTTATGTTTGAGTAGCCAGCCAGAAGACCTGGCATAACACCCTGTGGCGTTTTACATTGGAGTTGGTCTGCTATACCAAGCCAAGACTTTGGAAAAACTTAAAGAGCGAATACAAGGAGTTATATCTTCCATAAAACAAAAGTTACAGGGGAAATCAATTGACGCGATTCCTGGTCGACTCGAGAAGCTTGTAGCGAAATTTGGTGCCCATATCGAATTTGGAATAAAAACCTCATGCTTCAACGCTTTCCTCTCATATCCATTTCTTGTAAAAATTAGAGTTAAATAAATGAGTATTTTAAGATGGGAAGTTACTTTTCAACCACCTTGTAGAATTAGAATTAAGCCCAAACAGAGGTGGAATGATAAGATAACTCTGTAGGCGCCGACTAAATTGTGAGGAATACTAAATAAGCTTGCAGGAAATGACATACTATTTCACCATCTAACACAAGTGGAAATTGCGACAAATGAATATTACATTATTTATATTATTTAGATTCGGACTATTGCCGCTTTAATCACAACGTTTCAGTCGTTGTACCTTCCGAACTTCATCAGGTGTATATCAATCCAGCTAACCTACAGACAATTCTGGAGTGAACCCTTTATTTAATCTATCTATCTAATATATCTCGTCTAATTCTTTGCTTTAGTTCTGCTCAGTTATTGCATACCCCGTTTCTCTTGAATACAAGTACACACTTCCCGGCCCACGAACTCACAATTACACTATGATCAAATTCACAAACCAATGCTTCAATACACGAGGCTATTGTCACGTAACAATTGCCCAGGGGCATTTCGACGTGGTACAATGATTAGCAAGCTTGTCTCTCTAGATCAATTACGACTGAATACGACTGAATAGTGAGTTCGATTCTCACTCGGTGCCCCGTATTTTTGGCCTTGTGCCACATCTAAATTACGCTTAGAAAAACATTTTAGGGCAATTCGCTGTGGTGTAATAGTTATCAAGCTTGTCTCTTTAGATCAATTACGACTGAATAGTGAGTTCGATTCTCACTTGGTGCCCCACACTCTCTGCCTTGTGCCACATCTGGGCTTAGTAAATCACCATTATTATGGCCCAGAAGTTAATGAATTTGCTAACAATAGTATAGTGATTATGGTTTCAATCCCTGGTACGGGCGGTGTGTATTTAAATTCTGTGGAAACGGTGCGAGCAGAAACTAGACAAGATGTTCAGCTCGAAATTCCCTGAAGGATACCCGGATCAACAAACACCTGATGAAGACTGGAGGGCGCAACGGCCGAAACGTTCTGATAACAAAAACAAAGTTAAGGGTAATCGTCCGCATGTAAATAATAACATCATTATCAAAATCTACGTGCGGTGTCCTTTCAGGATATGTGTGATCATGGCTCTCCACAACTTCCTATCCGTTGTAGCTCTAAGCAACGTTTGACTCTTTATCATTCTTCTTAGCCCTTGCTATGCCATCATTCACGCAGACGTATTAGGGAAGTTGCTCGATGTTTCCCTCTCCCTCTCCTTCCTTCATTATTTCCTTTGAGTGTTAAATTTTCCAAGACCTCTTTCGTCATAATGTCTCTTTCGGGTTTCAGTTGACTTTAGAACTTCCTTGTTACTGAAGTGTTCTGTCAATGTTCTTAGCAACCGCCTGTCGAACCATATCTCTGTCATTTCGAGTGGGTAAGACAATTGTTCACCATTCGCTGCCATATAGGAGGAGTGACATAACATCGCAGTTCAAAACTCATTACGTTCTTTCTAATGAATTTCCCGATGCCTTAAGACTTTGCTTAATATTTAGAAGATCTCTTTCGTTATTCCGATGTCCCTTCTTGTCTGTATACCACATTTTCTCTTCTATGTTATTATACAACCTAGATAGTTAAATTTATATATATCCTGATGTCTCCAGTTAGGCTGACTACCCAACATATCTTATATATAAAGCTCAAAGTTTGTTGCCCTGTCTGCTGAAAATTAAACACATAAATTGGTTGCCTACTCGTGTATGTCTGGGCAGATATTATATAAAAGTATGGCATCAGATAAATAACGTTTTTATCACTTATATCTCCAATAGCATGTGTCTTATATCTTGCGCAACTTAGCTGTTCTTCCTTAATGGAGATATAACTAAATTGCATATTTTGTTTCTGATCGTTCCGCTGGATCCAAATATATTGATTCTGCTGCTTAACAGAAGGAGTGAACTCGCGACATTTAGCCAACACGAATGGCTGGAAGATACAACTGAAATATTATGGCTATAACAACCCTGTTCAAATACTATAAGGAATGACATCCCCTCTCCAGATTTACAAGCAAAGCCTACAGATGCATGCTGGGATTTCTTCTTAAACGAGAAACATGAATCACTTCTCGATCCCATCCGCCATATTGTTGTTCTTTCTTGTCTTGAAATCAGAACGCTACAATGACGTCTGTATCCATATTGTATTTGAACAACCTTCTTACTTTGTAATATGCTTGTCTTATTACTGTTTCTTTACCTAGTTTTGAAATCTATGTGTACTGTTTGCTAAGTATTATTTTGCGATGTTATTTTCTTTCTCTTATTGTTGTTAGGAATCTTTGTCAATTCTGTTTGTTGAGTCTTTTTGTCTATTACACTTAACCGTGGCCAATTACTCCATAACTGAATATACAATATGCTTGCTTATAGTCAGTTCTGCACACACACTGTTCATTAATTATTCATTAATCAATCAATTTAAGTTCCTGTTCATCTGATTCCCTCCCTACAGAAATATGCATAACATCGATTACTACGCCAAATTATCCGGCAAAATAGTGCCTCCTTTCAATATGCAAATAAACCTAAAACATTAAAAATGTCATGCTATAAAGCATACTTTTCTACTACAATTCGCCTAATCCAATGCTTGAGAGTTGCTGTTAAAATAGTTATATGGAATTAGATATGTGATATAAGTGAAGCTGCTACCACGTGAAGGTTATGGGGATATTAAAAGTATTAGGTTGGTGCAAAAATAATGACGTAATAATGTCGTTTTTGACGTATATTTTAACGTCAAAAACGACATTATTACGTCATTAGTTTTGCACCAACCGAATAGAATCGATAATAATTGATCCATGACTCGAGGCGGTTAAGATTGTAGTGTTCAGGGAAGCACCAGCGCAGGAGTCTGTTCCAAAAAATAGCAGCTTTTGCGAGAAAAAAAAAAGATGAGTGGAACTTTTTCCTTACATTTAAATACGAAGGAAATGTGGATGATTCGACACCGTGGAAGTGGTATGACGTGGCCTGGATGTAATCATCTTCACTGATAGTCCTAAAGAATGGTCATCATCAGAACATTTGCAGTGGAAGCGACGATAGTCTTGCAACGTTACGTCAGTGGGAAAAGAGACTGTAGAATGCGGAATGAGTCAACCAAGAAGACTGCTTGAATGATTTCTATCTCCATCGAAGCTGAAAAGTAAAAAAAAATAAAACGAGATAAAAGTATCGCTCAATAATATAGGGAAAATTGTGAACTTCAAAATAAAATTTTAAAAAATAGTCACGATAATTTAGATCTCAAGTGAGAAGCTTGTGGACTAGATAGAAATCTTGGCAAGAAGGAAAGAAAACCAAAAAAAAAAAAAAAAAAAAAAGATTCTGGTAATAAAGTATAAAAGAAAAAATATCAGCTAATTAGTGGGGAACCCGAAGGTTTCTTCGGATATTAATGAGAGTTTGGCGATGTTATAATAATAGTTGCCAATGGCTGAACAGTGGTGCCTTCATTAGCCAAGGCCCAACTAACACGAGCCACAAAAAGGTTCCAGATTCCGGAAATTGGTTTATTTTTAAAATCTTTTCACTATTTTGCACATGCAGGCGCACTCACGTGCACACAGTGAGAGAGAAAGAGAGGAAAAAGAAGAGGAAAGAAAGAATAAGAGAAGAAAGAGAGTTACAGTTTGTGTTATTTATTTATTATTTTGTAACTTTTGTGAAAGTTCATTATGGAATATATCGTTTATTTATTTGATTTAATTGTATTTTTTTAAACTTTTTTATTCATTTTTAGATAATTTTTAATTCATTTTTTTATATTTGATTTTTCTGTTTAAAATGCTTTTCCTGTCATATTTCGTACCATACATCAATTTCAGTAATTATCGTTCCCACCTATTATTATTATTAATATTATTATTATTACTATTATTATTTCATTGTTTCTTTTTGTTCTTTTTTTCTCTTTTTTTTTTTTTTTAGTTATTTTTTCTAAATATAGTTTTATTGAAGAATCAATTGCTGATTGGCTAAAATCCAGTCTTCGTTCTCTTTTCCCGCCTGTTTTCTCTTTCTCTGGCGATTTCTCTTCTTTGCATTTCATTCGTCTTTGTCTTTCCTCTCTTCCTTTTCGCTTTAAATCTTTTTATTCTTGTTTTTCTTTTTTTTTTCAACGTTTTCTTCTTTCAACTCAACTTTCCTTTCTTTTTCTAATTCTTCTTTGCTTCTCTTTTTTTTTCTTTTTTTTTTGTCTTTTTATATTCTACTCCCTCCAATATTTTCTTTTTTTATTCTCCTTCCTCCAATCTATTTTTCCTTCTTCATACCTATTCTTGTGATAATTGTTTCTTATTACTTCTTTGTCTCTTATTAATTTTTTAATCGACCTAATCATTCTTTCCTTCAGATTCTTCGTTTTCCTTCTTTCAATTGCCTATTCCTTCATGATCTAATAATTCGTCTTTTCCTTCTTTTTCTCATTTTTCTTTTTCTTCTTTTTCTTCTCATTATTCTTTTGCATTGACTTTTGCATGTTGCTTTATTCTCTTCTTTCTTCTTCATTTCATTCTTCTTCCAATATTAATGGCTTCCGTTTTTCTTTTTTTCTTTTCTTTCTTATTTTCTGTATTTTATTTGCTTCGTTATAATTTCTCTTTTTTCATGTTTCTTCTTCTTCTTCTTCTTCTTCTTCTTCTTCTTCTTCTTCTTCTTCTTCTTCTTCTTCTTCTTCTTCTTCTCCCATTACAAATTCTTGCTCTTTTTCTTCTTTTTTCTATCGTCTATTTCTTTTTCATCAAGTAATTCTTTTTTGTTTTTCTTCTTACAATATTTCCATCGTTCTTTCTTGTGTCATGCTTCCGCCTTTTGCCTATACATATTCAATCGTATTTCTTTTCCCCTATATCCATCGCCTCTATTTCTCTTTGCTTTCTTATTTATTTTCTTCCTTTCTATCGCCTCTTCTTTCTTTCTTTCTTTCTTTCTTTCTGTTGTCACTACTGCTGTTCTTTTTCTTCTTCATTTTCTTCTTGCAAAATTTCACACATTTTTTTCCTGCTTAGGTCATTCTTCTGTCTTCTCTCTTGCTGATGTATTTTCATCCTCTTTCTTTTTCTTCTTCATTCTATTCTTCTTTCAATATTCATGGGCAAAATTATTAGGCGTCTTTGCTTTCTTTCTTGTTTTCCTTCTTCTTCTTCTTCTTCTTCTTCTTCTTTTTACTTCTTTCTTTCTTTCTTACCTTTTTTATCAGTGTGTTTTATTGTTTTATTTATCTTGTAATTCTTTTTCTACTGCTGCTGCTGGTACTACTGCTATTACTACTACTACTACTACTAATAATAATAATAATATCAAGTCTGGTTGTTGTTCTCACAATTATTATTCAACAAACCTTTTTCTCTTCATGGTATGTGTTTTCATAAATCTTCTTTTCCATCATTAAATTAAATGCTCCATTAATCTAGTCTTGTGATAAGGCTAATCCCCCCACCATCACCCACCACTAACTCCTGTCTTTTTTCCGACAAATGTTGAATGTTTTAAGACAGACGAATCAATGCTAATAAATCAACAACCTTGTTTTGCATCCGAATATTTAAATTGTTCCGAATTTTTAACGAAATTTAGTTTTGGAACATTCACCTGTCCCGCTCTCTATAGATGTTCAAGCTGCATAAAATATGTTTCGGTTTGTTTGTTTGTTTAAACAGTCAATATTTTAATAATGTTGGCAACATCTTCAAGAAAGTCAATGTCGACTTTTTCCGGAATAAAATCGATTAAAAAAAAATACAATATTTCAAAGTGTATTTTCTTTGATAGATAGATATTTGCAAAGTAAAATTCATATTTAGCCAAGATAAACAACACATTACCACCGGAAGCCAATTCAATATGTTTATATTGAGGCAGAGACAAAACACAAATTATCTATCGCTTCACTAATGTAAATACTTGCAATCTTCTTTGGCTTCCGATTTTGAAAATGGAAATTTTAATAATCCAAAACAAATGCGCGCAATATGGCTACTTTAGGCGATTCAAAAGAATCTGTATTTAAATATTGTTTTCTTTGGAATTAGAATTAGTACTGACAATTTCTATCAAAACAAAATCAGTGATATACATGATGGAACTGATGAGCTATATTCTTTAGTCCGACTAGTTCAGAGCTTCACAGCTAAGATCCGCCGTGCGACGTACTTCTTCTTTACCAATGGAATATAAAGGAAATGAGGATGATGCGACCCAATGTACGTGGTATTAGCTGTGAAGCTCGAGTCATCCTCATTTTCTTCATATTCCATTGGTAAAGAAGTTTCATTCAGTTTCTTCCTGTCAACCGTGACTTTGTGGAACAAACTACCGATAGCATATTTACTCCATTATTTCAATCTTAACTGTTTTATCTCAAGGCTCAACCCTTATATATCCTACAAATCCTCATCATCTTCTTTTATTACCATCTGCATACTACATCCATAAAACAACCTCATTCAGTAACCCTCTATTTTGAGTGGCTCTTGGGCTTTGAATTGCATGAACAATATCGTAAATCAACTAAAAATTTAAACACACACACACACACACACAAATATATTAAACATTTGGAGTATTTTCAAATCTTATTATGATTTTCTCTATACAGCGAGATTTGTACAGAACTTTCTTACATTTCCATTTTTCCTATATATATATATATATATATATATATATTAAAATGACTTTTGTTTCTTGTATTCCGTTTGTGTACGAACAACAGTTCTTTTTTTAAACTTCGTGGGTGTAGAAAATGGCCAAATTATTTTTCATTTCGAGCGTTTTCGATTAATCTGTAAAAAATACCTTGCCAGTTATTTTTTAATAATATATATATTCCAGAGTGAGGGATTACTACCCAAATACACGACAATATATATATATATATATATATATATATATATATATATATATATATATATATATATAGTTTTAAGGTGTGCTATATTTATGGGATAACGTGCTCAATATCAGAGATAGAGCGCATATAAATATAAAAGTGAACATAGAAGTCCCCACTCCAGGAGGCGACAGGCTGTTTCATGCTAGATGAAAGTCGGCACACGGCAGGGATGAAGGTGAATTTAAGCGTGTAACCCGGATATAAGAGAAACCCGGATATAAGAGATTTTCTCCGGTCCCAAATTAGAGCCTGTGTTAATGTATATAAAATAGACCAAACCCGGATATAAGAGAAACCCGGATATAAGAGACTTCTTCTCCGGTCCCGACAACTCTCTTATATCCGGGTTACACTGTATATATATATATATATACTACTTTAACTATGCCGTCCCGTCCTTGGTATGACTATAAATTACATCCGACAACTGGGTGATTTGTGGAACGTGGAACTACCTCTTAACTGCATTTGTTCCAGGTCCACTCTGATCCGAAGTAGTAGTACTCCTTAGTGTCAAGCTATAGGCAAATAGTGAAAGCCCAAACGAAAATCACTAGTGCTGAAGGGTGACTTTGGTATCAGAGCATGCAGTCTATTATGTAGACTAATCGAAAAGGTGTAGAGGGAAAACAATCGCACTCACAAAAAGAAGTTGTTTTTTTACTGCTTCTTTTAGAAAAATAAATAAATCATTTTGGTTAAATCTTGTTCACAGTTCATCAAATTAACACTTTCTGTTTTCGTGAGAAGTAGACATTTTTCTTTGATTTTTTTTTTTAAATGTTTAAATAACTTTCATTTCGCTTGACGACAGGTGTCAGAAAAATGTCGTTGATTGATGACTGGAAAAGTGAAAGTTTGACCTAAATTAAATTAATATTGTTTTAATTTAAATTGTTTTAATTTCCCAAATCTTCTTTTAAGATAAAATTCAACCTTCTTTAAAATTAACATTAATACATGAAATCTGAATTTAAATACTTTTAATCTACTTTTAAAATTAGCTATTGCAGTGAACTTTTTAAAATGTCCCTTAACAAAATTTAACATTTAATGTATAATATGATCAAGAAATCTTTTTACATAACTTTAAAAAAATAATTTTGAACATTTAAAATTAAATCTTAAGGCAGTGAAACTTGTGAAAACTTACTTTTTAATCACAAAAAATAGACTTTAGCTGGTTGCTCCTTTTCACTCCACGTATGAACTGGTCAAAAACCTTTCTGAATATTGGTCACATAACTGAACCCGGTTCTTAAGAAGGGGTTAAGAATATTCTCCATCAGTTAAAACTTTTTAAAAGTTAGTAAAAAAAAAAATAACTTTTGATGTGACACTAAAGTTGTCAGAAATTCTCTATAACGTCTTCCGGATAATACAAATTAATTCTTACACAGGTATCGAACACGCTTCTCTTTCTTTCGTATTAGGGCTACTGAAGAAGAAAAACTAAGCAACCCTAAATTTGTGATCATGCATAGCGTTAGTTGTGCATCTTGCAAATGTAGAAATGCTTTTGTGGTAGAAGCACTTTAACTTAAAAAAAAAATACTTTTTAAAAAAATACATGTTTTAATAAAAGAAAATAACATGTTTTACGGCGCCATCAAGATATAAAAAACTGTTTGGACTTTTTAAAATTGGAACAAAAAAAAACATGCCCTGTTCTAAAAATGGCGCCATCAAGATTTAATTGTTCGTGACTTCTTTTACGGACCGTGTTCCTTCAGAGTGTACGCGATCATCACCCTCCACAGCTTCGAGCTATGAAAGGCGATAAGTTTGTCCCTTTACTATTCCTCAGTCTTTGTTCAAGGTCATTCGGTGGTTTACTCGCTGTTTTCCCTCTTACTCTCAATATGTCCTGTGAGTGTCTAATTCTCCAAGCCCTCTTTCCTCATTATGTCGGCCATAAATTTCAGCCGTCTTTTTCTAACGCTAAGTACAAGTGTCTTTTTTTTTTATTTTCGTTTTCCTTAAAAAAACGTCCTCATTGCTCACATGGTATTCTCAGCATCCTTCTGTAGAACAACATTTCTGTTACCTCGTCTATTCTTTAATCAATGACGAGATTGTCCAACAGTAGGAAATTCAAGTGGACTTAGCAGAATGACAAGAAAGAACTTTAGAAAATAGATGTCTTACTGAAAATGCTGTTGTATATACAGATATTTCAAAATTAAAAATAACTTCTATTACGATTTAAATTTTCTCTGTTCGGAGGATGGATGCTTGTTTACTTTCTTTTTGTGATAATATTACATATTGCCGGTAAAAACAAAGTCACTTTATATTAAATAACTAGCAGTAGAGCCCGGCGTTGCCCGGGGATGTAACAGTAAGAGATAGATCAAGTATCGACTATCATAAAGACTGAAAAATAAAATTGACAAAGATTATTGTTTAAGGTTGACGGACACACATGTCTTAATTAGTTTTTTTTTTTTTTTTACGAATTGGTCAAACCCAAATTCAAATAAAAACATTGTTTTCAATCATTATGAGTCTATCGATTGAATAGAATTTTATTATAAACAATTGTCTTGTAAATGGAATTTTTAAAGCATTCTGAATGTAAAAATAAAGAAAAAAGTGTGCAAGACAATAAGAAACACTACCTACCAAAAAAAAGTGAAGTTATGTTGAAATCGGTTGAAAAATGTAGGAAATCCGATCCCATATATAAACGAACACAACACACACACACACACACAAACAAACAAACAACCTGGGTTTTATAAGTATAACTTGATATGAGTTGTCCCCCTTTCATTCTGGCGACAGAATCTTGTTTTATCATGTTTTCAAATTGATTTCGTGCAAAAACAATTGTGTTTTCCCCATTTTTTGCACTGTCACAACCACCGCAAGGTAATTTTACGCAGTCTTGTGAAGTTCTGTTGAAATCGGTTGAAAAATGTAGGAAATCCGATCCAATATATAAACGTACAGACACACACACACACACACACAATTTGCGTTTTACAATAAGTAAGATTATGATTACAATAGTCCATTATTTGTTAAAAGTGAATCCATTGCTAGGTCTGCTGCTAATAAAGTTGGTTCACTGTGTGGTGCTAGCCATTTTTTCTACTCGGAATCTATCTTAAATATTTAGAAGTCTACCTACCAATCATCCGTGATCTGAATATTGCTGTCAAAATATGGTCCAGTGCTCCTGCTATATATTTAGTGATTCTTGATAAAATCCAAAGACGAATCCGCAATATTATTGTTACTGATCTGGCATGTTGACTTCACTTTACCACCACCCTAATGTAGCTTATAATGACACTTCTATAAATTCTTTGATGGTAATTATTCTGACGGAGATTACGCTGATGTTATTCACTAACTGTTATGGTCCAGGTTAGGACCAAGGAAGAACAACACGAACACAAGAGTAGAAATAACGAAGGTATATTAAACGAAATAATAATACAAGATGTGGAAGGTATCAGTATGACTGTCAGTCTGGTTTGGAGTGAACTACTATCGGCTCAACTCGATTCGACGTCTAGCCACCCCACCACGAGGGTTACATATGGCACAAGGCCGAGTTTAACGTGGGTTTTCCGAGCTCGTAGACTCGGCTAAAAAATGACCGTAGAACTCGTATAAACGGAAACGGGATGGTCAACCTCCCCGAACGAGACTCTGCCCTTCGGCGGAGCCTCGTCCGGGTTCCTCTCTACTCAGAGGCAGAGAGTTCGACCGTCAAGCCGAGAAACTCGGCTTGATTCGACCCTCTCTCATGAGAGGCGTAGTATACATAGTGTTAGGAAGAGTTCATTCTGTAGTTATAGGTAAGAAATTATGACATTTCCCTCCCCGCTACAGACACAAAATTATACATCTGGGGACTAGTTGGGACTTCTGAGGTGGATGTAGTAAGAATGACAAGTAAGAATATGTTGTTTTGGTGCAAGAAATAGTGTGGTGTTTGGATCAGTGTTTGTGGCTAACTATGTTTAATTATAAGACTGAAGACCAGCCTTCCCTGTCCCCACTTTTGTACTTCTGCATCATTCTTGTATTTTTTACAAAATAAATATCACTTTCCGCAATCATACGTAGACTTTACAAATTTAAGCGCAGTACTAGCTTGGCAAAAATGTCGCATCAATTTACAGTTGATTTTGACTAAATGTAACCGTAAGTTCTTTTTTTAAAAGGAATTCACCCCAAGCAAGGCGGGAGTGCCACTAGCACGCAAGGGGTTACAGAACAAGTGTAAAGAGGCATGTTTGGGGAAAGCATACAGAGAAGGACGGGGAACAAGCTCAGAGAGTCAGATGTCAATTGACATTACACTTTGAATATTTAAAGATTATAGTCATCGGGGAAGAAAGTAGGAGAAAGGGAGTTCCACAGACGGAAAGTGCGTGGGAAGAAGCTGTTTGAGAAGAAGAGGCAGGTTGTTTAACCGTTTTGACAGTTAAAAAGGATGGGACCGAGATGATAGCCTGGTAGTTCGCTTAAATTCATGCAGTCCGGGAACCAGCGAAAGCAGCTCGTCGGAACAGTTGCCTTGAAAATACTTGTAGAAGAGACAGAGGAAGGCTACGGAACGTCTGTAGAATAGCGATTTTAGACTAGATGCCAAATCAGGTCCTATCATCTTGCATATTCGTCTGTGGATTTTGTCGAGGACCTCGAGACGTACAGCGGGAGCACCAGACCATATATGACAGCAATATTCCATTCAAGGACGGTTGGTTGATTTATAGATTTGAAGGATGGACTTGGACGAGAAAAACTTTCTAGCACGACACAGAGAATCAACGTTCCTACCGATTCAATGAATTTATTCTACCACCAGTTTCGCTGAGCAGTTAAGAGTGCTTGTACGTGTTCATGTTATATTGTTGGCAAAAAATTAGTAAAAAGAATCTGGAGTAGCGGGTTGATATAAAGCTGTGTACCAATTTTGATAAAAGTATTAGCGAAAGTTTAGCCCTATTAAGATGACTTACGTTGAGCAGCTTATGAAGAAATGGCATGTTGTCAAGTGGCACGTGTGGGTCATCGAAGGACGACAGGATGTACACATTGACGCTTTTACTGGGCCACTAAAAACTAAACGGCATATACAGATGTTTATTTATGTCTCACTAGTTCATTTAGAACGGCGTAGTAGTGTGTTCGATCTTCACTGGGCGCTCCTTGTGTCACATCTAACCTACGCTTAGTAAATCTAAGAATAAACAAAATTATATAAATAAAATAAAATAAAAAGTAAAATAAATTAATCCAAACAAATAAATAAGTTAAAAACTAAGTAAATGATAAACAAATTAACAAACCACGTACTCACAGATAAACAAAAAAAAAACGTAGTCATGAGAACCAACAATAAAATAATCAATAATAAATGAAAAAATTAACTAACAGCACTATAAATAGCCAAAAAACTGCATTGGGATCCACAATTATTTCCACTCAATAATACCTAGAATAATTAGAAAACGCTACTTCCCACCGAAATAACCGTAAGAATAATACAAGTAACTATGCACAATGCAATACAATAGACTACCTACAATGCATCACTTACCAGCATATATAAATAGTCGAGCAAAAACAATGCACATGGCCTGTCGATTGCGTTTAGCATGAAACAGACTGTCGCCTCTTGATGTTGACATCAATGTGCACTTTTATATTTACATACGCTTTATTCCTGATATTGAACACTTTAACCCATAAATATAGCATTCCTTACAACAGTATTTCATCATATATATATATGCATATATTAATGCATATTCGGGTAGTAATGTATCATTTAAACATGTTTCGTTGAATATGACAGACAAGAAAAATTTAATAATTTTTTATTTATGTTTTCTAACATTATTACATTTTTCGATTTGGTGGGAGTCAGGGAGTGGAAATATATATATATATATATATATATATATATAGGCTTTTTTTTCCAAAGAAATTTAGTGACACCTTCTCTCATGACTTCCTTCTCTCTTTTTCTTTTTATGGGTTTTTTCTCCTCTACTCCTTCGATATCAATATATAACTTCCGTTAAGTTAACCGTTTAAATGTGTCAATGTCTGACTGAACATCAAGTAATTTTAAGTATAAAAGAATAGAAATTTCAAATTACATCTAACTCACTCATGTCTTCTCTCTCCCCACCCACCTCACTTCCTCACTTCGTTAATTTACATATGCTTAATACGGCCCGTCAAAAATGTGCAAATTTTCTTTTCATTTTTTGTTTGGAAGTAAAGTCTGATGATCCGCAGTCCTTTAAAAGGGCTGTGGTGAAATAATTTATTACATGGAACCTTAAAGTGGTCTGTTTTTATTTAAATTATTTGCTCTGGATTTACATTGAGCTCTCTGGATTTTATCCTCCTTGGATTTACCCATACGGATTACCTAATTTTTCATAAATCATATATATATATATATATATATATAAATATATATATATATATATATATATATATATGTCTATATATACTTGCACACGCACACAGAGGTACGAAAATATTTATATATTCCCTGACACATGAATGTAGTTAAAGTGCATATTCTTAGCTAGATCTAAGTAAATAAATAGGTGTTCTTTTCGCTTGTATTAACATCCTTCTGTTTATTAAAGCATGTTATTAAAACATGCTTAATAATTAAAATGTTCAGCCATTTTTCCGCCTAACTTGATGAACTAATGAAGGTTTTTGCTGTCAGCCAATCGCTGCGAAGTTCCTGTCGCGTAGGACTCTTCAGTCTGATAACAAATATGAAAATAATGGTCAGGTACCCGGAATACACACACACACATGAATGAACACTTCTCCGATAGAGGGAAAGAAATAAGATTGGAAACAAGAGATAAATAGTGAGGGAGTGAAAGAGAGAGAGAGAGAGAGACGGACATTGGGTAGGGAAAGAAGCAGTAAGATAAATGATCACTTAAGCAAAAGCGTTTTTAATGAGTTCATCTGCACGACTAAACACACACACGCGTGCGCGCAACACCTCGATGGAGTTATCATTTGGGACACCCTCCTACAGCAAATCACTGTCGACTATCTTGGACGCAGCTTGAAGTTGGCCAATGACCAAATATTAAACACTAGAATTGTGCATTCTTCCGTGAAAGGAGATACGTGTTCGAAACTTGTCTGACGATAAAATTCCATTCGAATTGGCTTATTTTCTTACTTAAATGTTTCCATCATTTAATTCTTAGATGGTAGATTAGCTTAGAAGCTTAGCCTGGTAAAACACGAAGTAGAAGTTGCAATATTGTGTTCCGCCATTCATTAGCATTTAATATTAAAATGTAGTACTAAATATGGGGCTAAAATTTCCTGCATTTACAGGTGACTAGTACACAATATCGGAAATAGAGAATACAGAGTGACACGGAGGACATGAGAATCAAAACTAAACTGTGAATTTATAGAGAGGTTTCTATACCATATTGTACATTGATATATATATATATATATATATATATATATATATATATATATATATATATATATATACGAGAGTGAGTCAATGAATAATTCGATCCGAAGGCTAAATTAAATTTTGTTTTGAACTTGGATCAATTTAATAAATAATCACCAATGGATTATGAACATGAATTATGTTGAAAAATATATATTCGTTGCGTAAAGTAGATTTTTCAGCATTAGATTTATTCAAATGTCAACATCGATAGATACATAGATGGAAAAAGGGAGAAATAGACATATATATATATATATATATATATATATATATATATATATAGAGAGAGAGAGAGAGAGAGAGAGAGAGATGAACTGAGGTAGATAGATAAATATACATGAACTGAAAAGGAGATTAAACGAAATAGATAGATAGATAGATAGATAGATAGATAGATAGATAGATAGATAGATAGATCTTTTGCCTAGCTTTTCATTTAGAACTGAGTCTCTGTTGAGTGATAATGAATATGCCCGTCCTATCATCTCTAAAATGGATTCCCACAAAGCATGTGGATTTGATGATACCTGCAATAATTCTTAAATAATGTGTTCCTGGGCTGGCTTCTGCTCTCTTAAAACTCAACAATAAATGCCTTGATGCCTCTTGCTTTCCTGCTTGTTGGCAATCCTCTTCCCTAGTTCCAGGCTTTAAGAACTCGGGTGAGCCATCTGACCCTTCTAACTAAAGATCTATTAGTCTTCTAACACTATTTAACAAAGTACTAGAGACTCTAATCAGTTCTGAATTGATTACGCATCTCACCTGACAGAGTCTTCTTTTAGATAAGGATCATGGCTTTCGCCTCTCTACGTAAACTGCTGAGGTACTCACGATTATTAAAAAATCTATCAATCTTTAGATGGGTACCTCAAGGTGGTGTAATGCTTAGCAGGCTTTTCTCGCTAAATCAATTACGACTGAGTAGTGAGTTCGATCCTCACTGGGTGGCCCATACTTTCGGCCTTGTGCCGGATCTAAGCTACACATAGAAAATAACTTTGGGCACCTCGAGGCGGTTAATGGTTAGCAAGCTTGTCTCGCTAGAACATTTACGACTGAGTAGTGATTTCGATCCTCACCGGGTGCCCCATACTTTCTCTAACTTGTGCCACATCTAAGCTACGCTTAAAAAATCACTATCAATCTTTAGATAAGAATGTTGATTCCCGGGCTGTTGCTTTGGATATCTCGGAAGCCTTTGACAGTGTTTGGCATAACGGAATTCTTCACAAGTTCAAAGGTTATGGTATTTCGGGAAGAATTTTTGAACTGGTTCAGTCAAGCTTATCACATCGTGAAATGTATTATTTTTTTTTTTGCATTAATTCCGTTGTGCCCCCCCTATAGTGCTATGTATCCTTGGATTTATGGTGTTCTTAATTTTAAACAACGACCTTCTTGATGGCATCAGTTCTCTACCTATACTGATGACACTATTTCTTTTTTATTCGGTCGAGCTAGCTCGCACATTCTGAATCTATCACGACATCCATCACGGTCCTGCATTAAAATGGAAAGATCATTAGAGTGTCATCCTGTGTCATAACATAGTCAGTGGGAAGTGATTGCTAGCCGACCAACCCATCTTGCGCCATGGCTAGTTGTCCAAAGCAGATTACTCTCAATTTCTTGCTTTGCTCGCTAGCAGTGTCATGCAAAGCGCATTCTGCGTTCACGGGAGATTGTAGAAATACCAGGGATGGGTCCATAGAACTGTGGCCACATATGGAGAGAAAAGAGACATCACCACCCTCTGTGAGATCAGGTTGAGATCATAGATAAAGAACACCACTGGAAAATTTCTAAACTTAAGGAATCAGCACATATACTAGGCCACAAAAATCTCCTGAGCCGAACAAGCATAGAAATGAATACAATATGGGAACCAGTAATAAGGAGTGCTAAAGAAAAGCGATAATGACAACAAAAATTGCAATATAAGCTCTGATAAAACATGCAATGATAACAGCAAAAATTGCAATATGAGCACTGTTAAAAATGGTTGCTGGGGACATTAGGTTTATAATACCCAGAAATTCATACCCAGATGCCCTCAAGGATAAAGACGTTGGTTAGATCCAGTGATAGAACCCAAAGTGGGAGTTCAATACCCTGTTAAGGCAGGGGAGAACTTGGAAAGGGGACTCAGGAGATAACTGATAACTGACATCCATTAAACATGGCACGTGGAACTAGAACAGTCTACCCCCCAGTGAGCGAAATAAAGGGTTCAGTTCGACCTTCCAACCACCTGAAGAAGGCCGGGGCGTACAACGGCCGAAAGGTAATAAATATAGCGTAAAGATGAGGACAATAGTCCGAATAATGTAAATAGCGTACATAATACCTCATCTCAGAAATATAGACAGTACTAGATTTATTGTTGACCGCTTCACTGCAAAGAATTTGACCATGCCACTAAGATGCAAGTGGTTACAGAGAGCGAAAGTGCATGAGAAGACTTTAATGAGGAGTAGTGTAGAAAAGGACAGTAGAGGAACAGGATTTAAGAAGATAGAAGATGGTGATTAATGTTGTATTTAATCTTTTGAAGATTGTAGTTGTCAGGGAAGCAAGAAATCGGAAGGGAGTTCTGCGGGCGAGAAAAGAAACTTGAAGAGTACAACTGATGGTGGCATGCAGCTAATTAAACAGTAAAACGGTGAGACCTAATTACCAATCTAGTAGCACGCTTAAACTGATATAGACGAAGCACTAAGAATTTCCCCTAAAAATATTTGTAGAAAGAACAGAGGGAAGCCACATGACATCGGTGAGAAAGTGGCTGATATCGATATTCCAAGACAGGATCGATTACATTACAGACCCTTCTTTGAATTTTGTCTAGTATCTCGAATAAATAGGCATAACACTACACCAGATATGGCAGCAATACTCAGCTTTCTGCGGATTTTTGAAAAAAAATAATCACATTTTGAACAGATTCTACTAAAACCCTTTTCTCGTTGAATTACATATATAAATGTCTTTTAGACAAAATCTATGCAGAAAGTATTCTTTAAATCATATTCTGTGAAATAATGCCCATTTTCATCATATTTAGACATAAAACCTTTTTTCGTAAATAGTCTTTATAGCAATGTTCCTTTTTCATTAGATTTTGCCGAATTTGGCTTCTTTTTTTTTTCTACTGACTCTACCTAAATGAACTTCTGTGAAATTACACATATAAATTTTTTTCTAAAAATAATGTGCAGAAATGCAACTTATTCCATCACATTTCAAACTTAAATGCATTTCTCAGAAACATCTGTAGAAATGGGCTTGTTTTCATATCAGATATAAATAGCTCTTTTCAATAGAAATTATGCAGAAATCTTCTTTCGATATCAGACTATAGTCGAAAATTTATTTTTTTGTTTGTTTTTTTTTCAAAGGAATCTCTTATAATATATCCTTCATTCATCATGTTTTGTGAAAAAAAAAGTCTTTTTTATCTGAGTCAGCAGAAATGTCCTTTTTCTCATTCCCGAAATAAGTAGCAGTGACAACAGACCAGATAGAGCAGCAATATTCAATGCATGGACGAATAGTACATTTGTAAAAGCACAAGAGGGACTCTGATGAGAATTGTTTAGCATGACACAACGAACCAAATTTCCTAGCAGTCGACGCGGCAATTGATTTAATATAATCAAAAGCGTGAGACCAAGAAGGGGCAATGAGCTACTCCCCTGGAGGTTAGCATCAGCCATACAGATAACTACCAGAAAAGATTCCCTGTGGTGATTAAATGAAGATTTTATTTGAGAAGGAGTTCAAATTTACAAGCGATTCCTTGCCCTAGTTAACAAGTGAATTGAGGATCTTTACGAGAGCAGTTGCCATCTCTATTTTGTCAGGTCTGCCGGACTTAGACAAGAGTAAATAGTTGTGTCATCTGCCTAGATACCTAGTTGGGGACTAATGTCATCAGGAAGGTCGCTGATGAAGATCACAAGCAACATAGGTCTGATGATAGAGCATGCGGGACACCTGTATTAATATATGAACTATAACGATATACAGGATGTTTCAAAAAATTTGATATCCTTTGAGATGTAAATATAACAGAAAGTACATGATTAAGGCAAATGAAATTAAAAAGTATTCATGTTGAAGATCATAAGATTTATTCTTGAAAATCTGAATGAGAAATTCAAAAGCATGTGGATTATGTGAATGATTTCACAAATGTGAAGTTTGTGGTCGTCCGGATCCTTTTGCTCTGCACAGACAGCCTTCCTCTCTTTGAACTTTTTATGCCATCTCCAAATCTGCATTCCTGTTGGTGACTTTCTAGAAACTCTCTCATAAATGCATCGCTGCACAGTCTTGTTTGACTGTGTTCTAGCAAAGTCCAACACACAAAACACCTTTTTCTTCTAGTAAATAGCATTTTTATACCTGTAAAGAAAAAGATTAAAGATTAAAGAACATAAAAATACAAATAAGAAAAAACACAAAAACATAAAGACATAAAAACATAAAACAAACATTAAACATAAAGATGCTATTAAAATTTGAAGTCATTTTAAGGAGATCTAACAAAGTTATTAGATTGCGTAATGATATCAAATTTTTTGAAACACCCTGTATATTTTTATATATCAAGAACAGTATTGAGGAAATTGTAAGACAAAATAGAAAAAGTTTATTTGAGACGCATTTCATCCGTTATGAGTTTATCGGACTGGGTTTGTTGACGCTGTTGTGGCTAAATATGCGTATAAACGAGAGACGCAGGTAGTTTCAAAATTTTTAAAAGAATTTATTGAAATTCATCTATATTTTTTTTCTTCTTTCCGTCATCTTTGTTTTTAAATACCCCACGTTGTGATAACAGAAAATCTTCCAAGGTGATGGTATTATGTTGTAAGAACCGGGTCGTATGTTTAATGTGGCCGAATTAACGATTAAATCACTTTCTAGACATTTTCCTCTTGGTGAATTTGTTTTGTTTAGTGTACAATAGACTGACTAGCACTCATCTCCCTTTACCGGCCCCTTTAGCTTGGGGGCTTCTTTCTGACCCTACACCGGTTGAAGTTTTCCGGTGCTCAGCCCCTATCTAGTTTAGCTGTCCCCAGCACGGCTGTATGGCATAGTTTATATCCCTTAAATATCTCGTCATTCTTGTACATCTCCGTTTTACTATACTGTTTCCGGGATGCGTGTATTTCGTTGAAATGTACACAACCCTTAGACAGATAGCATAAACTCTTTGACGACTATCAATAAACCTGCGTCTAAAACATACCAAGTCTCAGAGTCTTGATCGTCGATGAGAGTTTATGCTAACTGTCTAAGGGTTGTGTACATTTCAACGAAATACACGCATCCCGGAAACAGTATAGGATTATTTTCTCTTTTAATTAGAGTAGCAATTTGTATATCAAAATTGTAGTCAGTTTCGTTACTGTGAAAAACCATTTCGTTTCGTGTGCGTCTTTTGTATATGTTTCTTTTCTCTTCATATAATCTTTTATTTAAACTTCTTGAGGTTTCTCCAATATATTCTTTACAACGGAAACAAACCCAGTCCGATGAAGTCCTAACGAATGAAATGCGTCACAAAAAAACTTTTCCAACTTTTCATCTCTATCTATAAAAGGCAGGATGTGTGTGTAACGAATGCACGGCCGCAATTTTCGACGGATTTGCACCAAAATTTACATGCACATGCTCCAAGTTAGCGGGAAGGCCAAGACCGACATTGCATTTCCCAACTCCCATCGATAATGGAAATAATCGATTTTTTCATGCTTCTACGGTAGTTTTCATGTAGTTTGCGGCCATTTTCTACTGGCCAGAGTGAGAGCCTATAGCTGGCTGCCAGGAATAGGCAGGGTGATTCTATTGGCCAGCGTGAGAGCCAACAGCTGACTGACACTAATGTTAACTAGCATGCTAGCATGCAAAAAAAATCGATAGCTGCATTCGTTACAAGTGAGAAAAATTTAAATCTGCATGGCACTTTACTCCCATTGGCTCATTCGCTTGCTTAAACTTAACGTTGATTCTGATTCCGCAGAACTGGGTTCGACGTGAAAAATTATTTGTTGTTAACATTCTTTTTTCATTCGGTTTTTCCAGTTACGACTTTTTTTTTTAAAGCTGATCGTTTTGTGTTCATTTTGTTTAGTTCTTTTTTCGTAAAAGATTTAATGTTTAGTATAGAGCTTAGAAAAAAATCGCAGTGTAAGGCATGTAGCAACATCAGCACGGCAAAGGGCACTCCTTTAAAGGCAAGGAAGGGCAAAAATATTTTAAGTCAAGTGATAGCGATGTATGAGTCGATTTTTTAATCAAGCCCGGGCAACGTTAATATGCTGTTTGTATATATATATATATATATATATATATATATATATATATATATATGCAAGCAAATATATATATGCCTATGGATGAGAGATGCTGATAATTTCAAAGTTTTTAGGGTTTGTTTTTGAAGTAATTTTTGCAATCTAGCCAAATTCCTCTATAGGCTTTTTCTTTCTATCATCTTTGTTTTTAAATATCGCACATTGTTATAACAGGAGATCTGCCAAGAATAGTGATAAGTTGTAATTGAGGGACGTAAATTTACTGTTGCTAAATTAACGATTAAATCATTTTCTAGGCATTTTCGTCTCAGTGAATTATTTTGTCTTTTCACAAGACTAGCATATCTTATGTCAAAATTGTGATCAGTTTCGTTACGGTGAACAGCCACAGCGTTTGGTGTATTGTTTTTGAAAATGTCTCTTTTATGTTCATATAGTGTTTTCTTTAAACTTCCTGAGGTTACTCCAATATATTCTTTCTGGCAATCCTTGCGGCTGATAGAGTAAATTATTTGATTTGCCGTGATTTTATTTCTTTAAATATAGCTGTGACAATTTTTATGCTGAGTTTAGATAAATTCTTTTTGGTTGTAGTTGTGATAGAGTTAGTGGGTAGAATAATATATATTCTGATTCGTTAGGTTTGTCAGGAAGGACAGCTTTACTATTTTGGAATATTTTATGGGCCTTTAGTTTCGCATTGAATATGAAATACTCAGAGTATTGTAGGGTCTTAAAAGTATTTTCGATATATTTCTTCTCTTCGTGTAAATATTGAGGGCTGCAAATTCTTTGTGCTCTTAACTAGAATCCAATGATCATTCCGGATTTTATATTTATTAGTTAATCGGATTTAAGTTGATTGTTTAGGTAAAATATATTGGAAAGAACCAAATTCGAGAATTTCTAAGATACATGACATAACTCCATTGTGAATCGATGACATTGGTAATCCAATTTTTTGTTTGTAAAAATTGTTATTAAACATTGAAAGCTGGTCAGAGCTAGTGTAAGCTAGTCATAGCTGATCTTGGCTTGTGCTAGCTATGAATCTATGCTACGAGTGGTTTTAATTTTAAATAATTTTCTGATCTTCTTGTTAAATTTTTGTATTTCAATAATTGTTTTTTGTTCGTTTATTTTTCGTCGTATGTGTCGGTATAGTTGATTAGTGAGTTAATTTTTTCTATGTATTTATTTTGTTTAAGATCACAATCCGTTTTGTCTTACAATATATATATATATATATATATATATATTATTATGCTCTCGTTCGCCGATTGAGCACTATACAGAAGGGAAATTTTCAGTATTGGTTGCCCCTTTTATTTACTTACGTATTGAGCACTGTAGGCTATTGATTTGGCGTTTGTATACATCACGTATATAATATGTTAGAAGATTCCATTTATCTACCGTGTGCTGATAGTTTAGGGGTAGATACTCTGTCTGATGTCAATTCGGTCGAGTTTCGATCCCGGCTTGATGCAATCGGATGTCTAGTCCCACTGATACAGCGAAACAGGCTTTATGTGGATAACTATATATATATATATATATATATATATATATATATATATATATATATTGAGTGTATTTGGGCAGGAATATTTAATTTATATAAGTTTAGTATAAGGTCAACGAAAGTTATTAAAGATATATATCTTTATTTTTTATTTTTTTCTGCATTTCAGTTCATTTTTTCTGTTTTTAAATTGTTACAGAATCCAAATCCTAGCCAAGCATGTCAAACTATTGCACACAAGACCCTGTCGGCATGGAATTCTCATAGTGATGGTTTATCATTGTCTAAGTTTTGGATATAAGACCAAAGCGACAGGAAGACAGCAAATGGCTCCAAGAATTTTGCAGAGTCCATAGAGTAGCTAACCATCCCGCGGCAAAATGCTAAGCCAAGGAGTCTAGAAGAGTTCCTCTGAACATCTTCCTTCCGCTTCCTCCTAGAATCGTTGCTACTACGACTGTCCCTTTCATATAATAAAGCGATTAAGGAAATGAAATGGTCGTCAGTTGATAGAGTTTATTATGTCGAGTTGGGGGTCTGCAAAACTAAAGTCAGTGGCAACAAGGAACACATGCATTGAAAGTTATAATTGTTCGGTGTCTGAGTACTTTCGCCTTTCATAAGTCATTGTCAATGAGTCATGTTTATTGCGTTATGTCATTCTATGGAATCTTACATTTCATACAGAGGCACTTATCAACAAGACTTGAAAAAATCTGACGTTCAAAGTGGGGAGGGGGAATCATTACGATTATGTCAAACGGAATCGGTGATCCGAGTTCTAATGACGGCGAAGGCTGCATATGATCAACTGGCACTGGCACTGGCACTGACACTTTTCGGAAAACCATATCATTGCACTCTATCCTATTGTTACGGTATTTGAAATATCTCATCACGATTGTTCATGGGAAAATGTAAGTAACTTACTTGTATGGGATCTTACCCATAATAATAATAATAATAATGAACTAATCCATACATAATAAATACTGCGCCTCAGGAGTAGGCAGGGAGTAAGTCGTTCAACTCTGAACTGACTGTTCGGTTCACCTCTCTTCCTACGGGCGGGAGGAACCCGAAGGAGGCTACGCCGAAGGGCGGAGTCTCCTTCGGGGAGGTTAAACCGGTCCAGAACCAGTTTATACGGGTTCAAATGGGCTATTTTTTGGCCGTGCCTAATGGATCGGGAATGCCCACGTTAAAAAGGCCTTGTGCCACATGACACCCTCGTAGGGGGGGGTGACTGAATATCGTCAGTCGTTCACCTCTGAACCGACTGTTCGGTTAAACTCTCTTCCTACGGGGGGAGGAACCCGAAGGAGGCTACGCCGAAGGGCGGAGTCTCCTTCGGGGAAGTAAACCGGCCCCTGAACCCTTTTTATACGGGTTCACGGGCATTTTTTGGGCCGAGCCCACGCGCTCGGAGAACCCACAATAAATAACCGACCTTGTGTCACATGCTGCCCTAGTGGTGGGGGGTGACTGAATATCGTCAGTCGCTCAAGTCTTGAACGACATATCGGTTGAAATCTCTGCCTTCGGGCGGGGAGGAACCCAGACGGAGGCTACACCGAAGGGCAGATTCTCTCTCGGAGAGCCCACGTTAAAAAGGCCTTGTGCCACATGACGCCCTCGTGGGGGTGGGGGTGACTGGATATCGTCAGTCGCACAAGTCTTGAACGACAGATTGGTTGAACTCTCTGCCTTCGGGCAGGGAGGATCCCGAACGAGGCTATGCCGAAGGGCGGATTCTCTTTCGGGGAGATAAATCGACCCTGAACACGTTTATACGGGTTCAATGGGCCCACTTCAACTTCTACGGTAAGGAAACTGATGAAAGATATTGGTATGAACCCCAC
This sequence comes from Acanthosepion pharaonis, assembly GCA_903632075.3. Taxonomy (NCBI): domain Eukaryota; kingdom Metazoa; phylum Mollusca; class Cephalopoda; order Sepiida; family Sepiidae; genus Acanthosepion; species Acanthosepion pharaonis. The sequence goes on from CAHIKZ030005310.1 coordinate 40,275, forward strand.
CCATACCCGGTTACGGAGACAGGACCTGTTATAATTTTATGGGACTACACAATACGCACAGACAGAACAATCAAAGGTAACCGTCCAGACATTGTTATTAAAGACCGAAAACGAAAACAAAATTGCCTCCTTATTGATATGGCAGTCTCTGCAGAATGCAATGTATTTTTGAAGATCTTCAAAAAGCTACCAAAATACAAGGAAAGAAATCAAAATCTCAAAAATGTTGTAGTTGGTGTACCCTCCGATTGGTTGGAAAAAATCCCAGTAGACTAATTGAAGGGATTTCTGGATGCCTTAAAAGAAGACAAAAAATTGTTCTCACCAGTACAGCCCACACCTTAGGAAGGGATTTATCTGTGTAAAATATGTTTGTGTTTTATTTGTTTTGTTTTGTTTTGTTTTTTAAATTGATAAGTGGAAAATGTCATGATGCCATTTCTAACATTATGTCTGTTGGGGGAGGGAATGTTTTCACACCAGAAATCAAAGGAAATAATAATAATAATAATAATAATAATAATAATAATAATAAATTTTTAAACCCAACCCACTTCGTAAAAGCCGGATTGATAAAGCTTAAAAGATTTATGCAGTGTTATTTAAATTGTTTTGGTTTCTCACATTCACTATTTTCTTTGTTCTTAATTTATCTGCGTGACTTGTTCTTTTAGTTTTTTTTTTTTTTTTTTTTTTTTTGTTTTTTCTGGATAAGATAGAAACCGACTGCGTGCTGGCATCATGCACACCATTCTTTTCTCACTTTTTGTTTCCCCAGAAAACCTGCGAGATGCGAGAATTTCCACTTGATGTCATAACAACCTCACAGTTAGTAATTCTATAAAATAACAGTTTGGCATTATATTCAGGGTTTTTTTTTAGCAAAATCTAAGTCGAACAAAAAGAAAACAAGGAATATTATCGTCGACATTACTATTCAACAGGCGATGCTTTTTTTTTTTTTTTCATAATAGCTGATAAATAAAGCGATAATATAGATAAGATAGATGCGCCATTGCATTTGAATCGATTTATAAAACTCATTGCAGAAATAATGGAGCAAAAAGACGAGTTAACTGTTTACTGCAAAATGACGAACGATTCTTTCTATATTTCTATCTGTCTCAATCTATTCATTGTAATATATCTAGCTAGCGAGCATTTTTTCTATCTTAGCCTGTATCTATCTATCTATCATAATCAATTCATATTTATCTATCTCAACATGTTCATATCTATCTAAATATATTCACATCTATCTCAATCTGTTCATATTTGTCTATCTAATGCCTATCTCAATCTATCTATCTATCTATCTATACATGTTATCCATATCGATCTAATTTAGTGTATTGGGTTGCAGAACATTTTTCAAGCATATATTGTTAAATATAACAGCGAATGAATGTCTATTATGTTTGATCACGAGTCGTTCTAAGCTTCGTACAGTGGCTTTAGTTTCGGGAGAAAAGAAAGATAAAAACTGTCCAACATTTGGATATTTTTATTCCTCAATGTAAGCTTGCAAACGTAATAGACATTCGTTGTCTGTTATATTTAACAATATATGTTTGAATAATCTAATTCAGTAAATTCATATCTATCTATTTATCTATCTAATATCTATCTCCATCTGTTCATATATTATCTATATATCTATCTCAATCTGTTATATATATATATATATATATATATATATATATATATATAATGGTTATATATATATATATATATATATATATATATAAACAGATTGAGATAGATATATAGATAATATATGAACAGATGGAGATAGATAGATAGATATTAGATAGAGAGATAAAGAGATAGATATGAATTTACTGAATTTATTCAAACATATATTGTTAAATGTAACAGACAACGAATCACCTTTATGAAATTAACTTCTGGCGTATAGTAACCAACCACGACTGCTAGTTTCATGCTTTCACGCAAACGTCAGGCGATCGGCAGCTTTAGAGCAAAAATGGGGATTTTTATCCCCGCAGGTAAGTTTTAGATGGAAAAAAAAAATACTCACCTGGACGGGGTAAAAGCACCCATCCCTCCGAGAAAAAACCAGCATCGCAAAAGAAAAAAAGAAAGAAAGAAAGACATAGATCGTAGGTTCATTAAAAAGTACTCGCTCCCATACGGTAGAATAGGGCCACGATAAAGAAGCCTAATGTCGACTTCCTGATGAATGCGTGAAATCATGAAACTGGCCGTTGTCGTCGATTACTGTACTCCAGAAATTTAATTCATAATATAGTAATGATCTGGCATTTTATATGGCGTGGAGCACTTCTTTCTTTCCGTTGTGAACATACACACACTCAAACACACACACACACACACACACACAAACACACACACACATACATATATATATTTATATATATTATTATAAAACGCAGATTGTGTGTGTGTGCGTGTGTGTGTGTGTGTGTTTATATATTGGATCGGATTTCCTACATTTTTCAACTGATTTCAACAAAACGTCACAAGACTGCGTAAAATTACCTTGCGGTGGTTCTGACAGCGCCAAAAATTGGAAAAACACAATTGTTTTTGCACGAAATCAATTTGAAAACACGATAAAACACAATTCTGCCGCCAGAATGAAAGGGGGAGAACTGATATCGAGTTATACTTATAAAACCCAGGTGTGTGTGTGTGTGTGTGTGTGTGTGTGTGTGTGTGTGTGTGTGTGTGTGTTCGTTTATATATGGAATCGATTTCCTACATTTTCAACCGATTTCAACAAAACGTCACTTTTTTTTTGGCAGGTAGTGTTTCTTATTATCTTGCACACTTTTTTTTTTATTTTTACATTCAGAATGCTTTAAAAATTCCATTTACAAGACAATTGTTTATAATAAAAATTCTATTCAATCGGTAGACTCATAACGATTGAAAAACAATGTTTTTGCTTGAGTTTGGGTTTGACCAATTAGTAAAAAAACAAAACAAAACAAAACAAAAAAAACTAATTAAGACATGCGTGTCCGTCGACCTTAAACAATAATCTTTGTCAATTTTATTTTTCGGTCTTTATGATGGTCGATACTTGCTCTATCTCTTACTGTTACATCCCCGTGCAACGCCGGGCTCAACTGATAGTGATAGTATATATATATATATATATATATATATATATATATATATATACTTGATTTTCCTCCCACTCCTCCTCCTCTTCACCTTCTAGCCCACGTCGTTTCCTTATTCATTTATTTATTTTTATAAATATAGCATTCATAATTTATTTTATTTTTAAACAATAAAGTATTAGGGAAATCAATTAATCGAAATCGCCTGAAGATACCAAAAGGTTGAAACCAAGGATTTTTGCTATATATATTTTATATATATATATATATATATATATATATATATATATATATGTGTGTGTGTGTGTGTGTGTGTGTGTGTGTGTGTGTGTGTGTTGAGTCGTAAATAGGAAAGATTGACACACATATGGAAGATAAGAAGTAGTTTATTCCGGAGAATAATATGGTACACGGTTGAGAATACAGTTACTCATTTAACTCCTCTCGCTCAGTAAGAGAGAGTGCTGTTTAAATAGTCTTAAACCAGTCCATCTTGTGGGGATGTTCAGCTACCCCACAACAACATATATATATATATATATATATATATATATATATATATATATATATATATATATATCGGTCTATTCATTGTTATCCATCGATCTCACTATCGATCTCAGTTATTTATCTACAAGGTGCAAAGAGGAAATAGTCGCCATTTTATATTTTTAATTTCATGCATGCGCGTTGTTTGTTTTCCATTTTGTCGACTGCACAGTATATTAGTGTCAGTTGGGTACCGTCTATGAGAAAAAGAGTACCATGATGCAATTCACTCCCCCAGAAATTTGGCATGCTGTACTGCTTGGCATTCGTGCCGGTAGCTCCAATACGAACATTTCAGACTGTTTGCGTGTCCGTCTGAGGACAGCGCAGAGGATTCGGAAAGCGCTGGAGGAGTCTAATGCTGATTACGAAGGAGTTTGGAGTGATCAGAAATGACGGCGACGTTATGCCTCTATTCATCTTTCCACAGGGCTGACTCAATACGGAGGTCTACATAAAGTACCTTGAGGAGGTAGTGCTTCTCTGGGTCAAGAGAACCCAGTCATTGCTGGCAGGCAATTTCAGCGACCACATCTGTCCTTTACATCTGGCTACCTAACTCCCCAGACACACAAAGATGAACTGACTGCAAGGATTATGGCAATATTCAACAGTTTAAACAAGGAGACCGTCCAGAAGAGATACAGTATCTCAGTCATTTCCCTTTAAATCAACTACAATTTTTTTGGCTCGCCACTGCTGTAGCCTGGTATTGAACTCACAACTCTTTGGGTCTAGTCACTGGATCTAACCAACGTCTTGATCAACTGGGCCAGCTGAGGACATCCGGAATAGGCCTGACACGTGGAACTAGTACAATCTACCCCCGGTGCACGAAATAAAGTGTTCTGGTTGAAATTCCAATATCCTGAAGAAGGCCAGAGCGTACAACAATCGAAATGTCGTGAATATGGCAATGAAGATGAGGATATCAGTCCGAATAATGTAAATAATGCAAATAATCATATTACCTTATCTCAAAGATATAGACAGAAGGCTACAACTTTATATTTATGTCTATTTTAACGTACAGTGATAGTGTGTTGTTTTGGCTTTGAAATCTGAACTCCACTTTTCTCTACTGATTATTCACCATTTTTTTCTTTCTTTAATTTTTTCTTTTCTTTTTCATCATTCTATTTCTCTTTACTCCCATTTATTTTTAATGATTATCAATTTTTCTTTCAGTGGCTTTATTTCTACTTTTCAGTGATTCTCTTTTTTTTTCAATATATATTATATTCGATGTCTTGCCCTTTCTTCTTTTCTTTTCTTTTCTTTTCTTTTCTTTTCTTTTCTTTACTTCTTTTCTTTTTTTTTTTTTTCTTTTCTTTTCTTTTTTTTTGCTCCTTTTTACAATTTCTTTCTTTCCCTTTTCTTCCTTTCTTTTAGAACCTCTTTTTTTTCTTTGCTTTTTCTTTTTGATACTTTCTTTTCAGGGACATTTCTTTTCGGACTTTTTTTCTTTCTTTTCTTTTTTCTTTTCTTTTTTTTTTTTTTTTATTTCTTTTCTTTTTCTTTTCTTTTCTTTTCTTTTTATTTCTTTCTTTTCATTCTTTTCTTTTTTTCTTTTTTCTTTTCTTTTTTTTTTTCTTTCTTTTCTTTTCTTTCTTTCTTTTCTTTTTTCTTTTCTTTTTCTTTTTCTTTTTTTTTTCTTTTCTTTCTTTTCTTTTCTTTTTTTTTCTTTTTCTTTTCTTTTTTTCTTTTCTTTTCTTTCTTTCTTTTTTTTTCTTTTCCTTTTCTTTTTCTTTTCTTTCTTTTCTCTTTTATTTTTATTTTCTTTTCTTTTCTTTTCTTTTTCCTTTACAATTTTTTTTCCTCTTCTTTTCTGTTTTTTCTTTCTTGTTGACACTTTCAGGGACATTTCTTTCGGACTTTTTCTTTCTTTCTTTCTTTTTCTCTTTTTCTTTATTTCCTCTTTTATTTCTTTTTTCATTCTTTTTTTTTTCGTTATTTCTTTCTTTCGTTCGTTTTTCTGTTCTTTTTTCTTTTCTTTCTTTTTCTTTTTCTCTTTTTCTTCTTTCTATTTGCTTTTTTTTTCTCTCTCTCTTTCCTTCTTTTTTCTTTCTTTCTTTTTCTCTCTTTATTTCTTTATTTTGTTCGTGTTTCTTTCTTTATTTTTTCGTTCTTTTTCTGTCTTTCTTTCTTTCTTTCTTTCGTTCTTTTTCTCTCTTTCTTTCTTTTTTCTTTCCTCTCATACATTTCTCTGTTTCTTTTTCTTTCCTCATTTCTATCTCTCTTGTCTTTAAATTTATATTTAATTACTCACTCCCTTCTCTCTTTTAGTGTTTAATTTTGCTATTCTTTCTTTCTTTTTCTTTCTTTCTTTCTTTTTCTTTCTTTCTTTCTTTTTCTTTACTCTCTTTTTCATCCTTGTCGCTAATTTTATATTCCATTACTCTTTATTTCTTTCTACGTTTAATTTGGTTTTTAATGTCTTTCTTTCTTTCTTTCTTTCTTTCTTTCTTTCTTTCTTTCTTTTTTTCTTTCTTTGTCTTTCCCATCACCATTTTTGCCCCGTGCCTCTCATTGTGTTCGTTTAGTCATGTGTAACCATGCCCTGTCCTCGCTTTTCCTGATTTTCGAAATGATGACGCCATGCTGATTACACATTCCGGACGCTGCACGACAACCTTTGACCCACGATGCCTTGCGGGAGGAAATGCCTTGTTGCCGATCGAATCGCTATGGAGTATCAAATGTCAGAAATCACTCAGTTGTGATTGAAACCGGATATTCATTTTGCGAGTAAACTGATTCGAACACGCAAACAAACTGATGCAGACCTGTAGGTAGATGCCGAGCAATTTGCACAAATACACCTTGTGCGTCCATAGAGACACATTTTCAGACAAAAAGAGGCATTAATTGACACACACCAACACGGACACACGCATAGGATTGTGTGTGTGTGTGTGAATGTGTGCGCGTGTGCGAGCGTGTGTGTACGTTTTGTAACCTAGACAGGTTTACTGAATGAGGAATAACTAAAACGGAGGTTGGAAATGAAATGGTAATCTTTATAACATCAACAAAATACAATACTCGCCAGCGGCGTGATGTAGGTAAACACTGCTAGTGGTGGACTACTTAGCATCTTACCCCCACTTACAATAGTGTCCAACTCATTTATGAGGATTGGGACATACCCGTTAGTGTTCATAGGTACTGTATACAACACCACACCCTTTTTAGATTTACCCTACACAGACGCCAAAATATTGTAACCCAGAAAAGGTTACCGAATGAGGATGAACCAAAATGGAGGGTGGAAATGAAATGGTAATCTTTATAACATTAATCGAATAGAATACTCGCCAGCGGCGTGAAGTAGGTAAACCACTGCCAGTGATGAATTACTTAGACAGCATATTATACCCAGTTACAATAGTGTCCAACGTATTTATGAGGACTGGGATATAACAATTAGTGTTCGGTATATAACAATATCTTTTATTAAATAAAACGGACGAGGAATATATGTATTGCATGTACCAGGCGCCCATGTGTTAAAATGCCTTTGAATTGTAAGGTCGTGTTGCCACTTAATGCTAAAATCTGTTTTTTTTGTTTTGTTTTTTTTGACAATGACATTCACCCTATACAAGGCCCAAGAGCCACTCGATACATGAGGTTACAGATTAAGAATTATCGCCCTAAGTAAGGTGATAATGCCACCAAGACGCAAGGGGACCACAGGAAGAGAAAGAGAAGGAAAAGACTTTACAGGGAGCCGGAAACCCAACCCTAAACAGGTAACAAGGGATTAACCTCTGCTCTTATTTAAAAGACCGGGGAAAAGTCTGATAGGCACGTGAGCCCGCGTTCATTTCGAACTTTGAACAACATAAAAAAGCAATACTGTCTATTTCTCGGGCTTCTGGAATAAAAACGACCAATGTTGGTCGATCATACTTGAAAATTAGCGTACCATTCGAATGTTCAATCATCACCGAGAAGACCGTGAATTTTAGCCTATCACTCCCTCAAGGAAGACCCCTGTCCTGTACGCCTATTCCCTCCAGACCTCAAGTGGAACTTATATATATGTTCCATCGCTAAAGAGGCTGTAAAAATGTTCAGTCCCTTTTATCGCACCAATAAGAATGCGATCCATCCTACTATACGTTTTCAAGAGACTAATCAGGTCGAAAATAGAGTGCTCCTGTCATATCTGGGCACTTCATGTGTTTTACCTACACATCAAGAAAGCATTTACTATTCGCGACAGATACGACCAAAAACTGTTCTCTTTACAGACTGGGATTTACTGATTGGTCGTTAAGTGTCAGCGGTACGTATTCATAAGGGAAGAGGAAAGATAACTGAAGGCGATTGCCTCGACATCAAATGACAAAATTGACACCAGGAGAAAGTCGCTACAAGTCTGAATAGATAGCCCATGTCTGTTCTATTTAAGAGAGCATGTTTAAACAAAGGACTGCTGGCTATATATATATTTATATATTTATATATAAGGCAGGATGTGTGTGTGTGTGTGTGTGTGTGTGTGTGTGTGTGTGTGTGTGTGTGTGTGTGTAACGAATGCACTGCATTTTTCGACGGATTTGCACCAAAATCTACATGCACATGCTCCAAGTTAGCGGCAAGGCCATTTTTACATTTACGGCAATTTTCATGTAGTTTGCGGCCATTTTGTACTGGTCAGAGTGAGAGCCTATAGCTGGCTGCCACGAAGAGGCAGTAAGATTCAATTGGCCAGCGTGAGAGCCAACAGCTAACTGACACGAATGTTAACTAGCATGCTAGCATGCAAAAAAAAATCGATAGCTGCATTCGTCACAAATGGGAAAAATTTAAATCTGCATGGCACTTTACTCCAATTGGCTCATTCGCTTGCTTAAACTCAACGTTGATTCTGATTCCGCAGAACTGTGTTGGATGTGAAAATGTATTTGTTGTTAACATTCTTTTTTCATTCGGTTTTTCCAGTTACGAGTCCTTTTTTAAAGCTGATCGTTTTGTGTTCATTTTGTTTAGTTCTTTTTTCGTAACAGATTTAATGTTTAGTATAGAGCTTAGACAAAATTCGCAGTATGAGATAGGCAAGCACGGCAACGCCGGGCCATGCTGCTATATATATATATATATATATATATATATATATATATATATATATATATATATTATAAACTGTAACATTAGTAACTACTACAAAATTGTATATATCCGTATGTATCTGTAGAATTTAGATATATTCCTCTCCTTTTTCCTTTCTTATATACATATATGATTGTCTGTGTGTGTGTGTGAGAGAGAGAGAGAGAGAGAGAGAGAGAGAGAGAGAAGAGGGGAGAAAATAATAAAATTTGAAATTAATGTTTTCAGAAATAAAACTATAATAATCGTTATATTTTACTGGGTCCGTTGCGTAGATTTTCTATTCTGAAATCCGACATGTATCCTAAATATATTAAACATTTGGAGTATTTTCAAATCTTATTATGATTTTCTCTATACAGCGAGATTTGTACAGCACTTTCTTACATTTCCATTTTCCTATATATATATATATATATATATATATATAGTATATCTAGCCACTCATATTGGAGGATACTTGACTACTAGGGCGGCTAGCCGAGCCCTATTGCAGACGCTCGCTCACCTGCATTTTATTCAACACCCACAGAGCCCACCTGTGGTTTTATACTGCAAATATGCTTAGCACACCTTAGTTATAGTTTCTGGGAAAGAGCGTGTTATCTAGCGTGATCAACAATTTGAACAAAGCCAGCACGCTCATGCCCTCGTCCACGATGTCTTGGGACTTCGTTCTAGCACAGCTATCGACGGCAGTCAATGGTTCTGTCTACCCAATCTCACTCACAAGGCTTGGGTCAACCCGTGGTATGGTTTTCAGACACTATCAAAAGGTGTCGCACTCTGGGATCATCCCCCTTCCAGACCTATAACGACCATGGTGAGATTCAAACCCGGCTCGGGTCTCGTTAGAATGGCAGAATAACCACTCGGCCACGTGCCCGAATGTTCTTTTTTTTCCGAGCGCTTTTGGCTATACATTTAACCATTTTCAAGAATGAAATATTTTAACTGTTTAATAAGAAATAGTTTTTCATTTATGTATTTATACAATGTTTCCATTTTTAAAAAGACGGTCAAGATATTATGTCCATGTTCATAGTTGATATTATTAAGTGTTGTTTCTTTTTGTTTGTTTGTTTTTTTTTCTTTTATTAATAAGGTATTATTTTTTGCTTTTTTTTGGCATGTAGATGATGCTATAACATTTGTGTTGTCAACAAGTACCTTAGGAATAGGGTAGGTCTCGATGAATATTTAAATGAGATCTAATTGATATATAACGACGAGATGTTATTTATCTAATTTGCATCTAGTTAAATTTTTAACATCGTTAGCTGGTTATTCTAAAAAAGAAAAATTAACCATTTTTTGTTAACGAAACAAATTACTTCAAAAATCAAAATTCCTGTCCGATTCTGTATTCAAACTGTTGCCATTGAGATTTCGAATTCATACAATCGCTCAGAAGAGTGATTGTGCGAACCAAACATAAAGTCTGGAATTTTCTTGAAAATAAAATGACTATAAAACACAGTCATTGGCGCACAAGTCGATTTGATTTGGCAACCTGTCAAATTTATTTTGTCCATGATATTTATCCAGTTGACCTGAAGGCAGATGTTCTGGGCAATGTCTTGATCTTTGAAGTTTTCGTGCTGAAGACTTTTGCGACAGGTCACCAGAAAAGTCGGGAAATAGTAAGTGAGAGAAAGAATGGAAAAGAAAGAACGAAAAAAGAGGATTGTAAAAAGAGTGGATAAAAAAGATGTGGAAGGAACGAGTAAAAAGAATGAGAGAGTGGTGGAAGGAAAGAGAGACAGTAAAAAGAGAGTAGAGAGTAAAAAAAAAAGAGAATACAATAAAAAGAAAGAAAAACATAGAAAGATAATAACGGAACAAAAGGAGGCAAAGGAGGAGGAAACGGAAATAGAGAGAATTAAAGATGAGTGAAATAGGGAAAGGGAGTGTGTGTGTGTGAGAGAGAGAGAGAGAGAGAGAAAGAAGAAAGGGGAGAAATAAAAAAGAAAGATATATGAGTGTGTGAAAAGAGAAAAATAAAAGCACAAAGAAAAGCAAAAAAGAAGAAATATAGGGGGGAAAAAAGGAAGAAAAGAAAATGATTGGAAAATCGTTTTTGAATTCTCGGAACGACTCGAAAATCAACAATAACTGCAAATCTCTCATCTAGACACCATCTCCGAATTGTATAGGGTGGCCACCGAAAGATTGAATGATATAAAACAATAATAACTTTTACAAACCCAACGACAGATAGAAGCTGATGAATCCTCAAGGACACTCTGCCTTACAGCTTCAACTGCATCAGTGCGCATAGTGCGCTTAGGACCACTACCCGGAAGATCACCGACTGATCCAATTCTTTCAAACCGGGCGATTATCTATCTATCTCTCTCTCTCTCTCTCTCTCTCTATATATATATATATATATATATATATATATATATATATGTCTATATATCTATCTGTCTATCTATCTATCTCTCTGTATGTCTAAATATGTTCTTATCTATCTATCTATCAATCTATCTATCTATCTGTCTGTTTGTCTATCTCAGTCTGTTCTATCTATCTATCTATCTATCTATCTCAGTCTCTTAACTATTATCTATCTATCTATCTATCTATCTATCTATCTATCTATCTATCTGTCTGTCTCTTAAGTATTCCAATCTATCTATCTATCTATCTATCTATCTATCTATCTATCTCAGTCTCTTAAGTATTCCAATCTATCTATCTATCTATCTATCTATCTATCTATCTATCTCAGTCTCTTAAGTATTCCAATCTATCTATCTATCCATCTATCTATCTATCTATCTTTGGTAGTCTGACAAATTAAGATAGCGCCTTACTAATTAGGCTATGAAATTACCCAGCAGTTGTCATCCAAATTTATTTATATAACGACTTGTAAATTCATATTGTCGGAGTTAGCTCCTCCTTAGTTCCTTAATTCTTCACCAGGTGTCTCTCTCCCCTTGCTATAAATACTGGGTGACCTTTTGCCTCGATCTCTCTTTTCCCCTCAGGCCTTGGGCCGTATACCACCTCGCGTAGAGGTGAGGTAATTCTTTCTCTTCTTTCTTCATTTCAGCTAATACCAATATGTGAGCTCTCACCAATACAGCGTTTCCCAAATTCTGGGAACACGCTAAGAACAATACCAATACACGTACGTACGAACACTCACCACAATACACACACATAATATTCACCACACAAACTCGATGTAACTGTCCATGTGCTTGTAACTTGTTAATACATATATTTGTTTGGATATAATTATCGGATTTGTTTGTTTTTCTTTGTCTTCTTTGGACTTAATTAAAGTCCAACATTCTCATGTAGCTGGACCGGCTAGCAGGAAATCTTAACCGACGTGTGATCTTCACATTCTCATCACCCAACGGTCCTCTACAATATCACGTCGGAAGCTTGTTTTTATTATTATTATTATTATTTGGGTGTTGTCATATAATATGAAATCAAGCTGAACGAAACGATATAGTTAAAAGAAACGGCAAAAACAAAGAAAAACAAGAAAAGAGATTTGAGAGAACAATCACTCAGATATAAATTATGACAATGTTTCTTATGAGAAATCCAGAAGATTAGAGTTAATTCCAATTTACGAGGGACATTTTTGCTGCATGGATAAAGAGACAGGATATTACCGAAGCGAAACGCTCCGGTCGATAACTGCGTTCAAAAATGGGCGATTTAGTGTAATATTAGGGAATTAAAGGAAGCAAGAGTCGTACAAATTGTTATTGTTTACATGTACATGGTCGTCTCATGGGTGATAGTTATTAAACTTAGCTTGGATTTGGTACAAGATCACAACTATAACGCACAGAGTGAGGATTGTTATCACCAGTCGAAATGGCAATCTAAGTGTGTGCGTTTGTTTTGTTTTTCTTACTAAATTTAACCTCAAAGCCACAAAGATGTCACACAGTGAAGATCAAATCAACTACACAGTAAAAATGGTGAATTAGATCAGTTCACTAATAATTATCTCATTCATGCACGTGTTCATGTTTAACTGTTGACGAAAAATGGCTAAAAGAAATCTGGAGCAGCTGATTTTGTGTGAAGATTGGTAAAGTCGCTAGTGCAATTTTGTACTTATATAGTGTGTATGCTATGAAGAATTCGTTTTATTTAATGGCAATATGTAATTAAAGGAAAGGTAAGATGTGTATGATGATGCAAAAAGATGGTAATCCCAAATAAAAGAACAAAAGAACTGAATATAGAATGGAAAAAGTGTATAGCAGATTCTAACAGAGGATTTGGGAAGAAGAAAAATTGTCCTCAAACATGTTGCCGCGAATCTGGGCATTCTAATTCTCAGAATGGCGCTATGAAAGCAAAATTTTTGGTTATTGTTAGTCGTTGGCACCTTGAAAGCGTTCTCTATGCGAAGTTCCCGGATATTGTTGATTTTATGCGCACATAACACCTGTTTACATATGTTTTGGCGGTAGTAATCTTATTCTTCGTATTAGCTAATTTAGAAGAGATAAATATAAGAGCCAAGTTCATTTTTATTGGTTACCTCCACATTTTATTGTATATAACTTCAGTATTAAAAAAAAACAAAAAAAAACAGGACTATTTATAGACAGATTTCCCCCAATGTTCAAATTCTGAAAGCCTTCTGCAAAATTCTTGAATATTAATGAATTCCTGATTCCCCGTATACCGGAGGGTTCTCATACATGATACTAACGATAATGTAACTCTATTGTACTAAGATAAAAGCGGAAACAATATAAAGTCCTTACTGCACAGACTATATCAAATGTTTGTAGTAGAAAAGAGTTTGTCAATGATATAATTCCAAAGTTTTTACATAATCCTTTATTTGATGTTTTAATACATAGTTATTATATGAATACATTTTTGATGTTTTAAGTTAATACAAAGTTAATACATAGTCCTTTATTTAAATGTTTTAAGTTAAAACAAAGTCCTTTATTTGATGATTTTAGTTAACACATCGTTAATACATAGACCTTTATTTGATGTTTTAAGTTAATACACAGTCCTTTATTTGATGTTTTAATTTCACACATAGTTAATATATCGTCCTTCATTTGATGTTTTAAGTTAACACATGCTAAATGCATAGTCATTTATTTGATGTTCTAAGTTAACACAAAGACCTTTATTTGATGTTTAAAGTTAATACACAGCCTTTTATATTTAATGTTTAAATTAACATTTAGTTAATACATAGTCCTTTATTTGATGATTTAAGTTTCTTTTTTAGTGTTCTTGGATATATATATATATATATATATCAGGGACTTGCTGCCTAGGTAGGCAGTGCCTTCTCTGAATAAAATAGATCAACAGCTACATTTACTCCTGCGGCACAATAAGCACCTAATCCAATAAAATTATGAAGGTTATTCTGATCATTATGCATAAAATGCAAAATATATTTTTGTAGATTTACTACATAAAGGTCACAGGCTGCCTAACCTGATTATTTACTGATAGCACGTGCTTGTGATATATGTACATGTTACTATGATTTTTAAAAAAGTATGCTAAGCGGTCCCACTTTTCAGAGCTTTTGCAATCCGTAATTTCATTTACACCCTATACCGCCCAGTGAGAGAAAAAAAAATTCTCAAGCTTTGAGTAAAATTCTGCACGTGAAAAGCTTCCAACAAGCTATTTGGTCTTCAATAGAGAAGGTTTTCTTCGTTAAGGCCTTTTTGCAAGCGATCGAAAAAGTTAATAATCAGCCGGTGGGAGGACAGTCGTATATGGTTGGTGGGGTAGAACAGGTCAACCGAGTTTCTTAAAATCTTTTCCTTTCTTTTATACACATTGAAGAGGGCACGATTTTCCTGTTAAGGATCATGTTTTCTGTCCAACCAGAATTATTATTCATTTCATACATACAGCATATTTTGATTTAGTTTTTCAACCTCCGTACATCACTGTCGAGCTAGTTCTCTTTGTAGCGTTGCAGCTCAGACCAGACACCAGGTTCGTTCGCAGGCTGCTGCTTCTTCCAGCCGAACGCTTATGACTTAAGGACAGGAAAAAAAATTTTTGTTCGGATCGTTACCCTCGAAATAGCACCATGCGACAGATGCCTAGCAGTGGGAAATTTTTCTTTATTTATTCAGTTACCACCTTCTCATGAAAGCCGATTGTAGGCGATCTAGGAAACTTAAGACGAGGTGAAAGGGCTAACGACACGGCAGGTGAGCGCTACTCTCGGGTTTAGGCTGCTAGGGACAACTGTCTTATAGAGAACCACTCTTGTTTGTAATATCAGCCTTCGTCTAAATAAAAAGTAATTCATCAAGAAACCCTGGTTTTTAGTACGCTCCATTCAGCTTACTTTCTTTGCCAGGGTCGGTTGACCAGGTTCTCGTGAGGTTCGCCCCACTCAGCTGACTTCCATTGTCAAGACGATAATTGTCAAAACGATTCCAGTGACATCCTTAACAAGATATCAGCCGACAATTGATATCGCTACATCTTTTAATAAACTAATACCTGGTGATTTTGTTTCGCTTTCTACACGCTGTGCTAATCTATTATTAATTGTCTTCTGCATTTTCTTTATCAAATCAAGAAATTCATTTGTCATCCGCTTCTTTTTTCTTTTCTTTTTTTTTCTTTTCTCTGCCTTTCCATTGAATGATTTCTTGAGATGTTCTCATTCGTGTTTCTTTTAAGGAGTTTCCCTTTGCATCGCTGACATGTCAGAAAACTTCATACATGTCCTATACTGAAATTGCATGTACGTGTTTGCTAATGGAGTTATCTTCATTGTAGACTAGAGTTTCTAAACCTAAACACTATTTTTTTTTAAATAAAAAATATGAGTTTTTTTTTTCAAATAGTCCACTTAAGTACAAATATTAATACAGTTCATAACTGAACTGAAAATCATTCAAGGAATCAGAAATCACGCGCTTATTTTTATTATACGTGACGACAGTGCTTAATTAAGTTTAATTGTAATTTAAGTATCAAAACTCTGACTAATTTCAGTCATACATGGCCCCAAAATGCTACTGTACTTTATTAAGCCTTGTATGGCACAAGGAGACACTAGCGGGGCTCACAACAAGCTTTAAACACCAAAAACTGTCTCAACATCTGGTTAATCATCTGGATACGAGATATACTCTGTTTTTAATCATTCCACTCTATACGAGGCAATAAAGCCACTATGAAGCAATGGTGTTGCCAAGCGTAGAGAAATATGAGAAAAAGAAAACATTAAACAGCAATTGAAAAGGCAGGCGATAACGACTGACACTGAATTTCATTTTTTATTGATCAAAAGTTGATATGAAAGCAACAAGCCGGAAGAGAATTTGACAATCGAGAATTACGAGAGAAGAAACCGTTAGCATAGAACTTACGGTTACATCTAACAATTTCACTCTTGTTTCAGGTACTATTACACATGCTACAAACATGCACACACATACACACACACATATATATATATATATATATATATATATATATATATATATATATATATATATAATCGTCACCTTTTCATTCAATTCGTCACTTTTCTATGTCAATCTACACCTTTCTATTTCAATCTACATCTCTGTATTCCATTCGTCACTTTTCTATTTCTATCGACGCTTATTTCAATCGAGATTTTTTCTATTTCATTCGTCACCTTTCTTTTTCAGCCGACAACTTTCTATTCCATTTTTGACTTTTCTATTTCAATCTGCACCATTCTATTTTGTTCGTCACTTTCGATTTCAAATGCAAAACTCATTTGCGTTTTGAAATCTCTTTCTGGGTAATGATATAACGAACACCAACAACTTCGACAACAATCTGTGTATACTGTCTCGTTTTACATTTCGCGTTTTGCTTTCGGATTTGAAACGAGTGCCAATAGTTAGTATTTTGCCAGGAAACGCAGGGGTAAATATAAAAGCGAGACTTCATTCTGAAACGGATCAGCAAACTCGAAATACCTACAGCCCCAAATGAGGCGTAAACACCTACTTAGCATCTATCAGCAAGTCAAGAGTCAGGCTTTACAGAGGCAGAAGTTCTGCCTCGGTTACCGCTTGCGACTGCGCAGATCGATTAATCTTTTTTAGAGGAATCACGGTTGGCTGGGGAACGAGGGTATATGGCCCGGAAGTCTGTGGGTGGAGTTCCTAAAGTGAAGAGGAATAGAGAAGACCCAGCCAAGGAAAGGAAATCCCTGGTTATTTATCTGAAAAGTACGCTGCAGTTTTCCAGATGCCGATGACAGATGAAAGGTCCCTTATCTGGGAGATAGGTCATCGGTCCTGGTGGAAATGTGCTCGCATCGCCGGACGCACGGATATTGGACGCTGATTTCGATCCAGTGTTATGAAGGGGTGAGACGCAATGTGTGCGGGTGGCACGAAAGGAAAAGGGGTGATTTAATGAAATGATTCGATGAGACATAGCCGATCGGGTAAATCTTTTAAGGAAAGGTTGGGTTTATGGTTGAATGAAATGGGGGAGGAGAATGGCGGTTGGAATCGATCTGCTAAGGAACATACACAAGAACTTTGCAAAAGTATGGGGATCCGATCTTTGATGGAATAATGGAAAGAGTATCAGGGGTCAGTGGGAGGGATAGACATCAGGGCGAGCGTAGAACAGACTTGGGTGGAAGGAAGTTAGAAAAAGGCGTGGCTTGGTCGATTGATGGAGAGAAAATACTATCGATGACAGGCTACCTTGGTTGAAGCAGCGGCTAGAGAGAATAAGATGGCCAGAAAATAGAGAACTTGAAGATTAAGAAGAAAATCGTTTATAAATGCTTAATTGGTGTTTTAATATACTTTTATTAAAGTGTCGGCAAGTTTAATGAAGCATAGGGGTCACTATCTATCTATCTATCTATCTATCTATCTATCTATCTATCTTTATATGATCAATTCTCCCGTCGGGTTCGACGTATGAGGGTCAAGCAGATCAGTTTCCAGGAAACTGACAGCCCGACACCGGCACATGAGATTCGATTATAGAGGTGAAGGCTTCGTGCAGGACCATCCACACTTTTTGAAGGGACGAATACAGAGACCTGGTGCACCGAATGCCATAAGTTCCCCAAACGACCCTCCGCAGCTTTTGAATTCAGAGTTGTCCTTCTCCTAGGCCAGTTGCCATCCAAGGCTATAGAACCAAGTCTGTCCTGATATATATATATATGTATATATATATATATATATAGCAATGTAAAATGAAAACAAATGGAGAATAATTCCACTATACGTAACATATAATTTAAAAGAGGGCTCAATATAAGGTAGAGCTAAATATTATTTAGTTTAGGATCCCAAAACATGTTAAAAATCGCTTCATAATGGAAATTATGTTTCAACACCATAAATATCTCGCCAGTAGTTTAACATCGCCCCAGGAGACACATTTATAGTGCTGAAATATAATTACAATTACAGCGATTTTTAACATATTTTAATATCCTAAAATGAATATATATATATATATATATATATATATATATATATATATATATATATATATATATGTGACGTCACACATTATGAAATGGACAAAGTCCGACAATTATTTTAGGACATTTTATGTTTATACATTTTTTATAGATACAAATATTTAAGTAAATGCTCTGTTTATAAGAAACAGTATTAAACAATATTTACCGGCTGAAGGACAAATATTTCCTGTGAAAATTTCTCGGACATTCAGACAAAAATGACTTAATATATATATATATTTATATATATATATATATATATATATATATAATTTATTTTTAAGATATCTCTATCTATAAAGGCAGGGATGCGCGCGCGCGTGTGTGTGTGTGTGTGTGTGTGTGTGTGTGTGTGTGTGTAACGAATGCACGGCCGCAATTTTCGACGGATTTGCACCAAAATTTATATGCACATGCTCCGAGTTAGCGATAAGGCCAAGACCGTCTTTACATTTCCCAACTCCCATCGATGGTGGAAATAATCGATTTTTTCATGTTTCTACGGTAGTTTTCATGTAGTTTGCGGCCATTTTCTATTGGCCAGAGTGAGAGCCAATAGCTGGCTGCCACGAATAGGCAGGAATATTCTATAGGCCAGCGTGAGAGCCAACAGCTGACTGACACGAATCGTAACTAGCATGCAAAAAAATCGATAGCTGCATTCGTCACAAGTGGGAAAAATTTAAATCTGCATGGCACTTTACTCCAATTGGCTCATTCGCTTGCTTAAACTCAACGTTGATTCTGATTTCGTAGAACTGGGTTGGGTGTGAAAAAGTATTTGTTGTTAACATTCTTTTTTCATTCGGTTTTTCCAGTTACGAGTCCTTTTTTTTTTAAAGCTGATCGTTTTGTGTTTATTTTGTTTAGTTGTTTTTTTCGTAACAGATTTAAGGTTTAGTATAGAGCTTAGAAAAAATTCGCAGTGTGAGATAGGCAAGAAGTCAGGCATGTAGCAACATCAGCACGGCAAAGGGCACTCCTTTAAAGGCAAAAATATTTCAAGTTTTTAAGTGATAGCGATTGCTTTATGAGTCGTACGATTTTTGAATCAAGCACAGACAACGTCGGGTCATGCTGTTAGTTAAAAGATATGATATATACAAGCATACTCGGCTGAATAACCTAGACATATGTCATTTTGTTTTTATTTTAATCCGCCCAAATTCATAAATCAGTTTCTTAGTGCTGAAAATGATGAAGGAAGCAGTTTTCGTTATTTCTTTTATTTTACTTTGAAGCAGCATATCTGCATTCATGCATATCTTCATTTAACCAAACATGCATGAATGAAGATATTCTGCCGAAATATCCATACACATATCTGTGTGTGTGTGTGTGTGTTTCCGAATGAACACTCGTAAGGCTTTCAAAAAATGATCGCTACTTGCAATCAATGACATCTCAAATAAAGAATCTTATTTTTAAACAGTTAATTACTTTTTAAAAACTAATTAACTTCTTAAAAATAAGTTTCTTTATTCGTTCACTCTAATATTAATGGTCAACGACATCATCATCATCATCATCATCATTAGCAGCAGCAGCATCAATCTCATGGCCGGATATGGTTGTAAAGTTTTTGTGAAGGTGATCACTTGACCAGATCCCTCTCAGGGGGTTTTCAAACTTTTTGACTTTCGGACCCCTTTATATTTCAGGCTTTACCTTAGAGACCCCCTTATAAACGCTTATGAGTTTTATACATAAATATTTGCTGAATATAACATATAATTTTGCATTAATGCAAACGCCTAACAGCCAATGAGAAAGCCGGAAATCGCAAAATAGATCCAAAATTAAAATCATTTGGTTCCTTCTCTGCATGAATAGAATCCATTATCTTTATCAATTTAAGATACAAATTATATTAATATATCAAGTCTATGAAATAGTTTATTGAACCAATTTATTTCATGATCGGCCTTATAAGTTACTTATAAGCGCTTATAAGTTGCACGTCACCCATAAAAATGTGTTTACTGTCCACGGACTCCCTATCTTCTCCTTGCGGACCCCTGTGGTCCGCGGACCACTGTTTGAAAACCCCTGCTCTGTGTCCCGGCTGTATAACAATGTCTGATTCTCTGTGAATGACATATTTTCCCCTATACCTGCCTGTTCTCTTACCTGAGGTGAAATCTTGTAGGACACCAGTGGTAAGATAGTTGATATCTTAACATTTTATGAATATTTCACAAATAAATGAATTATAAAGATATCCGTTAAGCGTGCCGTATGCGACTCGCTTCAGACGATGACAGAATTACGCACTGCTGTCAGTGTGACGTCACAGAGGCGGGTTGCACCGAACGGGTGGGCCGAAAAGATTAACTCCTTGTCACCAACTGCAGATCTACGCCTCACAGGAAGTCAGTGGCTGCCCCGACATGTGAACATGTAAGGGGCAAACGTGAGAAAGTACCGTGTAACAGATATGGGGCGTTGAGAGATACAAGGGATAGAGGGAAGGGGAGAGCCATGATCGCCTACGTCCTCAAAGGACACGGCATTTAAAAAGAAAGAAATAAAACTGCTCCGAGAAATTCACGTTCAAATATGCATGCGAGGAACATATCTCTCTCTCTTTCTCTTTTTCTCTCTCTCTCATTCTCTCTCTCTCTCTTTCTCTTTCTCTCTCTTCTCACACACAGACACATATACACCGGATTTGAATAAAATTATGATGTGACGCATGAAAGAATTATCCCTATTTTTTCATTTATAATACGCATCGATACTTCATTATACACAGATATATACTCAGTCATTATCTATTATCCAAATCGAAATTGTCTCAATAAAATCGGTATTACTGAAAACAGCTAATCTAGGTTATATATATATATATATATATATATATATATATATATAGTTCAGTATGTTCATCACTCTATCTGTCTATTTATCTCTAAGTTTGTTCATCTCTCTGAATCTCAGTCCGTACACATCTCTATATCTTTCTCGTTTTGTTCATCCCTCTCCATCTCCGTCTATTCAGCTCTCTCTCTCTCTCTCTCTCTCTCTCTCTCTCTCTACAATATATATATATATATATATAGTTCAGTATGTTCATCACTCTATCTGTCTGTCTATCTCTAAGTTTGTTCATCTCTCTGAATATCAGTCCGTACACATCTCTAAATCGTTCTCGTTCTAGTCATATCTCTCCATCTATTCTGCTCTCTCCATAATCCTTTCTTCCCCTCCTTATCTATCTAAGATTTCCTTAGCCTGCCATTGTAGCGTTTTGTGAATATATATATATATATATTACTATTTGTTCAGATCAGAAAAGTCAATTTCTTCCAATATTATTTATCTTTCAAACATTTACGTTATGCGTCAGGCAGGCTTAGGCGATCATGTATCTTTCGATACATGACTGACGGGGCAGATTTTTTTTCCCGCAGTCGGATGCCATTTCTTTCTGCGGTAGACCAGTTGCCACACGGTCTGTCCTGCTATTTACCCATAACTTGGCGTGCGGAGAAAAAATGGATTCATATCTTTCCCAGGGGTACCAGCACGTAAATGAATGTAATGGCTTCGATTGGAATTCGAACTCGGTTCTTCGACTCCTCAATCCGAGCCGCTATCCATTACTCCACCTTACTAACAACCGCAAAAACTATTTATAATAAATATATGAAAATTTTTTAACAATAATAATAATAAATTCTCATATATTTCATGATAATTTTATACTTTTATTATATTTTTATTTATTGTATGGTTTTTAAAATAATAATAATAATAATAATATGCTACTGTTTACTCCGACATCCAGAGTCAAATATATATGTATGTTTATACGCCTATGTTTCTGTGAGTGTAACTCTGATGGTCGCTCCTTGTCGCGGTAGAGCGGCTTGCATGGTCATAGGGCCACCCTTGGCGGCATGGTCAAACACGATGACCCAGACTAGGTGCCACCAACCCCAAAGATTGCCGACGGTGGAACAGGCAGATGGCGATTATAACAGATCTCAAAGGTGGAACCAAAGGATGAAGAGGGCTACGCATGATGGACATGCTCCAGAAGGCGCCACTCGACATTATAACAGTCACCGGCAGTCCGTTGCAGTTTCATAATTGGTTTTTGCATGTCTCATACAATATGGGTGTGCTGTCACTTCCTGGAAAGTTGGGGTCCTATAAACAAATTTTGCGAAGCCAAATGGCAATAGGGAATGGATGACGGAAGCAGGTTTTGGTGAAACTGGTATTCTGTGAATTTCGGTTTACAATAATGGCTAGTCGTTCGTATCCAAGAATGTCTGTCCGCATAGGGTGGCTAACCGATCCCTGTTGCAGACACATGTTCAGGCACATTTCTGCTTGTTCAGAATCCACAGTGCTCACCTGTGGTTTCTACTGGAATTACACTTAGCGGATCAGTTTCACGGAGACAGAACATTGTCCGGCGTGATCAACAGTTTTAAAAAGGCCAGAAAGCACCATCCCTCAGTTACGGTGTCGACCATCGACGGCCCACGAAGAGTTCCGTCTACCCAATTCCACTCATTTGGCTTGGGTCAACCCGTGGTATCTTTTTCAGGCACTTTCCAAAGGTGCCGCCGCTGCGATTGTCCCCCTCCAGGCCGATAACATCAAGAAATCACCTTTTTGATTCAAACTCGGGTTTCATAGTCGGAAAGCGAACGTTCAAAATACTCGACCACTTGACCATTACAATAGTTTATGATAGATATTATTATTATTATTTTTATTTTCTTTGATTTCTGGCGTTTACACATTTCTTTCCGGGTCCCGCCCAGGGGCCTAAGGTTAGAAATGGCGTCATGACACTTTCCACTGAAAAAAAAAAAAAAAAATTACATAAAGCCCTTCGTAAGGTGTGGGCTGTACTTGTCAGAACAATTTTTTTTTGTTATTATTATTATTATTATTATTATTGCTGCTGTTATTATTGTTATAATAATTATTATTATTATTTTATTTTCTTTGATTTCTGGCGTGTACACATTTTTTTCTGTGTCCCACTCAGAGACCTAAGGTTAGAAATAGCATCATGACATTTTCCACTGACAAAAAAAAATGACATAGATAAAGCCCTTTGTAAGGTGTTGGCTGCACTCGTGAGAACAATTTTTTGTATTTCTTTAAGACATGAGTTTCTAGGAATCCCTTCAATTAGTCTACTGGAATCTTTTCCAACCAGTTCGACAACAGTGATAGCTGATGTTCCTATGTGCCACATATTTGTGGCACATAGGAACATCTATATTTTAGTATGTGTGCTTGAAAAGTTCTAGTTAACAAGCATTGGTCCTGTGCATCAAGGATAAAACCTTCCGTTTCAGCTTTTAACCCTGCACTACGTAGACACTGATGGGTACGGGGCTTGTCTACATCAGCTTGCTTGGTACGAGCAGAGTATTGGCCATGAAGCGGTTAATCTTCATTGTTTCTGTATCTGGTCGGTTGCATTTGTTTTTGCTTTCTTTTTTATGTAGTTTCTAGGTATCTTTGAAGGGCAATTGTTGTAGTTTGTAGGACAGTTCTAGTTGAACTAATCCTCTGCTTCCTCCGGATCTGGGCACATACAGACGATCAACATCAGCTTTGGGATGATGCATGCGGTTGCAAGTGAGAAGCTTTCTCGTTTTTGCGTCCATTCGCTTAATGTCAGCTATGGTCCAATTACGGACGTTAAAGTTGTATTGCACCACAGGGACAGCCAAGGTATTTATGGCTGATATTCTGTTGTTTTTTTTTTTTTGTTTTTTTTTAGTTCAGTTCGGTATTTAGTACCAGACGCACACGCCTGTGGTATTCCTTTCTTACCTTCCCCTTCATTTGGGTATTTTGTATCTCCCTCGCTAATTCCTAGGTACTTATAGGCTTCGTCTTTTTCCAGTTCCCTAATCTATGTAACAAAATCTAAATCTATTGAGGATGTTTCTGTAATTCTCGCTTTCTTGAATGTTACATTTGCACATTTATCTAATCCAAAATCCATAACTATGTCGTCACTGAAACATTTTAAACTATTGAAAAAGTCCTTCAACTCTTTCTCATCGTTGGCAAAGAGTTTGAGGTCAACCATGTAGAGGAGGTGATTGGATATTTTTTTGTCTAGTTTGTAACCATAGCTACTGTTGTTTAGTTGATGCGAAAGAAAGATTAAGGATAGAACAGAAGGGGCGACGTGGAATCTCCTTGAAAGATTCCACGTCGGATATTCAGACGATTGGAGATGGCAGTGCAGGAAATTTACTACCACAAGGGATATGTACACACACACAAACACACATACACACATATATATACACACACACACTCATATATATACATATATATATTTCTGTGTCGCGATCAATACATATATAAAAAATAATTACAATTTCTCTACTGTTTATCGAACACTGTTTTTAAAAATAAATGTGAAGGAGCTCTGAATTATTATTTTTTTATTCATTTTATATATATATATATATATATATATATATATATATATATATATATATATATATATATCCCAAGGATTTTAAATGAATACAAGTATTTTGTATTTTTGTAATTATAGCGCAATATCAAGTCAATGTGCTTTATTCTTGTTTGTCTTTGTGTGTGAGTATATCAATATATATATATATATATATATATATATATATATATATATATATATATATTCTTGTCTCCTTCTGTTATTCATATATATATATATATATATATATATATTCTTGTCTCCTTCGTTATTCATATATATATATATATATATATATATATATATATATATATATATGGAAATAGATAGATAGATAGATAGATAGATAGATAAAGCTCGTTAATTGGTTCCGATTGACCTTTTTCTTCAGTCTTTGTTGGTGTTATTTTAAGGGTCAAGTTCCTGGGTTGGTCTCTTCACTAAAAGATGGTTTCTTCAGTGCGACCTATTGGAAAATGAAGGATGTTTTTCAAAGATCAGGTTAGCCTCACATAAGCAGTCATTATGCATAATAGTTAACAAAAAGATTTTGTGTGCTCAGCTTCTCAGAATGGCATCTGACGTGGCGTATGCTGTTTACACAAGACTTCGACATGAATGGTCCCGTTCGAAATTCACTGAAAGCTGATGCAAGAAGTCACGTCCTCTGACCAGAAATCAAATGGTGTTAAAGAAATAATCTTTCCCTTCTTCTTCCATGTGACATGTCCCTTCAGGATATGAGCTATCATAGCTCTCTACAACTTCCTATTCCTTAGTAATATTTATCTTTTCGGTACACGTCACAATTTTTATTCTGTTATTCATTTAAACAACTTCATTAAGTTATTTGCGGTTTTTTGATGTTCCTCCAAGCCTTTTTTTGTCATTATGCGTTCTGGAAATTTCAACTGTCTTTCTGATTCTACGAGGATGGGTTGAAAAGTTCATTGGCTGACTATGAAGAAATAGTGCTAGAGCTATAAAATCTTGCATGCATTAATTTCAACTTTTCTTATTAATAACTGAATTGTTTCTTTCCAGCTAAACTGCCATCTGACTATTCAAAGAAAACTTCCAATGTAACTAGTAATGACATCTTGGACAAAATTCGGCATCTTAGTGTTATCAATTATCACCAGAAAAAGCTTTTAGCCCACAAGGACATTCATGCTGACACAGTCACTACATTAAGGGATAACGCCCCAGCTTTACCGACAGGGTAAAAGTGATCAATAGGGGAAAATAGAGTCTTGAATTTGAGCCAAAGTCCGGACGTCCTGCAACCGACACCAACGAGGAAAATATTTATCGTTCTCACCATATGGTGATGGATTACAGGCGATTGGCTATAAATCAAATAACCAATGCTATCAACATATAGCGTAAAAGAATTAAGAATATGCTCCAATGAACTTGGTATGACCAAGGTTTCTACTATGTGGATGCACGTCTGCCACTTGATCAAAACAGACCAGGCTGATCACATCACGGAAATATCTGACATAGCGGTAGATCCAGCTGGTTTCTTTGAACGTTTCCTGTCCCAAAATGAGAGTTGGGTTCACCACTTTGTACCAACAGACAATCCACACAGTAGAAACACCCTTCTTCATCTCCAAAGGAGGCCAAGGGAAGATGATGGCCTCAGTTTTTTTTTTGTTTTTTTTTTTTTGATGGGGGATGTAAAAGGCATTGTGTTTATTGACTATCTTCAAAAAGGCATCACCATCCATCACTGGAATATACTATGCCAACTTGCCGAGGCAGTTACGAGAGGCTATCAAGACCAAATGTCCAGGAAAACTGATGAAATGGGACAATGCTTCAGCACACAAGACCTTGGTATCAATGGCTGCTGGGTGTGGCTGTGGCATTGAACTAGTTGATTTCCCTCCCTAACCTTTTGATTTGGTCCCATATGGACCATCATCTGTTCTCCAACATGAAAAAAGAATCACTTGGCTGGAAACAGCGAGAATGCCGTCATATCTGCTGTTGATGATTTTTTTTTACCAACAGCATAAAGCTTATTCACTCATGGGATCAAAGAACTGCAACACTGACAGAAGGAGTGTATGAACCGAAAGAGGGACTATGTTAAAAAAAAAAATAAGCCTTGTTTGGTTACATTATATAAGATGGTCTTGGTCAGTCTATGAACTTTTCAGATGACCCCCCGTAAGTCTTCTTTACTCACATGTTCAATGTATGGTATTCTCAACATCTTTCTGTAGGTCCATACTTCTGCTAACGCAAGTCTCTTTGTCTGTAATGAGATTGTCCAACATTCACAGCCATAAATGAGGAACGATATTACACAAGGATTTGGCACTCATTTCTTTGTTTCCATTTATTTCTTATTTCTTAATACTTTCCGTAGCTTTTGGAAGGCATCTTTCTCTATCCAAATGCGCCTTCGAATTTCGGTGTTACATTTCCAGTCCTCTGTTAAAACATTTCCGAGATATTTACATTTTCGTACTTGTTTGATTTTGGTTACTGCATTTCGTCGCTAGCATCTCTAGCTTCTCCTCTTGCTGACAACCGTGCATTTTGTCTTCTTACAATTGGTGATTAGTCCTTTCTTCTTGCTTTCTTTTACTATCTTTTTCCAGAAGTTTCTCCTTTCTGTGTCTGATAAAAAATATAAACGTTGAAAATTAGGATGTTGATTTGAAGGAACATTTTCACGATAATATCTCAGTTCTTTATTCCTGACCATTTTTTTGCGGAACCCGTCATTTCTGAAAATATATTTTCTTTTATTATTAGTTTACTCGTATATTTTTTTTAAGTCGTTACTACCATGGAACCATTTTAGAAGACGACGGAAAACCGGACACCAAAATCTGAAAGTGTGTTGGGGACAGCAAAATATGATTTCAAAAATCTAAGTATTAAGAAACAAGAAAATTCCGTTAGAAACCAAGAAAAGAGTTTTGAAATGTTATTTAATATCAGTCCTTCTATAAGGCAGAAAATGCGGTACCATTTTCTCACTAATCAAAAAGAGACTTGAGACATAAGGTTATACAGAAAGATGCAGAGAATAACATGGACGGAGCGTGTGAACAACGAGGAAGTTTTAAAGCAAATGAAAGCCGAAAGGACAATTATATTTAGAATCAGAAAGAGGCAGCTGAGATTTCTAGGGCACACGAGGAAGGCTTAAAAAATTGACACTTGCAGGTCATAACGAAGGCAAGAGAGACAACGGGATGCAGCGGGATAAACGACGTGTGAATGGATGACTGACCGGTGAGTGGAGAGACATAACTAAAGGCTACAAAGGATAGAAAGGCGTGGAGATTCAGTATTTGCCCACAAGGTTATTTAGCAATTTTCACCTGTGTGTATTCAATTATGCTTCTAAATATTATGATGATACGCTGCTCTTTCACGGAATCGGTCTTTTAAGCTCTGGACATCAAAAACAAATTAGCACCGTCCACTATTGTCATAGCAACGATACTGCCATTTGGCGTCAATTATGCAAAGTAGATTACACGCCAAAAATATATAGCAAGAAGTTACACATAAAAATACATATAGATTTTAGATACTTTGTTCTTAACTTTTATTTACAGTCGGACTAATAATCGCCATCTTGTTTTAACATCACAACGTTTCGCCGTTGTGATCTCCGATCTTCTTCCGGTGTCTGCAGATATGTGTAACCTTCAGAGAATTTATATCTGAATATTTTATTCAATCTAAAGAGAATGAGATCAATTTATGACAAGGGATGTATTCTCTTGGTTATTACCTACTTACATTATTTACAATCTGACTAATATCCTCATCATGTTGTGTAATGGATAGTGGCTCAGACTGAAAAATTGGAGAGCCGAATTCGAATTGCTCTCGGGTTCGTTAAATTCACTTATACACAAATACCCTTGTGAACGGTATGAATCCATCTCCGCCCCCAGATATGGGTTAAATAGTAGGATCGAAAACATATTATTCTAAAAAGAATTGTGAATGCAATATCTTCACTTGCAGAAAGAATCAAAAATATGCTTGTTGCTTTAATTAACATAGAAAGTGTTGATAAACCGTAAAAAACAAATCATTAAATCACTCAATGCATATCATAGACTTCATTCAGTATAATCAATAATGTCTCCGTATTTGTTGTTACTATGAGAACGTTTCAGCCCTGGTCATATCCGCCCTTCTTCAGGCATCAGTCGATAAACTTCAGAGAATTTTCAAAATAGACCGTTTATTCAATCTACAGGAGTAGAACGTTTTCATTCCATTGTCCATGTCTAGGGACGTTTCGACGGTTTGTCTTTTTCTACATTATTTAGAGTTGAACTCCACCTTTGTTATTACGGTCAAAAGCTTTCGGCCGTTTTGACCTTCTTCAGATGTTTCTCGACCCGAATAACCATGAACGAATTTCGAATTGAACCCTTTATTCAATTTATGCAATGTCTTAGATGGGAACAGCGGAATGAGTACAGATAGAATAAATAATCCAATTCAAAATCCAATGATGGTTACGCAAATCGACCAATATCTTAAGTTGGCCGATTGCAGTAAGAACGAAGATGGTGGGGGGACATTAATCCGATTATGATACCACCACTACCCACCACCTCCACCCCCGGGTCCTAAATTCTTTTTGGCTTCTGTTTTAATCATCTAATCATAATCTAATTACAAATGAATGTCAGTCTTTGCCAGCCTTAGTTTTCAAATTGGTAATTTGATTAAAAGAAAGGATGTCATATTTACTCGAGATAACATTAAACCATATGTTGTTTTGCTGACCGAGCAAAATAAAAAAAAAAAAAAGGTACATCTTGGCTGGCAAGTTTTCGCATATCCGCCGAATTTAGCAGATATGACCCATTCAGATTATCATTCATCACAGACTTCTGAGCGAATTCTTTTAATGGAAAAAACAATTTCTATTTTCTGGAAGACTGCGAAAGGCAACACGAAATGTTCCTTGCTAAAGACAATTTAATCTTAATTATAAAAATGCCTAAAATATAGTAGATGATTGGAGAAGAAAACGGTAAACACATTAGACTCTCACCCCCAGCCCTCACACCCATCCACAACCTACCTTATCTTCAGCGATACATTCCAAGACTCTCTCATCGGATGCCCAAAACAGCGGGAAATACCGAACCGTAAATATACTTACGTTCAATTGCGCATATATCGATGGTGAGTTTTAATTTAAAAATGAGCCACAGTAATATATCAACAACTCATAAAAAATAAAACTATTACATATTTTAATAATATCTTAATAATATTTTAATAATAGTCATATGACGGATAAAAAATGCGTTATAATCGTAGATCTTAGCAACCTCGGCTTAGGATTTATTTCCATTTTACTAACGTTCACTCGATACAAGGCCAAAGAGCCACTCAAGGTAGAGGGTTACTGAATGAAGTGTGTGATATGAATGCAAAAAGGGAAAATAAGATGTGAATATTTTGAGGAGGAGAAAAATAAATAACGATTGACTCTAAATTTGAAAAGGTAAGCATCACTTTCTCCCCATCGTGACGTGGCTTCCCTCTCTCTTTTCTTCAAATATTTTCATGCCAACTTCTCTGACGGGCTTTTTCCCCGCAACTGCATGAATTTAAGCGTACCACACGATTGTAACCTAAGTCCCAGCCGTTTACTGTTGAAATAGCTAAATGCAACAGTCACTTTTACTTTTCTCGCACTTCTCGCTTGTGGTACTCCCGTCCGTTTAATTGCTTCCCTGATAACTACAATCTTCATAAATTTAAATACAAAGTAAATCGCCATCTTCTGTTGTCTTGAACCCCGTTTATCTTTTATTCTTTTCTCAATCCTCCCTAAACTCAGTCTTTTCACTCACTTTCACACCCTGTAATCCCCTGGGTACTGATAGCATTCCCGCCTTCCTTGGGGTGAAATAATTGAAAAAAAAGATGTTATAGTCGTTTTCGTTACATGTATTAAATATTTCTTTCTTTTTAAATGATAAGTCTATTCGGTACGTAGGTGATCATGACTCTCCACAGATTCTTTTTCATTACAATTTGTGGATTGCCATGATCTTTTATGCACGGCTTGGAATTTAAAGTAGGCTTTTTCTAAGACCGGCTGCTATTCAAGGTTAGGGAGACCAGTCGAAGCTACTACTTAAGCCATGGTGAAAGAAAAGGATTGACGCTCCCTTCCAAGGGTATCAATGCGAAATCGAACGCATCATACTACGCCAGAACACACATGCTTCGAAAATAAAAAGCCGCTCGAAACCTGATAACAAGAATCTTCAAAAATCTAAATGCAGCGTCAGTCGCCATCTTCTGTCTTCTTGAATTCCGTTCATCATTTTGTCCTTTCCTCAATCCTTCTTATATTCGGTCTTTTCTCACACATTAACTCCCCGTGACCCTCCCTGCGTACAAGTGGCGTTCCCGCCTGGCTTGGCCTTACATGATTAACGAAAAAAAAATAATACTCGGGGAAGCATCCACGTGGGAGTCTGTTCCACAAAGTGGCACATATTGGGAAAATGTTATCCATGTGGAACTTCCTTCTTTCAAATAGAATACAGAGGGAATGAGGGTGAAGTAACCCTGTGGATATAGCCAGACGAGTTCGGGCAGTTATGGTCGGAGCTGACGGTACTAAAGAATGGGTCTCAATTGAACATTTGCCATGGAAACAATGATAGCTTATCGATAGATTTGTGATGTTGCGTCTGCGAGAAATAGACGATAGGGTGGAAAATCTTTCATGGATCGCAAGTCCGCGTAAATGCATTTTGATTCTATGAAGGTTGGAAAGTGAAGATTGTGCAGCTTCAGACTTTTTCTTATAAAGTCGAGAACATTCACCTTTTCACTTGAAATGCTTGTCGGATTCTCTTTTATACATCCGAACTGCCAGGATCACGACTTATTTCTTAGTGACTATAAAAAAATTAAAACTCATAAATTCTTTTTATTTCTAGGGATGATCGCGGATAACTGATACCTAAGTTAAAGTGTATCATTTTACGTTTTACAATAAAGGAGCCTATCCTCAAACCTACTTTTTTCCCTATTGTTATCAATGACCTTGCCAATGACATAATTATTACTCTTGTCTTAATGTTAAATCGGATAGGTAGTCAAATTGATAGGTGTTCTTGAAATTGACTTTCAATCTGTTGTTTACTGGGGCAAGAAAAGTCTTCTTACTTTTAACCCCTCCCAAACTAAACTGCTTTATTTTAATCGTCTTAAAGAACCTTTTCGTGGGGGGGGGCTCCTATCATGCTAACCTCCAGTGTTCTAACGCTGTACACTGATATGAATTGGAGTGATTCTATCGAATCAATAGCTAAGTCTACTGCTAGAAGCGTGCATTCAATGCACCGTGCTAGACAATCTTTCTACCCCCCCCCCCAAACTCTCTTGCATATTTATAAATCTACCATTCGTCCGCGCATTGAATATTGCTGCCACATCTAGTCTGTTGCTTCTGATACCTCTCTGGTGATTCTTGAGAAAATCAAAACAAGAATATGCAATGTTAGTGGTCCAGGTCTGGCATCTCGGCTTCAGTCACTTTCCCACCGTCGTAATCTTGCTTTCCTGTGCTTTTTCTATAAACATTTTCATTTTCAGACGAGCTCTTCTTTTTGGTACCGCGATTTCACTAATTTAAGCGTAGTGGTAACGTGTTTGCAATGGAAACCACTGGCGTGGTAGTGAGGCTCTCTCCCTTTATTCCAAACAGGAAACTACAGATTTAATGTGCAACACGTACAAGACCGTATCAATGGAGGTATTTAATGTCTTTTAAGAATTGAGTACTGAACATGTTTTGGGAAATATTCATCTGATCACTGAAGCGAAACCAAAACGGCATGGAAAATTATTTTAAACTCCAATTAAATTTAAAAAATAAATAAATGGAATCGGAATTAACAGAACTGTTTAGCATGACATTATATTTTTTATCCTAACCATTTAAAAAAACAAGAAAACAATCAAAATCGTGACTGTCTTTTTCCCGCTTTCTCATCAGCTTAAATGTATTCATTACAAGCAGACGAGGTGGAAAAAATCGTTTGTTTGTTTTTTCGGTTTTTTTTTTTGTTGTTGTTGTTGTTCTTGATTCGTTTTGGTTTGTTTTATTAATTTTTGGTTTGCTCTTGATTTCCTCGAGTAATGACCTTTCTCAACGGACTGCATCAAAGATTTTCTAGACAAAAATGTTGAGGTTTAAGACAAAAAATAAACAAAATGTCAAATAACCTACATACGTCGACCGATATGGCCAAATGCTGGGGAAAAAAGTACCAATGATCCTTTTGTTGTTGTTGTTGCTATTTGTATCTATTTTATTTACTTATTTATTATTTTTTCAACAAGTTTCTTCAAGCGAAGCCATATACATTATTTCGTCTATTTTTTTTTTTTTTTTTGCCTCCAGTAACTTCTTATTTTGATGTTTGCATCATGGGTTTTGTCTACATTTTTCTTTTCTGATTCTTTGTTTAATGCTTTTTATAATTTTGTTTTGTGTATGCATCTACCACCAATATTCTTTTATCTGTTTTCTCGTGTGAATCAGTCTCGTCCTTTTATAATTAATCCAGAGCAATCCTATCTACTCATCAGTCGCTTATTTGCCTTACAAGTCTCTCGGGGATTTTTTTTTTGTGGGGGGGGGAGTTGTTTTTTGTTTTGTTTTGTTTTTTTTTGTTTTGTTTTGTCTGCATCATCTCTAGCAGAGTGGCTAAGGCTGAATATAACGATTCAGATCCTCAAGACTTCCATTTGACCAATTTGAGTTTTACGTTAAAAATAAATCTGCTTAAGTAGCAACTTTATTAGTATATCTATGGTCACTTCAAGCCGCTACTTAATAAAGAATACCATGGAAGTTGTGGACAACTATGTACACCTTCGTCATTAAGGCACATTCGTCGGTTGATTCATTTGTTACGGCTTATCGACCCTTTACTGGTTACTTAAAGCCAGAAAATATCTTTCGATTTATTTATTTATTAGATAATAATGGTTTAATACTACAAGACTTACTAATTAACCCATAGCTGGTAGAGAAGAATTCATACCTTTTACCAAGGTTATTTGCGTGTAAGTGAAGAGAACGAACTCAACGGCAACTTGAACTTGGCTCTCCGATTGACAATTCCGAGCCATTATCCATTACACCACCTGCACATCCAAACTTACAGTATCTGGTATTCCCAAGCGGTCACCCATTTTGGTACTGACCAGGATCGAAGTTGCTTAATTTCGGTGATCGTACGGGAACCAGTGTTTCAACGTGATGTGGCCTTAAGTCTCATAGTTAGGGAAAGAGCCTATTGTATTCGTGCTCAGCCGAAATACGTAAAGTATGAAGGTTAGAAATCTGCTCATAATGGTTACCTTTAACATTTCTTGAAACATTGGAATCGAAACTGGATGAGTTGGATATTCTAAATGCGATTGACAGTACGGATCAAGGCGTTGCTGAGAACTGCGATGATACTGAGGAGGGTGCTGTAAATTTGAAAGTACTTACTCTTAGTCATCACGAGAGATCTGGTGTAAAGATGCATACATTAAGTAGTAGTAAAAGCTAGTCGTCTAAAATGAAAGGACATTCTCATTGAGAAAGCGCTATCTATTCACCAATGACAATTGAATCTAGAATATTCCCCTACTGAAGAAGTATTTAATACCAAAATAAATATTTCCGGTGATTAAAGGTCTCTCTACATGCAACGCGTTCAACTGGTTATAAACCGAAAAATCGGTTAGTGAGAGCACTTAATCTAAAAGCGTTAATTTTAAGCGAGCAGCGATCAGACGGTAAATGTGACGCCTCATAAAGAATGTATATGACAAATAGAAATTATTTGAATGAATCAAATTTAGAAACATTTTCATCTGGAGTATTTATTTTGAATTCTTGTCTTCCATTTTGCTTCTGTTAACAAATAATATATTTTATCCAGCTCTTTGCTAGTGTGCTTAGCAGAATCACGAGGAACATAAAACCTCGTTTGAAGTCAGCGTTCTTAGATACAAAATATATATATATATATATATATATATATATATATATATATATATATATATATATATATATATATACAGTGTAACCCGGATACAAGAGACCCGGATATAAAAGAGACACAATTGCGTTTCTTTTTATATATATATATATATATATATATATATATATATATTGAAACGTAATCGTGGTTGAGAATTCCAGTTAGATAAGTACTCAATACGAATAAGAGGCTATAAAACGTAACATAAATGAAGAAAAGAAAAATAGCCTCTTATTTGTATTGAGCAGTTTTAATTGAAGATTATTAGAGTTGTAATTTACCAACTACGATTGTATTCTGTTATATATATATATATATATATATATATATATATATATATATATATATATATATATATATATATATATATATTTTATTTGATTATGTGTTGAATCAATCTTTACGAAAGAACTGAATAGAGAGAGAACACATCTACATAGCGTGTAACAAGGTCTCCAAACAGTCCTTCTCTGGTTTTAAATTCAGAATTGTCAAGGCTAAAGAACATTGTCGTGTCACTAAAACACACTACCGCTATCGGTGATATCAAACGTAGAACAAAAGCTTTAATCAGGAAATAAAACAATCATTAATGCCTCTAAACAAGTTGTTTTTTTATTGTTTCATGCAATAAAAAAGCAAAAAAAAAAGTGGAAACCAAAAAACTACACTTACTATCACTAGACATCATCACTAAAAACACTATGATGCTGTCAGCTACTGCGGGGAGTTGTAAACAACGTTTGACCGTGTCCTCGTAGCCGATTGTAATAGATAGATAGATAGATAGATAGATATATAGATAGATAGATAGATAGATAGATAGATAGATAGATAGATAGATAGATAGATAATGAACAAAATTAGATAGATAGATAGATAGATAGATAGATAGATAGATAGATAGATAGATAGATAGATATGAACAAATAGCGATAGATAGATAGATAATGAACAAAATTCGATAGATAGATAGATAGATAGATAGATAGATAGATAGATAGATAGATAGATAGATAGATAGATAGATATGAACAAATATAGATTAGATAGATAGATAGATAGATAGATATGAACAAATATAGATTAGATAGATAGATAGATAGATAGATAGATAGATAGATAGATAGATAGATAGATAGATAGATAGATGACATTGATATCAAACACAGAAAGTAAACTATAAGAACTCCTACGTAATGTCGTAAAGGAAAGCGAGAAAAAAGCAATAACTATCAATTGTAAGAAGACATAACATATGTTTATCAACAAAAAGAACTGCTTAAGATGCAAACTACAAATTTAAGACACCTTTTTTAAAAAACATATCTAAGAAGTGTTTTCGCAGAGGACGGAAAATGTATCACTAAAATCCGAAGGAAAGGATCAGAGAAATATGCCTCCCAAAAGTTAAGTATTAATAAACAATAAAATTTCGGTAGAAACAAAGAAAGAAGCACTGGACTGTTATGTAATATCTGTCCTCCTGTATGACTTTAAATGCTGGACAATTTTATTTTAGATTAAGACGAGGTTTGATGCAGCAGATATGTTGTTCTACAGAAGATTACGGAGAATAACATGAACTGAACATGTGTGTAACCACGAAGTTTGGGGGGGAAATGGAAACAAAGGACATTTACCCTTAGAATCAGAAGACAGAGGGTTGAGGAAAGAATGGCCTACTTAACTAGCTGTATAGATATTTAGCAGATCGGGGATCAGAAGAGATACCAAAAAGTCAAACATTTCTACTAGCAACAAAGAACCATGACCGCCCATGACCTGAATATTCCATAAAAGAACAACAGCAAGATATTCTGTTCGATAGTTTAGGAGTTTCATTGTGTGTACATTTTTCCACTTCTCTCCGTTCCTTTAGGCGAAAAGATAAATACTGTGAAGGTTTTTAGTGTAGATTCCAAAAAGAACATAACTACAACTTCTGGCTTCTTATTTTTATTTTTATTTATTTTTTTTTTTTTTTTTTTTTACTACTGTTCGCCCAAAACAAGGCCCAAGAGCCACTCAAGATGGAGAGTTACTGCGTGGAGTTGTATTAGCATGAGAAAGGAAAATTGTTAGAACTATAGAATTGAAGCAGACTTTAAAAGGAACCGGAACCCCCCTTTCTAAACAGGAAACAAGAGATAAAAGCCTACTTCCGTTTAAAAAGGCCCAGTAGGAGGGTGAACCAGACGATAGGTGCACCTATCTGATCCTATTACCGGAGGAGATAAAAAAAATTTAATAAATAATTAGTGGATAACATTTCAGTATGCCAGTCGCAGACATTAAGAGTACGGAGCTGAAGTAGACTTTAGAAGGAACCGGAAACCCAGTCCTAAACAAGAAACAAGGGACAAACCTCTACTCCTGTTCAAAAGACCGGGGAAGAGTGTGAACCGGGTGACAGGTGAACTTATCTACTCCTATTTTAATGTTTGTTAGAATAAATTACTAAATATTAAATAAGAAAAAAATAATAATGACAATAATGATAAAGCACTCGTCAGTGGTTTTTTAACCTTTTCTTCGAAATAAACTTTATTCCTCTTTTCAGGTATTAGCACTAACTGGTACCCACCTATGTTAAAATTGCACTGGTAAATGCAGCCCACCTAATGCGGCAGTGGTATTATCATCGCATCGATCCTTTGAAGAAAGCTGTGGCGAGAACAACCAAGCCGACGTCACCGGTTCAGACCAAGGAAGCTTCCCGATATCTGCTTACAGGCTTTTGATCCTGCTGTAATTGCTAAATGTTTAGAATTATGAAATCAGGTCTAAAAATGTGCCCGTTCATCGAAGTTAAACAACGTCGAGTCTAGATGGGTGACCGCTTAGTAAAACCAGTTGCAGTAAGCTTGGAATTGCGGGTGATGATCCAATTCCAACCTGATTCGTTATATTTACTTACGCACAAATACCCTTGAGGAAGACAGTAATCAGCCTATTCTCTCCCCCCTATCTATGTGTTAAATATCCTAGAAAAGGTTGATAAACAGTAAATAAAAAACCAAATCAGTCAACATTATAGTCTCATTGTGGACATCATGATCTTGTCGATAGATGTCTTGTGTCAGGGCTTCGTGCATTTTTTCATAATTTAGAGTTGTCCTTCTCCTACACTGGTTGCCAATCAAAGCTAGAATGCACAGTCTACCTTTCTAACCCATAGCTGGGGGAAGAAGAGATTGATTCACACCTTTCCCAAAGGTATTTAGGCAAAAGTAAATGCAAAGGACTCATCCGGGATTCGAACTTGAACCACTGATTTCAAGTGCCAAGCTACTTACCATTAAACCACATCCATGATTAATAGATATGTATATAAAATATTATGACTTGTCCCAATCAATGCTCAATGCGTTAAGGCATATTAACGTCCTGTTAAAATCTTATCGACCCCTAACTCCTCTGAACATTTGCACGCCCTTGAGAATTCATATTAGCGCCCGCACTGAATTGTATTTCTCTCTGACAGTTCTCTCATAATGAAAGACCAGATCTCATATCTGTAAAACAACAAAACTTTTTGTCGGGCACCAAAAGTTAATATTTATTAGTATGCCGGCTGAATTTTAACCGTGACACCTTATAACAAAATTCGGTTTGACATTTCAAAATAATTTCAACACATAAATACATTAACTGAATAATAATGATGATTAACGATAATTATATATATATCTAACATTCTTTTTATAGATACAAATATTTAAGTAAATGCTCTGTTTATAATAAACAGTATTAAATAACATTTACCGGCCTGAATGCCCGAGAAATTTTCATAGAAAATATTCGTCCTCTAACGGGATTCGAACATGTATCCTATACGGAACCGTCATATAGCCTGACGTGCTTTTACCGATTTCGCAACAGAGGATCGATCGGTTAGCAAGGTCGAATTTACTGCTTTTAAACTTCTATCATCCATGAATCTCTCACGTACATTCATGTCTGCTCATATATATATATATATATATATATATATATATAT
Source organism: Acanthosepion pharaonis (assembly GCA_903632075.3). Lineage (NCBI taxonomy): Eukaryota > Metazoa > Mollusca > Cephalopoda > Sepiida > Sepiidae > Acanthosepion > Acanthosepion pharaonis. Next base: position 79,081 of record CAHIKZ030005310.1, read on the forward strand.
ATATATATATAATTACATGAATCATTCATACAAAAAAAAAAAACAAATATAGAGGTTAATGATTTAAATGGCGAGAATACTTCGTCGCAAACAATATAAATAAGATACATCAACCCCGAACCTGTATATGAATGATATGATCCCTGTTTATAAATTACAGTTGCATAAGGTCTTTTTTAGTTTTTACAAGCTTTCGTCTGTTCTTACAGACATCTTCGGGTATGGAAATAGATTTGTTCTTGTTTTTTACTTCTCGGTAATAAGAGGACATCGAAAATATAGATGTAATCCGAAAAAATGCTATGAGAAATGTGTTATTGTTTTGGAACGTGCGTCAGTATATATATATATATATATATATATATATATATATATATATATATAGTGAGAAGAGTCTTGTGGACTGTGATCATAGTAAAATGGCGTCCATATAGCATTTTATGAAACCTTTTAATAACAAAGACTATTGCTAAGGCTTATTTTTCAATATGGCTATAGTTGTGTTCTGCAGGTGTCAATGATCTAGATGCATGAGCAATTGCCTTTTGGCCACCATCAGGAAAAATATGAGAAATGACAGCTCCAACACCATGATTAGAAGAAAATATCCATGGATGGTTCGTAATGTGTCAACAAAACATTTGAAGTAAGGACTTTACCTTTATGAAAGCTGACTGACACGCATCAGACCAGTCCCATGTAATATCTTTTTTCAAAAGATTGTTGAGAAGTGCCCGAACTCGATGAAGTTCGGGCAAAAAAAGCACTGTGCTAGCTAAGCAAGCCAAAGAAAAATGTAATGTTTTTACTTCTGTTGATGCCGTCATAATATTTATTGCTGAGGTATTTTCTGAGTCTGGTTTTCTACTATTTTGTCAAATATAAAACCAAGATGTTTGATTTTGTGCCGGAAAAATTCACACTTTTCAGCTTTAACCCGTAATCTGTATTGTTGGTTTCGGCTGAAATATAGAAAATAAACGCTGCAAAAGTACATCTCGGGACAATGATGATGTCATCAATAAATGCTGCAACTCCTATCAATCCGGTCAGCACTGTGTCCATTGTTTGCTGAAATATGGCTGGTGCTTGTTTTGACTCCAAAGCTAAGGCGGTTAAATCTGAACAAACCCTTGTGGGTATTGATAGAAAGGAGATCATTAGACTCCTCTACAACTTTCAGTTGGAGAAAAGCATCGGAAAGATCAATTTTTGCGAAGAAAATTCCGCCATTTAATTTAGTAAAAGATCCTCTGGAACTGGCAGTGGATACTGATGTGCATCCAAATAATTATATAAACCAGTTGAGTAGTCAGCACATATCCAGACTTTTCCATTTGCTACTTTTACTACTACTATAGGTGCTACCCATTGTGAATAATTTGTAGGCTTTATTACACCTTCTTGATGAAGATGTTCAAGTTCCTTTTCAACCATATCACATGTGGCATTGGTTGTTTTGGTCAACAAATTTGTTTAGAGTCCTCTTCTAATTTCAAAATTGCCTTACTTTTAGTACAGCAACTAAGACCCTCTTGAAAAACGTCACTGAACTTATTTTTAAGTTCGTCCGTAAAATGTTTTTCAATGCCTGAAACAGACGTAAGACTAAATGTGTTGAACACTGACTTGAAAGGAATTTCAAAAAGATTAAGCTGTTCAAGCCAGTCAAGACCAATTAAATTCAATTCAGATATTCAGCAAGATAACATACATGTGAAAAAGTGGTAGCTTGAAATGTAACATTACAAGTTAACTCACCAGTTAAATGAATTTAGTCCCCAGAGGGCGCTTCTCGCAATGTGATCTGTTGCAGACAAACATGGCTCTCCAAGTAATTTCCAAGATGACTGGAATATTAACGTAATATCTAACGCTGTGTCAAACTGGAAACTAGCTGGTTTGTTGTTCACTGAAACAACATTATATTTTCGGTTGCTTTTATAGTCAGTCTTGAATGTTGCGAACATCGAGTTTCTTTGCGTCCGTTTTCTTTAACGTTTTTTAACGAATTTCTTGTGGATTGGACGTTCAGTATTTTTTTTAATTTGCATTAGAAATATTTTCTTTAAGTCCAATCCGGCGGCAACCACATTGCACTTATGTTTCTTAAACAGGCAAAAACGTGCATAATGCCAGTCGCCATAATGACAGTTCCTTGGACGTTTCCTGTTAACGATGGTGTGTTTGGTTTTTGCGCTAACATGATGTCTCTTTTAATGCTTTTTTTTTTTTTTTTTTTTTTTTTAAGCATTACTCCCAAAGCAAGGCATGAAGCCACTAGGATGCAAGGGGTTGCGGAAGATTTGGAACGAGAGCAGATAGGAATGATAGAAGAAAGGACGAGGAGAGGGATAGTGGGTAGATCAAGTTAACTGGAGATGTCGATTGACATTACATTTGAATAGTTGGAGATTATAGCTCTCAGGGAAACAGTAATTGGGGAGGGTGTTCCACAGGCGAGAGGTGCGAGGTATGAAGCTATTGGAGTAGAAGAGACGGCTACATTTGAAAGTTTCTACAGGGTAAGGGTGGGAGCGGGATGCCAGCCTCGTAGGGCGCTTGAATTCATGGAGTCTGGGAACCAGTGAAAGCAGCTCATCAGAGCAGTTACCATGGAAGTATTTGTAGAAAAGACAGAGAGAGGCGACGGCTCGTCTGTGAGAGAGCGACTGCAGACGAGACGCCAGATCAGGGCCAATTAGATTACATATCCGTCTCTGGATCTTGTCAAGAACTCCGAGGTAAACAGAAGGTGCTCCAGCCCATATATGGCAGCAATACTCCATGCAAGAGCGAATGGTTGTTTTGTATATTTGAAGTATCGATTCAGGGGAGAAAAATTTCCTGGCGCGGCACAGAGAGCCAACTTTCCTCGCGGTGGAACAAGCAATTGACTCAATGTATTTGTTCCATCTGAGGTCAGCAGTCAGCGTGAGACCGAGCAGACGCAGGGAGTTGCTCTCAGGAAGTTGACTATCAGACATTTTAATGGGGGGCAGGGAAGGATCTCTTTGGTGGTTAATGGAGAGTAATTTAGTTTTTGTGGCGTTAAAGTTGACCAGCCAATTCTTGTCCCAGTTAACAACCGATTGGAGGTCCATTTCAAAACGAGCGGCCAGGTTAGTTTTGTCGCCGACACTAGATTTGTTTTTGAGGCAGGAGTAAATTGTAGTGTCGTCTGCGTAGATGCCAACTTGGGAATCTATGGCGTCAGGAAGGTCGTTGATGAAAATAAGGAATAGATTGGGGCCAAGGATGGAGCCTTGGAGAACACCTGCGTTCTTAAAAGATTGTTGCAGTCAGTTGTTAGATCTTGAATTGTAATGTCTTTATCGTGTTCAAATTTGGAAAGTAGCCAGGTCCGAATATCACTGTGTAATTCAGACGCCAGTCCTGCGATAAAAATTAAATATTTAAACTTTTCCTCTGTAAGGGAATTTAGTTTCACTTTTTCACATTCCCGATTTACGGTACCAGCGAATGTCACATAATCGTCTCGTCATTTTTTTTTCTAATTTGCGACAATTAAATCTGATATTAAACAGTGATTTATTTTAGCAGTTCTACTGTTTCTGTAAATGTGAAACCCGTTGGATGATTTGTTAGGATATAGTTTGTGTAATGGCCGTGTTTCTGGATTCCCAGTTTCCGAATTAGTAGACGGATTTTCCAATGTTCGTCTTTCTGTGAAAATTCCTTTTGGAAAATGTCTAGCCATCTTTTGTACCACGAAGCAAAAGTTTTTTCCGCTTTCATTGTCGTAATGGGATTCCGTTATGTTGTTAGCGATGTCATCGACTGAATTTCTGTTCCAAATTCCTTCCTTTTTAAAATTTCCAATTGTTGATTGAATTGTTGACTTCTAATAGTCAACAACTGCTTTGGTGACATTTGGAACTGTTCTTGTTGTTGATTCAAGGTGTCTTTCAGTATCTCTGCTGATGTCGCCAAAAATGTGTTGAAACCCCAAATATTAGGAATAACAAAATATTAACAAAACACAGTTAAATATATTTTAAAACACAACAATATTCGTTTTTATTCTCACCGATCAGGAATACAGAAGGATTGGGTTGAAAAAAAATTCACTATCTACAAGTGGTGTATTATCCAGCAGCCACATTGTTGTCTGATACTACCTTTCGCTAGGGCCGAGTTGTCTCCCCTAACAGTTTACTATATATATATATATATATATATATATATATATATATATATAGAAAAGTGAACATAGAAGTCAACACTTAGAGGCGACAGTCTGTTTCATGCCTGACGATTGCATAGAGCATGAAACTTGAACTTTCAGCTATGGCCTTGGGCGTCAACATATCCGATGTAAATGAATAAAATATTGAAGAAAGTCACCGAAACAGAATGTTGCTGAGGAAAGTGCATCTGCTGAAATGTTTTTCTTTATTGGTGACTCCATTTTATTTCTTTTTAAAAACTCCGGATTTTTATTTATTTATTTATTTATTTTATTTATTTATTTTTTTTTTTTTTGAACAACAAAATAGAAAGATTCGGTTTTCCATTAAAACCGCAAATCTCGTGTCATTTTCTTTAATATTCTCGTCAGATCGAGATTTTCATATGGCTGTTATATATGGTACCTAACTCGTCCAGAAATATCAAAAGCTTTCTCAGATCGATGTTTATGGCTGCGAGATAATTAACTGGCGCTACAGAATCACAAAGAACTGTACCAGATAACAACTACCACATCATTTGAGGACTTTCAACAACAGTAGCAAATAAAATGGATAACGCATAAAATTACAAGTGAGAATAAAGACCTAATCAAGACGCTGACGTTCCACACTGCCACAAATAAAAGTTTAAGAAATTTCCCATCAATACTGGAAAGAAAAGTAACATTAAACTTCAGAAATCTCTTTTCATGAAAAATTGTTTTAATAGAAAAATTTTATCAAATGTAACTGAAAGTAGCATTGCATGCACGTTTAATGTTTCCTTATAAGGAAACGGCTTTTATTTCCATTACGGTTCATATTTTATAAATTTCAAGCGAAACAGCATTGGCTACTCGGTTAATGAATGCTGAATGTTTCCTTATAAGGAAACGGTTTATGTTTCAATTACTATTCACATTTTATATATTTCAATCGAAGTAGCATTGGCTACACAGTCAATGAATGCCGATTGTTTCCTTATAAGGAAACGGTTAATATTATCATTACTATTAGCATTTAATAAATTTTAATTGAAGAAACACTGGCTAATCGGTCAAAGAATACCGAATGTTTCCTTATAAGGAAACGGTTAATATTTACATTACTATTCACATTTTCTAAATTTCTATCGAAGTAGTATTGACTCCTCGTTGAATGAATACCGAATGTTTCCTTATAAGGAAACGGTTAATATTATCATTAAAATTAGCATTTAATAAATTTTAATCGAAGCAACACTGGCTAACCGGTCAAAGAATGCCGAATGTTTCCTTATAAGAAAACGGTTAATAATATCATTTCTATTAGCATTTAATAAGTTTCAATCGAATCAGCGTTGGCTTCTTGGTCAATTAATGCCGAATGTTTCCTTATAAGGAAACGGCTAATATTTCTATTACTATTAGCATCCTTCTTCATTGCCACGAGGCATGTTTCTATATTACGTCCTTGCGGAAAACGGATTCAATGAAACTAATTTGGAAATTTACAAAATCGAAGTTCGAATGAAGTTTCTTGTGTTAATATATGCGTGTCTGGACCACAACTTCCTTAACTGCGGACTTTAGGGTCATGATGGCTAGCAAACTGATGATGCAAACGAGGATGAGGATGATGAATATGCTGCATTTCGCAATGCTTAAATGTTTTGTTTAGCATTTTGTCTCCGCTTCCTTGTTGTTCGCCTCTGTATTTTCCTTCTTCTTTAACTTTATTTATTGAGTCACAGCCACAATAAACAAATGTAAGAATGGTCTGATCAGATATTATTATTTACCGTTCTTCCAATAGAGCAGAGGGCGTGTAGGAGGAGGTGAGACGAGTGAAATCTTGAACATATCATGGCGCGGTAACTCTGATGAAATGGGCTGAGTTAACAGCTGGCATTTCTCTGTCGAGAGCAGATTGTTCAGTGTAGAAAAAGCGAAAAAGAAAGAGTAGGGAAATTCCCTTAAGAAAGACGGGACAACCAATGTAAGGTTACAGATAATGAAAAAAAAAAAAAGAAAAAGAAAAGAAAAATGAAATCTCAGAAGACAATGAAAAATTAAGCACCAAGCAACAGGGAGATAAGCTGAAAGAAAACGTGAAGGAGAAAAAAATCTTGGTGTTTGTAGCGAGACGATAAGACGTTTATCAGAATGGAGAGAAACGGTGAACAAGAAAAATGGAGATAGTGTTGGAAGAGAATGCTGGTTGTTAATTTATGAAAGAGCGGGAAGACAAGATGATAAATAATAGCAACAAAGTTTGGCAAAGTTTAGCATTCGTGCCCGCAAAAGATGGTCTTTCAAAGGGACGGTTTTTCTCTTGACACGTCTATAATCCCTAGAAATATTTTAGTGTTTTAAAAAGTTATTTTTAGAATTGAAATAAAAATTCAAAAGTATGAAATTAGATTGAGGCACTGTCTTTTTTAGCGACCCGATTACCTTTAAAATCAGCATTCTGCATAAATATTTGTTTCATACTTTTTTTTTTTTCTTTTTTTTTGCCATGAGTTCGAACACTGGTAATTGGCACCATGGAATGTACAAAACTACGAGAATAGACTGCAAAGTTCATAGGCTGACTATGATAAAGTGTAGTTAGAGGTGTGAAATGTTTCTTTCCGGGTACGAGGGTGGCCTGAAAAGTTCATAGGCTGACTATGAAAGAATAGTGTTAGAGCTGTGAAATTTCGCATGCATTCATATCAACTCTTCTTATTAATAACTGATATGTTTCTTTTCGGTGGGGTGAGGGTGGCCTGAAAAGTTCATAGGCTGACTATGAAAGAATAGTGTTAGAGCTGTGAAATTTTGCATGCATTCATATCAACTCTTCTTATTAATAACTGATATGTTTTTTTCTTTTCGGTTGAGGTGGCCTGAAAAGTTCATAGGCTGACTATGAAAGAATAGTGTTAGAGGGGTGGCAACTCTTCTTATTAATAAATATGTTTCTTTTCATAGGCTGACTATGAAAGAATAGTTAGAGTTGAAATTTGAGCTGATATGTTTCTTTTGAAAATTTCTGCATGCATTCATATCAACTCTTCTTATTAATAACTGATATGTTTCTTTTTTCGGTGGGGTGAGGGTGGCCTGAAAAGTTCATAGGCTGACTATGAAAGAATAGTGTTAGAGCTGTGAAATTTTGCATGCATTCATATCAACTCTTCTTATTAATAACTGATATGTTTTTTTCGGTGGGGTGAGGGTGGCCTGAAAAAAGGCTCTATGAAAAAAATAGTGTTAGAGCTGTGGCATGCATTCATATCAACTCTTCTTATTAATATGATATGTTTTTTTCGGTGGGGTGAGGGTGGCCTGAAAAGTTCATAGGCTGACTATGAAAGAATAGTGTTAGAGCTGTGAAAGCATGCATTCATCAACTCTTCTTATTAATAACTGATGTGAAAAGTTTTGATGCATGCATTCATATCAACTCTTCTTATTAATAACTGATATGTTTCTTTTCGGTGGGGTGAGGGGTGGCCTGAAAGTTCATAGGCTGACTATGAAAGAATAGTGTTAGAGCTGTGAAATTTTGCATGCATTCATATCAACTCTTCTTATTAATAACTGATATGTTTCTTTTCGGTGGGGTGAGGGTGGCCTGAAAAGTTCATAGGCTGACTATGAAAGAATAGTGTTAGAGCTGTGAAATTTTGCATGCATTCATATCAACTCTTCTTATTAATAACTGATATGTTTCTTTTCGGTGGGGTGAGGGTGGCCTGAAAAGTTCATAGGCTGACTGAAAGAATAGTGAAAAGAATAGTAGGCTGTTAGAGCATGCATTCATATCAACTCTTCTTATTAATAACTGATATGTTTTCTTTTCGGTTTTGCATGACATTCTGTGAAATATGCAACTCTTCTTATTAATAACTGATATGTTTCTTTTCGGTGGGGTGAGGGTGGCCTGAAAAATTCATAGGCTGACTATGAAAGAATAGTGTTAGAGCTGTGAAATTTTGTATGCATTCATATCAACTCTTCTTATTAATAACTGATATGTTTCTTTTCGGTGGGGTGAGGGGGCCTGAAAAATTCTATGAAAGAATAGCGTTAGAGCTGTGAAATTTTGCATGCATTCATAAACTCTTCTTATTAATAACTGATATGTTTTTTTCGGTGGGTGAGGTGGCCCGAAAAGTTCATAGGCTGACTGTTAGAGCTGTGAAATTTCGCATGCATTCATATCAACTCTTCTTATTAATAACTGATATGTTTCTTTTTCCAGGTGACTATGAAAGAATAGTGTTAGAGCTGTGAAATTTTGCATGCATTCATATCAATCTTAAACTGACTATGAAAGAATAGTGTTCTTTGCATTAATCAACTCTTCTTATTAATAACTGATATGTTTCTTTTCGGTGGGGTGAGGGTGGCCTGAAAAGTTCATAGGCTGACTATGAAAGAATAGTGTTAGAGCTGTGAAACATGCATTCATATCAACTCTTCTTATTAATAACTGATATGTTTCTTTTCTTTTTTCCTTTTTCATCTTATAAAAGAAGTGTTAGAGCTGTGAAATTTTGTATGCATTCATATCAACTCTTCTTATTAATAACTGATATGTTTCTTTTTGTCGAAAAGTTTTGACATAGTGTTTTCATTCTTATCAACTCTTCTTATTAATAACTGATATGTTTCTTTTCGGTGGGGTGAGGGTTGAAAAGTTCATTGACTATGAAAGAATAGTGTTAGAGCTGAAATTTTCTCTCATATCAACTTTCTTTTCTGATATTTTTCTTTTCGGTGGGTGAGGGGTTGTTCTCTGACTATGAAAGAATAGTGTTAGAGCTTATTTCCTGTATTTTGTCTTTTTATTGTTGCTTTTTGGGCTTTTCTACTTGTATCATGTTAGAGCTCTCTTTTCCATTTCTTTTTTTGCTTTTCCTTTAAACTCTTTTTTCCATCATTTTAGTATTTCTTTATTTCAATCCGCATTTCTTTCTTTTTCCTTTTCTCCCTTATTTCCGATGTTTATTGTTCTTTTAATGTCTCTCTCTTTTTCCATTTCTTTCTCTCTCTCTTTTTCCATCATTTCTTTACTTAACTCAATTTCTTCTTTTCACCTATTTTCATATTCTTTCTTTCTCTCTCTCTCTTTCTCTGTCCCTCATAATCTCTCTCTCTCTTTCTCTGTCCCTCAGCATATCTCTCTCTCTCTTTCTCTGTCCCTCATCATCTCTCTCTCTCTCTCTCTCTCTCTCTTTGTTCTTGCTTATCTACATCGACTATTTTTTTCTTTTTTCTCTATTTCTTTTCTTACCTCTCCTTCTCCATCTCCTTCTTCTCGTCCTTTTTCTCATCGCTTTTTTAAATCTCCACATTTATTTATTAACATTATATTTTAACCATCCTTTCCCCCATGCCTACATCTCTTCTCTTTTATAATTATTCCCATCCTTCCTGTTTTTGTTTTATTCTTTTTCTAGTTGTTACCTGATTGATATCTTCATGTTGATGTCCTTCTTCAGGCTTCACTCTTACCATTATCGTTCCTAATCCCATATTTCTGACATTCTGTTTGTGTCATCATTGGCCATCATAAAAGCCGTTATTATGGTGGCGTTAATGGCTTCTCTACTTGTCAGATAGGCAAGAAGAGATAAAATCGACACGGACAATGATAACTTTTGAATCGATACGCCACAAACTATTGGCAAACCAAAGATTGCACTGTTTGCTTCAGTCCGGCTAGACATCTGTCACTCGAAGACGCGTAACCTAAACTTTGTCTCAGGCATCGGCAGAGACATTTCTGATGGCCAAAAAAAAGGAGAGTAATGTCGTCATAGAGAAATGATTGATTGTTCTTTAGTTAACAGTTAAGAAAAATAGGAAGCTATGAAGAGCCATGAACTCTTACGTCCTCTATGGTCACGGCTCATAGAAGAAGGAGAATTAGACTTATCTTTAATCCTCCAGCCATGTCTAGTGCAATGGAATGTGCTGCCTCGAGCAGTTGTTCCCTGGAACCGGGCACTTCATTATATTTTTTTTATTTTCCCCAGCTGCGGCACGGTCTGCGAACAGAGGCACAACTGAGTCACACTCTGCCCGAAGACGGAGACGCAACTGAGAGATGATAAACTTATGTGCCAGGTAAATATTTAGTTAGTAAAGCTAGTAAGTTATCAGTAAAGTTCAATGTTAATAAGCTACTCGTAAAGCTCCCCAGTTATTCCACGTTTATCGACTTATTATATACAATTTTCTACTGACTACGGGAAATACGCAACTATGTCAGCCGCTTGGCAGAACATAGATTTTTTTGTTTGTTTTTTGTTTTTTCTGGTGACCTTTTTCAAGAATTAAAACGAATGACTTTTTCCTCACTTTTCAACCAAAGTTTATTTTATATCACAGGAATATAGGATTAAAAAAAAAAGGTCATGACCCTAACCTACTAGATTGTCTATTTACTCCGATAATTAAAGAATAGTTTGGTTTGTTAATTCAACATTACACCAACACTTATTGGGTATTTTTAATGTCGAATATAAGTCATATGGGTTTCAGGACAATGGTGAGAATAGCCGTTTCTCTTTTCTTTCTTTTTTTTTTTTTTTTTTGTTTTTGAGTTCATTGACCGAACATTTAGTTACTATCGATGTCGATTGAATTTTATAAAATCTTTCTCTTTTCAGTAAAATAGTTTGTTTTTTTTTGTTTTTTGTTGATTTTTTTTAAGCTTTTGTTTTGCATGGAACAATAAAAAAAAACAACTTTGTTTGGAAGCATTAATGATTGCTATATTTCCTTTGTTCTACCTTTAAATAACACAGCAATATATATGCAGAATTAGCTGGCAAAACTATGTCATCCGGCATATCTGTGGACCGGCAATCCCAATAGTCCCGGATTATAGAGGTTGGACTGTCACAATTAGTAAGTTAGTAGCAACGTTAACAAGCTACTCTCAAAGATCACCAACTATGCAACATTTACCGACTTATTTATATGTAATCTTCTACTGACGACAGGACATAGGCAACTATGTCAGCCACGAGGCATACCATAGATTTATTTGTGTTTAATTGCTTTTTCTTCACTTGTACAATAAAATATATACGTTGAAGAGAGAATGTGAAATTAAAACTGACAATGCAAATTAAGTTGTTCATCAACAGCTCCATGGCCAGCTTCGATTAAAAATGATTTTTGTTGACAATTATCAAGCTGTCTAATAAATAACTAATTGAAGCAACACAGATTGAAAAATGAAAAGACTGACAGACGCACGTGATACATTTCAGTAGGTCACTAAAAATACAATGAAACTTTACAAAAACTTTTTTCGTTTTTCGTGGAGGCACATCGCCAGCTTTGAATTTCCCTTGATACTTTTAACAAATGTTTACAATATATAGTGATTTTTCTAGGTGTAGCTTAGCTGTGGCACAAAGCCGAAACTATAGGGCACCCAGTGAGGATCGAACTCACTATTCAGTCGTAACTGATCTAGCGAAACAAGTTTGCTAACAATTGCGCCACATCGAAGTACTCAAAAATAATTTTCTAAGCGTAGCTTAGATGTGGCACAAGGTCGACTTATGGGGCACCCAGTGAGGATCGAACTCACTATTCAATCATAATTGATCTAGTGAAACAATCTTGCTAACCATTACACTTTGCTGAAGTGCCCAGAAATGATTTTCTAAGCGTAGCTTAGATGTGGCACAAGGCCGAATGTGTGAAGCACCCAGTGAGGACTATTCTGTCGTAATTGCTCCACCGAGACAAGCCTGCTAACCATTACACCACATCGAGGTGCCCAGATATTTACAATATATATGTATATACCAGACTTAATGATGTTTACTTAATTATTTCAACTTGACATTCACCTGGTGAAAAAATGATAGTTGGTAAGATTGTGATACACCAATCTTCCAACGTTGGTGAACTTTGAAAATCAACCTTCGATTTCTTGTCTGTGTGCAAAGGTCTCCATAAAAGATATTTAATTTCTAGGTTTTTTAAATAGAGCTCTGGGTTCATTCTGAGTCTGCAGGTAGCAACACTTCTTGGAACAGCTCGTGTGGTGAGGAAAATCTTGTGTTTCTAATCAGCGGTTAGGTGCTGAGATATGAGCAATATCACTCGCCGGAAACATATAATGGTCGAATTCTAGTAATAATAAATAAATATAAACGGAAATAAGATAATAGTAAGAAAAAATCGGCTTTATATATATATATATATATATATATATATATATATATATATATATATATACATGTATATATAAAAATGAGGGAAACAATGATCGTTACTTACTGCTTCAAGTCGAAAACGTCGCTTTACTTCTTAACAGATTGAAACCGTTACTCCGTTTGCTTCCTCTTTTATGGAAGAGCGTAGATTGCTGGTGAACCGGAAGTTATCCATAATTGGAATATAAATTGTCGCAGTGTGTGATTAAAAATGCGGAAAGTTGTAACTGACGGATGGCACACAAGCCGATACCCAATCAGTATCGGCAGGGTCACCATGGAGAGAAGGATGTCGAAAAACCCGAAACCCCTAATGAATATCGACTAAAAACATCACTGATGATGTGTGCCAAAGCATCAAACAGATGTATATCACGTGAAGATAACAGTTAAAAAAAACGCAAGCTGACATTGCAAAACGTTTTTGGTAAGGTTTGTGATTCATTGATTTGTTTTTTACGGCTTACCATATTATAATTCTGCTTGTTCCTTGGTCCCTTAGTTACGCCCTGCTCATAAATAATGGACTATTCCGTTTTGATCGTGAGTAGAGACGGAAAAGACTTATGACGAAATTTAACGACCTGTGAAGCGTTTTAAAGGGGCGACGGGAAATATGCCACCGAAATCCGAAAGGACATTGGAATAGTTAAGAATACCTTCCAAAAGCTAAGAAAAGCATTATTTACATTATTTCCACATGCTATGTCTCTTCCGAATTTTGAGACTTATAAGCCTAATGTCTCAGTAACCATTTTTTCCAGAGCTCATATTACAATTTTATTACTATTGTTCCAATATTATATTCACTTCTATGCTTGGCCCGCTTAGGAGATATCTGTGGCCTAACATATGCGTTGATTCCTTAAGTTTTCGTATTTTTCATTGATGTTCTCTTTCTATTATTTCAACGTCATACCACAGTGAGCGGTGATCTCCATTTTCCCTCATTGAAGAATTGAGTTAAAGGATGATAACTGATGCTGAGACATCAAGAAGAGGCATGGCACGTGGAATTAGGACAATCTAACCCGGTGAACGGGATAAAGGGTTCAGTCCGAAATTGCAATCATCTGAAGAAGGGCGGGACGTACAACAGTCGAAACATCGTGAATATGGCAACAAAGATGAGGACAACAGTCCGAACAATGTAAATAGTGTAAATAATTACAATACCTCATCACAAAAATATGGAAAGATAATACAATAGTAATAAAATATTAATAATAATAGTTTACAATTCGTCTAAATAAAATAGTGTAAATAAATATTTATATTTTATATTTAACATTTTTATTTGATGAAGCACCAAAACATTATTATAAAATGCATTTAGATTGATCTTCATTTTTATTAGATTAATTATTTTCAAATATTATTATTAATTTTTGACTAATATTACGTTCACCTTCACTTCTTATTAGATGAAATACGGGCAAACGTTATTGTTAATATTTAACTACTTATTTCAACTTCATCTTATTAGAGGAAGCATTGCCGAGCATAATTAACTATTTTCGACTACTATTTACATCTTAATTTCTTTTAAATTAAATTATCACTTGTCAAACATTATTATTAATTTTTGATTTTCTTTTTTCATTAGAGAGAGCATTGTCGATGATTATTATTAGTTTTTGCTTAGTATTTAATTTCATTTTCATTATTAGTTAGATGAAACATTGTCAACCATTATTATTCAGTTGTTCCTTCTATTTACATTCAAGTTTATTTTAAAATGAAGACGCTTTTTTATCGCCATTTTAAAGTTGCAATAAAACGCAACTAAAAATTAACATGAAAATAAAGACGAGTCAAAATAATGACTGGCTGCATTATTCTGTCTTCATTATCTTCTTCGAACACGGGGCAAAAGAAATTATTCATAGTTCTATAACAGTCAATACCCTTAATTTTATGTAATTATATTTTAGCAAATGCAAATTTAACCTTAGATTTAACCTTATTAATTAAAATAATGCCAGCAGTGATAGTCATTTCAAAGGTGAGATTTAAGCAATGTGATGACGTCTATACAAATTGCCTGAAATTCAAAATCCGGAAGAATCATGGGAAAAATTTCCTGAATTTCCGTGTCCTCTCTATTGATATGACGTAATTAAAGTCGAATATCCGAGGTTTTTCATTCAAGTATGCAATTTGATTAAAAAAAAAAAAAACTGTGTCAAAATTACACGCTCAAATTGGAACAAAAGATCGCAGTGATTTGAAAAAAAAAAGTGTTTATTATTATGAGATCAGTCAGTTATGTGCATTGCGTGATACACGCTTAGGCGATCATGTATCTTTCAATACATGTCTGACGAGACAGATTTTTTTCCCGCAGTAGGTTGCCGTTTCTTTCTTCGGTAAACCAGATGCCATCCAAGGCTATAGAACCCTGTCTGTCCTGCTATTTACTCATAATTGGGGGCGGTGAGAAGAAGAGGATTCATACCTATCCCAAAGGTATTATCACGTTAGTGAATGTAATGAAATGGCTTACGAAATAAAGCAGTTTGATTTACATAAATGATCTAACCTAAGGAGATACTCAGATCATTTATAAACATCTATGCCGATGATACAATGATATAGGTGTTCACCTCTAAAACTCTTGGTGATCGGAGATTGGCAGCTGGTCTCTCGTCCGAGTTAGCACTAACGTACCAGCGGGGGAAAAAATGGCTGGTTACATTCAATGCCTCGAAAATGAAACTAGTTACATTCCATCACCGCCGATCAGACCCCGAACCACCACCAGTCACGATGAATGGATGTCCCCCTCGGGGAGGCACCGTGCCTTGAGAGACTATTGGGCCAGAAACTCACAAGTGACCTCAAGTAGAATTCGTACAAACGACCTATCGCTAAATATGCGGGTTAAATAGTCGGTACCCTGTACCGCTCCAGTAAGTACTGGACTCCTCCTGCTATCCTTTACGTTTACAAGATCCAGGTCAGGCCGAAAATGGGGAATTGTTGTGATGTATGGGCGGGAGCTACCCAATCCTCACTTCCCAGCCTCGGCAGCGTTCAAAAGCTTCTACGAGTCCCTGTGGGTGTTGAATTACTTTATATTAACCCTCCAACTTTCTCTCTCTCTCTCTCTCTCACACACACACACACACGCGCACAAACAGAGGCTAGATATGGCAAGTCTCTGACTACTCTATCGCTACTACAATGGAAAGTGCTCGGAAGAACTACATTCTGTTGTTCGGACACTTCTAACCTTCACGGCTAGTACCCACCATGCCATTTACATAGTAGCAAACCCCACCCACATTCCCTCTGTATTCCATCGGTGAGAAGTAAGTTCCACTCGAACAGCTTCTTCTCGCGAACCCCTGCTCTGTGGAACCGACACCCAAGAGGATGTTTCCCTGATCACTACAATCTTAACCTGTTCAAGTCTAGGGTTAACCGTTATCTTCCTTTTCTACCTGTATAAACTGCCTCTTAGCGTCACACTCTACCTAGAGGGGTTCCGTGCCTTGTACACGGTGAACCTTACTGTAAAAAAGAAAAAAAAAAAAAAGAAAGAAAAAACCAGGAAACTAGCGAGCAATAATTGAAGAGTCCTAAAAACTAGACGATATCCGTAGACTTGAGCAGTGAAACAAGAATATATCTCTGGAGATTAAATAAAGGGTTCAATTCAGAATTTACTGTAGGTTACCCATATCGATACACACTTGAGGAAGGCTGAAGAGTCTAAAGGCCGAAATGACGGGATAATCGCAACAAAGATGAAGACAACAGACTGAATATAAATAATTTGAATAATGATAACTCCTCATCCCAGAAATTCAGACAGAAAATGTTCATTGTCGTAACTTATTTAGTTTAGGTGAAACTAGAAAGAAGAACATCACTTTCAACTGAAAGTTCGTATCTGTTATTTTACTCCTGTCTCACTAGTAAATTAATACTCTACCTCGAGTGCCCCGGGCCTTGCACAGGGGGATAAGCATAATAAAAAAAATCTAAATTTCCCAGCGTCTCTCGTCCATGTGTAGCCGCATGAAGATAAAAAAAATCTAGTTCGATGACGTTCTAAGAGACGAAACGCGTCATACGAAAACTTTTTAGACATTGTCATAAACCTTTCGTCTATGTCTCATAAACATTTATATATCGCTATCATATATATATATATATATATATATATATATATATATATATATATATATATATATTGTCATCCACAGACAGACTGTTTCTCTGTATCACAGATCATCAGTGTAGCTAAACAGCAATTACTTAGTGGTCAATGAAATTAAGAATAAAATAGATTGTGGCCAGCAACTTAATTAGTGGCCAATAATATTAAGAAAAATGTTTTTTTTAATCATTTCACACAAGCAAGACAATAAAGAAACTAAAACGCAAGATTATGAGAAAAATTTACCGTTAAGGAGAAAAGACAATAAAAGAACAAGAATTAAGAATCCAGAATATAACAATTGACATTGCAGTTCATTTTTGAAGATTAAAATTGACAGGGAAGCAAGAAGCCGGAAGAAGTTCCACAAGCGGGAAGTACGATAGGAGAAACTGTTAGCATCTATCCATTTCAGCTATAAAAAGATGAGATCTTGCCGAAAATCTAGTACTGCGCTTAAATTCATAAAGTCTACGTACAATAGAGGTAAATTCATCAGAACAATTACCATGAAACTATTTATAGAAAAGGCACAGGGTGACCTTGGCCGGAAGTTAACAAAACCGAGATGCCAGGTTGAGACCAACTGCAGATTCTTTTTTGGATTTTATCTAGAATCTCTAAATATATAGCAAGAACACTAGAACAGATGTGGCAACAATATTCAAAGCAAAGACAAATGGTAGTCTTATAAATGTGTAAAATATATTCTGTCAAGAAAAATTGTCTATCACGATACAGTGAACTAACTTCCCAGATGGAAACTTAACAATTGATTTAATATACACTATCCATCTCATTGCAGCGGAAAATGTTAGTCTGAGAAGGAACTATGACCCATTCTCTTGGAGGTTAGCATCAGCCATACTGATGTAAAGTAAAAAGTGTTTCTCGATTAAAAGAGATAGTTTAGTTTTGGAAGCGTTAAGATTAACAGGCCACTCCTTGCTCCATTTAACAACAGATTTTAGGTCATTTTTTAGATCAGCTGCCAATTTGTCTACATCGAACTGATCGGAATTACTAATAAAACAGGAGTAAATAATTGTGTCATCGGCATAGATATCGAGCTGAGAACTGATGACATCAGGAAGGTCATTTATGAAAATTAGGAACGGTATAGGTCCAAGGATAGAGCCATGGGGAACATCTACATTAAAAGGATCTAGAAGAGCGGCCATTTAAGATAACTTTCATTTCGCGATTTGATTAGAGGCAGTATCAACAGTTAGAAATTATTTACTGGTCAATGAAAATAAGGACAAAAATTGTCATTGGTCAGAAATTAATGCAGAAGTTAATGGCAAAATAATTTTTTTTTATAATTATAATATTGCTTAGCTGTCAAAATCTTAATTGTGTAACTGTGTCGTTTTCCTGATCGGTAGAAACAGTAAAATGTAGTTAAATATGCCTTCCTTTTATAATCAGTAACAATATATTCGCTAATGACACCAGAAATGAAAGATGCCAATAGACTTAAAACAAAAAAGAAGATATTATTGTAAAGTTGATAGAGATGCAATAATTGTGAAAAATAACAGAAGAAAACCTTGTAAAACAATTAACGAGTAGCAGGAAAGAAAAAAGACAGAGATGCTTTGCTTGTTCACTTCGAATGCTTTTGAAAGACTGACAGTGTCGAATAGGAGATCTCTGCGTTTTTAGAACAAATAAGGGAGTCAAAAACAAAATCATTTTGAATGAATCTGTGAAGAAGCGTCATAATAAACCAACCTGTCGTACAACCGGAAATGCTCGGTTATAAAAGCCTCTTGGGAAATCCGTTGAGAATAGGAGAGTGGGAATAACAGGTTTGAATGATGACGAACTGTTTAAAGTTCAGTGCATTGACCTCGATGATTTCGAAGGAGGTTGGTCGCTGTAAAAGATGTCGGAAAGTTCAAGAAATGTTCGCAGTCACTTCAATGAGTCTGGCCATAAGTTTAATTTTAAAACAATGCTACTTTAATTAAAAAAAAAAAGAAGTGATTTACTCTGGTGAAATTGTATAGAAAGTGGTATGATTGTAGAGATGTATCCAGTTTCTTACCGTATTTTACCTTTCATGGCAGCTCGTCTATTATCACAATGTGAGATATTTAATAATAAAAAATGATAAAAAAAACAAAGACACAAAAATAAAGTGATGAAAAAAAGACAAGAAAACTGAATGAAATTAGCTAAACTATATACCCAGACACGTCTGAATGCCAATAACGTCAGTCCTTCAATATGGCAGTGAATGCTATAACATCGCTGCACAGATGAAAAAAAAAACTGGTGGTAATAGAAACGCGATTCTACAGCAGAATACTTTCTTTTTTTCTCTTTCTCTTTCTTTTTTTCTCTTTCTCTTTCTTTTTTTCTCTTTCTCTTTCTTTCTTTTTTTCTCTTTCTTTCTTTCTTTCACTTTCTTTCTTTCTTTATTCTTTGCCACTTCCTTTGTAAATGTTCAGTCTCCAGTTTCGTTTTTCATTCTTTACTTTTCTTATTCTTCTTTTCTTATTCTTTTGTATTTACTCATTATTCTCTTATTTTTTTTCCTTTTCCCCTTCTTACTCAATTCTTTCTCAATTTGTTATTTCTTCTTCCTCCTCTTCTTTCTTTCTTTATTTCTTTCTTTCTTTCTTTCTTTCTTTATTTATTTATTTCTTTTATTCTCATTTTCAACTTGTCCGATTTTTCCTTTTTTTCTTTTCTTTTCCACTTTCTTTCACTTACCCTGCCTACCATCTTCCCCCGCTTCCTTCTCTCTCTCTCTCTCACACACACACACACACACACGCACACACACACATACTGTGTGTGTGTTCTCTATTCTCATTTTCAACTTGCCCGTTTTTTTATTTTTTTATTTTTTTTCCACATACTGTGTGTGTGTTCTCATCTCATTTTCAACTTGCCCGTTTTTTTATTTTTTCTTTCTTTTCCACCATCTTCCCCCTGCCTACCATCTTCCCCACTTACCTTCTCTCACCCCTCTCTCTCATTCTCTCTCTCTCTCTCTCTCTCTCTCTCTCTCTCTCTCTCTCTCTACATGCATTGATCAAGTCTCTCTTATATCACGGTGCAAATAGTTTTCGTTTATCAACACTATTCTTCCTAGGATATACTTTATTACTTGTACAATCCAGGTTTAAAAAAAAAAGAGAAATTTGTCGTATTATTAATATAACATAAGATAAACCTCTTCATTATCTGATCCTTTTTTTTAAAACTAAGTGATCCAATGACTACAGGCACTACCTTCATCGTTCTATTCCGTAATAAACCGTATGCGACACTGTCAGTCTCCAGTTATCTTGATTGGTTTGTGTTGCATTGAATTAAGATTGATTGATGCTGAGAATACACACTGTGCTACATTAATTACACTCAGTCAGTTATGTGCCATGCGTGATAAACGCTTAGGCAATCATGTATCTTTCGATACATGACTGACGAGGCAGTTTTTTTCCCCGCAGTGGGTTGCCATTTCTTTCTGTGGTAGACGAATTGTCATCCAAGGCTATAGAACTCGGTCTGTCTTGCTATTTACCCATAGCTGGTGGTGGAGAAGAGGATTCATATCTTTCCCAAAGGTATTAACATATAAGTGAATGTAATGGATTCGACTGGAATTCGAACTCGGCTCTCCAATTCTTCATTCCATTACTTCCCCGTGCTTCCACCATTAGCTACACATGATTATAAAGCATCAGAATGATATCATCAGGTTCCCAGTTGTTGGCCATCATAGTACAAAAATTGGGTAGTTTAGCATCTCTTCTCTCTCTCTCTCTCTCTCTCTCTCTCTCTCTCTCTCTCTCTCTCTCTCTGTGTATGTGTGTGGGTGTATGTGTGTGTATTCTTCTTTTTCTCTGCATTAATTCATTGCTCCCACTCTATTTATCTCTTTTTCTTTTTTACATTATCCTTTTCATTTCACTTAACATATCTACCTTCATTTTGTTCATACACTCTCTCCTTATCTTTCCCTTTACCTACTTTGCCGTTTCTCTAATTATCTAATTATTCAAATTCTTTCTTTCTTTTCTTTTCTTTTCTTTTCTTTTTCTAATTGCCCATTCTTTATTTCATTTACTATTTGCTGCCATATATGGTCTGGTGCCCCTTCTGTCTGCCTCGGGGTTTTTGATAGGCTCCAGAGGCGGATATGCAATGTAGTTGGCCCTGCTCTGGCGTCTCGTCTACAGTCACTTTCTCACAGACGCGCCGTCGCCTCCCTCTGTCTGTTCTACAAATACTTTCATGGCAATTGCTCCGAGGAGCTGCATTCGCTGGTTCCCAGACGTCATGAGTTCAAGCGCCATACGAGGCTGGCATCCCGCTCTCACCCTTTCACTGTCGAAACTCCTAAATGTAGCCGTCTCTTCTACTCTAATAGCTTCATGTCTCGCACCTCTCGCCTGTGGAACTCCCTTCTCTATTCCTGTTTCCCTGTGAGCTATAATCTCCAGTGTAATGTCAATCGACATCTCCAGTTGCCTTGATCTATCCACTACCCTCATCCTTTCTTCTATCACTCCTATCTGATCTTGTTCTAAACTTTCTGTAACCCCTTGCGTCCTAGTGGCTTCCCGCCTTGCTTGGGGTGAAATGCTTAAAAAAAAAAAAAATTCCATTTTGTAGTTTAAAGAGATAAATAATAGGGCTTGGACATATAATGCGGAAAAAGAGCTTAGAGAATTTGACACTATCAGGATATGTAGAAGGTAATATGGACAGAGAGAAACAGCGGGCCATTTTACCTGACCAGCTTGTCTGAATGGATAGCGGAACGCGATTGGAGGGATGTCAAAATTCAAAGAGATACTAAAAACTACAAGGATAGGAAGTTGAGGAGAGTCATGATTGCGCACGTCCTGAAGAGAGACTGTACATAGAAGAAGAAAAAGAATTTTTTTTTTTTGCTCTCTCTATAAAGGTATTATTCTCATTGATTCTTTTTCTTTCTTTCTTTCTCTCTTCCGTCATTATTTTCTCTTTACAGTTGTCTTCATTCTTATTGTTTTGACTTTCCTTTTATAGTCTATTGTCGGTTGCCTTTTTAAATCTCCAATTCTCATTTTCATTTCTCTTTAGCTTTTTTTATTACTTACTTTTGTTACTCCCCCCTCTGTCTCTCTCTCTCTCTCTTTCTCTTTCTCTTTCTTAGTTTCTTTCTTTCACCTTTCTTCTATCTGTCTCTCTTCCTTTCTTTCTTTCAATTTATCTCTATATCTCTCTTCCATTCTTTCTTTCACTTTTCTTCTCTCTCTTCTTTTCTCTCTCTCACTTTCCTCTCCCTCTCCCACTCTCTTTCTCTCTCTTCCTTCCTTTCTCTAACATCCCCTCTTTCTCTCTTTCTTCCTTTCTTTTCTCTTTCAGTTTTCTACTCCCTCTCTCTCTCTCTCTCTCTCTCTTCCTTTCTGTCTTTCAATTTATCTCTATATCTCTCTTCCATTCTTTCTCTCACTTTTCCTCTCTCTCTCTCTTCTTTTCTCTCTCTCACTTTCCTCTCCCCCTCTCTCTCTCTTCCTTAATTTCTCTCACATCCCCTCTTTCTTTCTTTCTTCCTTTCTTTTCTCTTTCAGTTTTCTATTCCCTCTCTCTCTCTCTCTTCCTTTCTGTCTTTCAATTTATCTCTATATCTCTCTTCCATTCTTTCTCTCACACTTCCTCTCTCTTTTCTTTTCTTTTCTCTCTCTCACTTTCCTCTCTCTCTCTCTTTCTCTCTCTTACTTTCTTTCTTTCACTTTTCCACTCTCTATCTCTCTTCCTTTCTTTCTTTCTTTCTTTCTTTCAATTTATCTCTATATCTCTCTTCCATTCTTTCTCTCAAATATCTCTCTCTCTTTTCCATTCTTTCTTTCTTTCTTTTCCTCACTCTTTTCTTTCTCTCACTTTCCCTCTATCTCCCTTCTTTTCTTTCTCACTTTTACCCTTCTCTATCTTCCTTTATTTCTTTCACTTTTCCCCTCTCTCTTGCTTCCTTTCGTTCCCTTACTTTCCTCTCTCTCTCTCTCTCTCTCATGCGCATTTCCTTACTTTCTCTCATTTCTCTCTCACTTTCTTTCGCTCATTCTCACCCTCTCTTTCTTTCTACATCTTATGCGCCTTCATTTTCTTTTAATTTTTCAACCCATCTCTCATTTGTTATCATTTCTATTCTATTTTTTTCCTTCTTTTTCCATTGGCTGTTAGCTTCTTTTTTTCTTTTTTTTTCTTTTTTTTTTTTGTTTAAATCTCCGAACTTCACTTTCATTTCTAACCTGCAAACAGTTGATAAGCCGTAGAAAACGAATCAATCCATCAACTACCATTCCTCCTCACTTTTTCTGTTTCTTTCTTTCTCTCACTCTTCTTTCTTTCTTTCTTTCTTTCTTTTTTTTTTTTACATTGCTATTTTTCTCCCTTTTAATGACGTTCGCGTCGCACGGAGTTTGGGATGTCGCTGCACAGCGCATTTTAAAAGGCTTTTAATTTCGCTCTCTGCTATCTCGATCCTTTTACGCACATCTTGGGAACGATACGGGCTACAAATTCCCACTAATACGCATCGAACTACATGTATATGACGAAAAACTGAGACAACCGAATCATTGCACTGAAATTAAAACTAGTTATAAACCTAGTGAAATAAATAAACGCTATTCTGTGGCGAAACCAACCCAATCAAGTATTTCTCGGAGAGAACGCAGGCGTCTGATCTGCCATTGGTTGATACTCATGTGAGTTGACCATAAAATCAAACCTTAAATAAATAGGTTTTTCTTATATTTAAACTTTAAAGAACAGAAGACAAAATGCGTATTTTTTCTGTCGTATTTCGTAAGATCATGTCTAAATCAACTACTGTCTGACAATTTTTTTCTTGACAGAATCTATCTTACTCATTTATAAGCCCTTGCACTGAATATTTCTGTCACATCTAGTTTGGCGATTCTGATATGTATTTAGTGAAACTTGTTAAAATACAAAGAAAAATCTGCAATATTATCGATCCTGGCTTGATATCTCGGCTTCAGTCACTTTCCCACCGCCTTAACGTAGCTTCTCTGCGCCTTTGTCTGAAGGAGTAATAACCCTGTTCAGCAGAGAATTACAGGTCGGCGCTGATAACCCGTGGTAGTTGTGGTCTAAAACTTCTATCCGCGATTTAGATGGTCCACGGTTTAGATCAAAATGGAGCCGTGATGTCAGGATTGCCAGCTTAGACCATCAAAACAAATCTTGTCAAGTCCACGGAGTTATCTGCGAAAATGGGTAACACAGTGGCTAAGCATGCAAAGTGCGTATTCAATACTAAGAGTTGAATATTGGCAGTTTTGAAAAATCGTTTATCAAAACTATCCTTTAATTTCACATAAAAATCTTCACCAATGTGAATAAATTTGAAAGACGACGGCCTAAAACGATTCCAATTATAAAGCGCCATGTCAATAGATCCATCATGACAGCAAAAGATGGCGGAAATCTCGTTCGCACGAGATTTGAAACATTTTAAGAAGAAAAAAATACAATTATTTTTTTGTTTTATTATGATTTTTTTTAAAAACAATACAATATTGTAATGTATTAATAAAAATAATATAACCATAGATTGTAGTAACATCTACGTACAAACACAGGTTTCTATGCAATGTAATGATACCATACAAATTTTAAAAAATTAATACGAAACATTTTTAATAAATTTACATGTACATAATTCTCTGCTGATTATATAAATTATTTAGAAAAGCAGATTATCGATATTAAAGTAAATCCTGTTGATGTAATTTTTTAAGTTAGAATAAAGGTCCTAAGCTACATATTTCACACTCAAAATGTCCGCGAAGTGCTAAGCCAAACCACTACACAATCGTGTGAAACGCCAAAGACTAAACAATAGTAAATGCCTGGGAAAATACAGATACACTGAAGGTATTAAAACTCAGTTTAATAAATTTATTAAAATAAGACAATATACAGAAAAAATCAGACATTAAAAGTGTTACAATCAAGTTTGAATTTGTTTCAAATTGGGATCCACTGATGATTATGATTCTAATATGAACATGACAAAAAGTTTTGGCGTCCATCACGCATGCGCGGCTTAAGTGACATCGTGGTTTATTGGTGCGTGGCTTAATGGCACTGACCGGTTTTATGTTTTGGGCATGGATCATCAGTAATACTTCCAAAGAAGAATCTGCAATGTTATCGGTTCTGACCTAACATCTCGGTTACAGTCACATTTCCATCACCATAACTTTGTCACTTCTATAAATATTGTCATGATAATCCTTGTAATGAACTTTTCTCTTTGGTATCTAGACTTTAATTGCGGCAATGACTTATCATTTTACAGGTGAAATGGCTAGACGTTATCGTAGGATTTATGGTAACCGTTCCTTCTCTCATACTTCTCTCTTGTGGAACTCTCTTCGGCTTCTTACATTCCACTTACCATTTGTTTAAGAAGTGGAACAGAAACTGATCTGGAATTAGAATGAAAGACGTGACAGTATACACCTCGGATCCATAATAAAATAAAGACAAAGTCAGTCAGTCAGTTTCAGTCACTCAGTCAATCAGTTTCAGTCACCCAGTCAGTCAATTTCAGTCACTCAGTCAGTCAGTTTCAGTCAGTCAGTCAGTTTCAGTCACTCAGTCAATCAGTTTCAGTCAGTCACTCAGTCAATCAGTTTCAGTCACCCAGTCAGTCAATTTCAGTCACTCAGTCAGTCAGTTTCAGTCACTCAGTCAGTTTCAGTCACTCAGTCAGTCAGTTTCAGTCAGTCACTCAGTCAGTCAGCTTCAGTCACTCAGTCAGTTTCCGTTAGTCAGTCACTCAGTCAGTCAGCTTCAGTCACTCAGTCAGTTTCCGTTAGTCAGTCACTCAGTCAGTCAGTTTCACTTCCTCAGTCAATCAGTTTCAGTCAGTCAGTCAGTCAGTCAGTTTCAGTCAATCAGTTTCAGTCAGTCAGTTTCAGTCAGTCAGCCAGTTTCAGTCAATCACTTTCAGTCAATTACTTTCAGTCAGTCACTCAGTCAGTTTCAGTCACTCAGTCAGTTTCAGTCATTCAGTAATCAGTTTCAGTCAGTCAGTCAGTTTCAGTCACTCAATCAGTCAATTTCAGTCAGTCACACAGTCAGTCAGTTTCAGTCAGTCAGTCAGTTTCACGCCCTCAGTCAATCAGTTTCAGTCAGTCAGTTTCAGTCAGTCAGTCAGTTTCAGTCAGTTTCACTTCCTCAGTCAATCAGTTTCAGTCAGTCATTCACTTTCAGTCAGTCACACAGTCAGTCAGTTTCAATCAGTCACTCAGTTAATCAGTTTCAGTCAATCAGTTTCAGTCAGTCAGTCACTTTCA